>CM060330.1:4556292-4558792 GCA_030674155.1 Stramonita haemastoma
ACAGACAGACAGAAAGAAAGACAGAGAGACAGCCAGCCAACCAGCCAGCCAGCCAGCCAGACACAAACACACACACACACACACACAGAAAGAGGAGTGTCGTGTTGCGTCACTGACCGACGACGATGGTGATGAAGAAGATGGTCAAGCTGCTCTGGTGCTCAGACACACAGGGACAGACAGAGAGAGACAGACAGACAGTTAGCCAGCCAGCCACACACAGACAGACAGAAAAGCAGCATCATTGTGTTGCGTCACTGACCGACGACGATGGTGATGAAGAAGATGGTCAAGCTGCTCTGGTGCTCAGACACACAGGGACAGACAGAGAGAGACAGACAGACAGTTAGCCAGCCAGCCACACACAGACAGACAGAAAAGCAGCATCATTGTGTTGCGTCACTGACCGACGACGATGGTGATGAAGAAGATGGTCAAGCTGCTCTGGTGCTCAGACACACAGGGACAGACAGAGAGAGACAGACAGACAGTTAGCCAGCCAGCCACACACAGACAGACAGAAAAGCAGCATCATTGTGTTGCGTCACTGACCGACGACGATGGTGATGAAGAAGATGGTCAAGCTGCTCTGGTGCTCAGACACACAGGGACAGACAGAGAGAGACAGACAGACAGCCAACCAACCAGCCAGAGACAGAAAACAGACAGGTAGAAAGAGGAGCAGCGTGGTGTTACATCACTGACCGACGACGATGGTGATGAAGAAGATGGTCAAGCTGCTCTGGTGCTCCTCCTCCGCTGCCCCCTTGTCCGGCAAATCCTTCTGCTTCTGGGCTGCCTCGGTGGTGGTGGTGGTGGTGGTGGAGGTGGTGGTGGAGGAGGTGGTGGTGGCGTTGGCGGTGTTGTTGGCGTTGGTGAGGTTGGTGGAGCTGAATTCCACAACAGTCAAGAGGAGCCCCATGAAGCCACACATGCACACGCCTAGCATCGTCCATTCCTGCACCTCCATTCTTCTCTTCCTTGTTTTTTCCCCCTCCCCCCCCACACTGTTTCTGTTTCACCTTTCAATGATCTGACATGGTCATTGAATGTTTGTTTGATTTGTACTCTTTTCAATAATTGTACTCCTTTCAATATAATTTCACCTTCAATAATTAAACATGATGATCAAATATTCATCTGATTCTGACTCTTTTCAATATAATTTCACCTTCAATGATCCAACATGATGCCTGAACATTTGTCTGATCCTGGCTCGTCTCAATATAATTTCACCTTTAATAATTGAACATGGTGATCAATGTTTGTCTTTTCAATATAATTTCACCTTCAATGATCAAACATGATGATCAATGTTTGTTTGATTTGTACTGTTTTCAATATAATTTTACCTTCAATAATTAAACATGATGATCAAATGTTCATCTGATTCTGACTCTTTTCAATATAATTTCACCTTCAATGATCAAACATGATGAATGTTCATCTGAATATATTTAACAAAAGTGTTTTCCATTTGATTCTGCAAATGTTTTAACTCCATTTAAGTCTATCCCTTTGTTTACCTCTCTCAACATTTATTAAGTCTTTCACTTTTTTCCTTGGTAAAAAGTGCAGTTACGGACAAAAAGTTCAATTGCAGTTATGTCAATGTGTCCAGAACAAACAATTTTTTCTTTAAAAGAAGAAAAATCAACTGTTAAATAGTTGTGGAAAATATTTCTATTTTTAAAAAAAGCTAATAACTACCAGTGATTTAAAACCAAGAGAAACGACTCAGAAAAGATAAGTTACTCTGTGATTAGATTCCATGGATCAACCATTTTTTAATATTTTATTTAAGTTTGATTCTTTGCCTGGCATTTCCAGAAAAGTGTTCAGATAACAAACCAGACAATTTGCCGAATCTGTGCGCTAACTCTAAAGCACATAGATCTAGGACTGATTCAAATGAATAAATGAAAAAAAAAAAATTTTTAAATTAATAATATAAATGATTCTTTTTCAAGCACCAGACAGTCACAGAGTCTAGAACTAGAAGTTAAACTGCAGGTAATTTAAATTTTTTAAAATTTTTTATTAAAGCTGAACTACTGGTTCTTGCCTGACAGCCGACATTTATCATATTTTACCCCAGAAACAGCCCACAACATTTTCCAGTCTGAACTCTCCAAGAATACCCAGAGTAAAAATCTGCTGGATACCGAAATCTGACGCAAACTGCCAAAACACGTTATCACACTTTCTTTTTTTAAAAGAAGAAACAAGTACAGACAACTCTTTCACCAATGCGTCAGAAACTGTTACAGAATCAAGTTCAATGAAGCACACACCAAAAAAACCCAACAAAACTCAAAAAAGTATACAGCCAAATCTACATTCAACACTGATGATATCTCCCTCTTATGCTGAATATGCAGGCCATAGTGTGTGGGGGGGGGAGCAGATATATGTGCCCAGCAGTCGATACATGTACCGAGAATTAGTCACACATTGTGCTCAAAACGTCCCTCATCACTCTTTCTGCTCATACATTGCC
>CM060330.1:4571292-4583792 GCA_030674155.1 Stramonita haemastoma
ATCTGACTTCGCTGACATTGGTTGGTGCAGGAGATTCAGAGATGGTTTTGATTTTCTCAGGGTCAGGTTTGATGCCTTTCTTTCCGAACACATGGCCAAAGGAGGACAGTTCTGGCACAGAAAAGACGCACTTGTCCTTTTGAAGCTTTGCCCCCTTTTCATTGAGTCGCTGCAGTGTGGCGTGCAGGCTGCGGTCGTGCTCAGCTTGGGTCTTGCCATGGACATGAGGAATTAGAGCTCAGGTCCAGATTAGGATTACCAGTTAAATTAATGAAAAGTTAAGTTTTAACAGGATCTAGATGTGCTGTGTAGCAGATAATGCTGAATATAAAGTTCAGTTTTAATGGTACCTATATACATGTGTTGTATGAAAAAAAACACCATAATATATAGCCAGTTACACTGTGTGTGGGCAGAGAATGTGGAGGAGCCATGCCCAGACTGCTGCGAACGATGGCCACCTACGGCTGTGTGTGGACGGCCTCTGACATCACCCAGGAGCTGGTGATCTCCCGCAAGGACCATGTGGACTGGAGCAAGACGGCGCGCATCGCCACCACGGGGGCTCTGGTCATGGCTCCTCTGCTGCACACCTGGATCCAGATGGTGGAGGTGATGTTCCCTGGATCCTCCGTCAGGATGATCCTCAAGAAAGTCCTCATGGAGCAGACCTGCTTCTCACCTGTTGCTATCAGCAGTTTTTACCTTAGTGAGTTTTTGGGGTGTGAAGGTTGTTGTTTGTTTTTTTTTGGGGGGGGGGGGGTTTGGTGGTGGGGGTATGTTGTGTGTGTGTGTGGGTGGGTGGGTGGTGTGTGTGTGTGTGTGTGTGTTGTGTGTGTGTGTGTGTGTGTGTGTGTGTGTGTGTGTGTGTGTTGGCAGCAATACTCTGACTCCAGAGGATTTTTTTCTCCTTTAAATTTAAAGGAAAGTGCAAGTTGTTTCTCCCTTTAAATTTAAAGGAAAGTGCAAGTTGTTCTGCTAAGTGCTTTTCATGGCTGAAGACAATCTCAGCATTCTTTTTTTGTTTTTTTCTTTTATTCTTTTATATCAAGGATAATGGAATAAGCACTCGTGTGCTTTTTTACATCCTATCCCTGTGTGTAACATTTTCAGGCATAAAAGCATTTTAATGTAAGCATTGGAAATTGGCTTACATCAATTACTGATAAAGCTTTTTGGCCTAGGCCGTGACACATATATATGGGTAAGACAATCATCAGATATTACAGCAAGAAGGAAGGTAGCAGGATGGTTAAGACATTCACTTGCCTAACAAGTAAACCTTGAGATTATGGATTTGGTTCTTAGCCTTTCTGTTCTCAGTTTGACAAGAAAATTTAACTGAATGTAAAAGTCCTTTTGATGAAACTATAAACCCACGTGGGTTTGCACGCAGAACATCTGGCTGACACGTTGAATACCCATTCAGTCTTTTGGAAGAGTAGGTTATTTCATGCCAGTAGTAACAGATGTCACTATTTTAAAAAACTGATGCATACAGGCATTTTGTTTAGACCCCATCTCCAAATTCAAACATTCCTGTATTTATTTTATTTAATTTATTTATTTATTTATTTATTCTTTTATATTGAGGATAATGGAATAAGCACTCATGTGCTTTTTTACATCCAGTCCCTATGTGTATGCAGTTTTGTAGATATTGTCATCTGCTCCCACCGGTACACAACGGCCTACTCTTATGAAAAGCGGAACGGGATTTAATGTGTGTGCAAGATGTTCTGCGTGCATTTGCACACGGGGCCTCGGTTTACAGTCTCATCTGAAAGACTATTGGGGAGAGTAGAGTCAGCACTGATGTTAACTCCAGGGGAAAAATCCCCTCGAATGGGAGTCGAACTCAGGTTGTCAAATTTCGAGCGCAATGTTCTGACCATTATGCTATCCCATCCCATAATTTGTGTGTGTGTGTGTGTGTGTGTGTGTGTGTGTGTGTGTGTGTGTGTGTGTGTGTGGTGTGTGTGTGTGTGTGTGTGTGTGTGTTTGGGGGCAGGACAGTCACATACAAAAATGTCACGATCAGTGACCCTCAGAGCTCTAGCCAAGAAACAAGAACAACACCCCCCCAAAAAAAATCAGATATTACAGCACCTAGTAGTGTAGTAACTCTAACTGAGGTTGATTTTTTCTTCTTTTTTTTATTTCTGCTTCAGCCACAAGTGCCCTTGAAGGAAAATCTGGTCTGCCTGAACTTGAAGCCAAGTTTAAGCAAACGTACCTGGTAATAAATCTTTTTCTTTATTTTTTATTATTGTACTGCTAGTTGTGACTGTGTATTAATATGTTTTGCCTTAAACCAGTAATGAAAGATTTTCTGAGTTACTGTGATTTGTTATGGTTGTGTAATGTTCCAAGCTTAAACCAGTGTGTAAGGTGTTTTTTTTTTCAAATTTGGTGTACATTTGATATGTTTTGTCCATGTGTTCTAAGTACATGTGTTTGCATGAAGCATGGCTTTTTAGGCATTTTTTTTTTTTTTTACATTTTATGACATTTGCATTTAAAGGATAGTTTTGAGAATGCTTTTGTGAACATCATGGACAGTACATGTGTGTGTGTTGTGTGTGTGCATGGGTGTGTGTGTGTGTGTGTGTGTGTGTGCGTGTGTGTGTGTGTGTGTATGTGTGTGTGTGTGTGTGTGTGTGTGTGTGTGTGTGTGTGTGTGTGTGTGTGTGTGCTTTGTTGTTTGTGTGTGTGTGTGTGTGTGTGTGTGTTTGTTGTGTGGTGTGGTGTGTGTGTGTTATGTTGTTGTGTGTAGTGTTGGTGTGTGTGTCTGTGTGTGTGTGTGTGTGCGCGCGGATCAAAACACTATTTTATTCAGACGTGGAGCCTGCTGCGAATGTTTTTTTTTTCAGACAGGACTGACGTTCTGGCCATATCGTTCAGATGTTCAACTTTCACTGTTCTTTTTTTTTCAGACAGGATTGACGTTCTGGCCGTTGTTCAGATGTTCAACTTTCGCTTTGTGCCGCATCGCCGAAAGGCTCAGTTCATCGCCTGTGCTTCCTTCGTGTGGACCATCTTCCTGTGCTTCATGAAGGAAGAGGTCAGTGGAACTGGGTTTTTTTGTTTTGTTTTTTTCAATGTAACTGCTCTGTGTGGACCTCTTGTCTTTATTTCCTTCTTTTGCTGTGTTCCTTTCTACTCTTCTTTATGTATTCATTTCTACTATTTTTCTTTATACGGATATAGATTAGTGTAACTGCTTGTGTGGACCTCTAGTCTTTTTTTTTCTTCTTTTGCTGTATTCATGTCTACTCTTCTTTATAACTTTATTTTGTGGCTGTTTTTCTCTCCTTCTGTTTTCACATGTTTATGGTATGAAAGCAAGCACAGATCATTTCTAATAATTGATGCCCACATTTTTTGTTTACCCATCAACACAAAAACTGAACACTTTTCAGATAAAAAAGGAAGGGTTATCTATGCTTTGTGGATTGAATAACTGGGTATCGCTGCAAATGTTACAATGATGAACATTTGTATTGTATATTTGGCAGTTGACAAACAGTAAAATTGATCCAACACAAAAACACAGACACATACTGATGCATACAAACATAACATGTGGATTTTAAAAATATTACTTGAATCATTTGGCAAATACTGTGTGTGTCAGTATCTTAAGAACTTGCTTGCATAGTAGTTAAAGAAGCATAAAGTACAGCCCAGTAACATACTGACTTAGTCACAAACTAAACTGCATGTATCTCTGAAGTCAGAATTTACTACCTTAATGGTGGATAAAAATGGTCACATACACAAATTCTCAGGGAGTGGGATAGCTCAGTGGTCGGAGCGCTCACTTTCCCCCCAGTCAAGTTAAGCAGCATCGAGCATGGTTACCAATTGGATGGGTGACCGTTTGCATGCCTTGGCTTCAGTACGGTCCCCCCAGTTCACCCAGCTGTAAATGGGTACCTGCCCTCTTTAGGGTCAGGGAAGGTAAAGCAGTGAGGGAGGGGAGATAGGCGCCGCCCTCAACATGCTGGCCCCTAGAGAAACTGAGGTCTCTGACACCTCGCTCCCCTATAAACCGTGCGAACGCACGCAGAACATCTTGCGCACACGTTAAATCCTGTTCCGCTTTTCGTAAGAGTAGGCCATCGTGTGCCGTTTGAACAGTGACAAATTTACAAAACTGCATACACACGGGACCGGATGAAAAAAAGCAGATGATTGCTTATTCTGTTATCCTCGATATAAAAGAATAAAATAAAATAAAAAATTAATAAAATAACCACCTAGTTATGGGACAACCTTACCTTTTTTTTTTATACACTAATTCTCACCATTGTGAACCTCAGAGCTCTAGCTGAAGAACAATGTCCCCCCCCCCCAAAAAAAAAAAAATTATCTCCTCTGATCATCTTGCAACAAAGAACATGTTTCTCTTTCTCTGACCCTCTGTACACTCTCACAGTCTCCTCTGCTTTGGTTTCTGTTTTCATGTCTGTGTGGTGGGTGGGTGTGTGTGTGTGTGTGTGTGTGTGTGTGTGTGTGTGTGTGTGTGTGTGTGTGTGGTGTTGTGTGTGTGTGTGTGTGTGTGTGTGTGTGTGTGTGGTGTGTGTGTTGGTGTGTGTTGGTTGTGTGTTATTTTCTGTCTTTATTTCAAAGATAATAGAATAAGCACTCATGTGCTTTTTTTACACTCAGTCCACATGTGTATGCAGTGTTTGTGTACGCAGTGTGTGTGTGTGTGTGTGTTGTGTGTCATGTGCGTGCGTGCATGCATTCATGCGTGCATGCTTGTGTGCATGTGTGATTCTTTTTTATGCTTTCATATTGTACATTTTGTGATGTGAGTAATCTCAACATATTTTCTTTTACCATTTTCTCTTCTTGACAGATCTCATTGCAATCTACTACAAAAGTGTTTTAAATGACTTTTCTTTTTTTGTCTATGATGCAGAATGGTTTTTGGCAAAGGCAAGAAGACATTATCCCAAGCTGTCTTAAAAGAGGAACCAAGCAAAGACTGCTGACTGACTTCACACCCGGTTTACTGCCTGACAACCCAATCCATCGCCTTTTCTCTCTTCATGCGGATGATACATACGGGTAGTTGTCATCATCTGTCATGTGTTTTCATCGCTGCTGTCGTCAGTAGAAGCTCTAGATAATTCCACCAGAGTTTGCCATCTTTGTTTATCTGCTAGTGGGTTCTTCAAACTCCTGTAGCCTTCTTAGAGGCAGTCACAAGGACCTGAGATCATGAAATAGTATGGAGCAATTTTATTCATTCTTTTATATCGAGGATAATGGAATAAGCATTCATATGCTTTTTTAACATCCGGTCCCCGCGTGTATGCAGTTTTGCAAATGTCATCTGTTCCCACCAGCACGTGATGGCCTACTCTTACGAAAAGCGGAACAGGATTTAACGTGTGCGCAAGATGTTCTGCATGCGTTCGCACACAGGGCCTCGGTTTATAGTCTCATCCGAAAAACTATTTGGGGAGTGGAGTCAGCGCTGATGTTAACTCCAGAGGAAAAATCCCCTTGACCGGGAATCGCAGAATAGAGGAGAGTGGCTTGGTTGTTTATTTCTACAGATGTAATACAGTGAAGCATGTTTTATGAATAGCGTGATGATTTATTAGTTAAAAGTTCAATGTGCTCAAGATGTTCTGCTTTTTTTGTGAGTAGTTTGATACCGTTAGTTGATAATTTAAATCGCTGAAAGTGTTCTGTTTTGTGGTTTTTGTTAGTGTTTTTTTTCTTCCAGTTAGCAGTCACTTTAAACAGGATATGATGACACGGATTTTTTATGTATGAGGGTGTGATTGGTATTGTAATGGTGGTATGTGGGTGATGTGTATTTAGTTGTATGTTGATGCATTCTTTATATCAAAGATCTGAACCAGAGAGTATGACAGAGTGGAATGGAGCTTATGGTATTCAGGGTTAGTGTTGCATCACAATTGTATCTATTCTCTCTTTTTCATTACAGGGTCTAAAGCGTGGTGATCATTGTTTGTTTATTTATTGGGGTGTGTCTCTTGTTTGGCTTTTTTTTTTTGGTCATGTTTGGGTTGTTTGTGGTTTTTTTGTGGTTGTTATTGGGTTTTGTTTTTTTTGGTCAGATGAGTAATATTGGGCATATACAGCTATTTTTATGGTTTCATATAGAAACTGTTTTCTGTAGTTGGTGATCTTCTAATGTCCAGCTTCCTGTGGTTTGTTTGTTTGTTTGGGGTTTTTTCCTAAAAATTGAGACTAAAGGTGAAAAAAAGCTGATTGGTTGTTGTTATTTGTATTATAATTATCAACATTGCTGTATTATATTGGTTTAAATCACTTGAGAGCATCTAACCTGTTGGTGAAACTGAAATTTTGGATGATGTTGTTGATTCCTTCAGTTCATATGACTTCTTATTGAAAAACACAGGGAGGAAGGTATCCATATGCACAACAAAGAGAAGAAGAAAGAAAAACACCTGTTGAATATGATGTGAAGAAAATTGAAGACACATAGTATGTGCTTGTCTTAATTTCTGAAGATCTTCTTACAGAAAAGATGTTCTAGAAATAAAGAACCACAGCAACAAGCAAAGGACAGTAAAGTTGGTTTTATACCCATTTTAATTAATCTGTATATAGTTGCACAGTTTTAATATGAGTTTTAAAAATGACGAGGTGACAGCCCTGATATGGCCTGTGTGGTCGGCAGGGCTATAAACAACATGATTGGATTGGCTAGAGCTTCGAGATTCACCAATCTGAATTTTTTGTGGATTTAACCATTTGTTTTTTTTGTTTGTTTGTTTTTACCACTGTTAAGGTAGCTATTCCAGCTTTGGAGATACAGTTTGGAATCAAACCCTTCAATTTTGCCAGGACAGTGGGAGGTACCCTCCTGCTCTTTCCTATTTTGAAAGGTTGTGGGCTTTTTTACATGCACAAGTCAGTGAGCACACAGGTCCAGTTGGTTCAGAGTCTCCTCTGCAAGGCTTGGCATTCACTTTGATTTTCCATCAAAGTGGGAAGAATGAGTGAGTCTGGGAAGTAAATGCAGAGGAGGATGTACTGTATAAGAAAGAGCAAAAAGCAAGAAAACTTTTGTTCAGATTTTCTTTGCTAAGAATAAATTTAGTGTACCTCTGATCTGTTTGATATGAATGGGGTGGCGCTGCTCTTGTGGTGAAGTGCTCTACCTGGAGAGAGCAGCCTGAATTACACGCAGAAAAATCTGCTGTGCCATAAAGTGGTATATAAAAAAACAAATAAATAAAAATTGCACTTCGGTCAAAGTGCTAGCTTGCAAAAGCAAAAAATGAGGGTAGGACTTTGCATCAAGTATAGCTGATAATTTTAGTGAAGTTGAGTGAAGTTCCCACCTGTACCCAGCTGTAAATGGAGGTAAGAAAGAGAAAGGAAACAGATGGGTACCTACCACCATCACCAAGCTGGCCCTGGGGAATTGAGACCTCAGATATCTTATTCCTTAAATGCTCAGGGTATAAGACAATCTCTCCGCATCCAAATGTAGGAAATAATGTTCGGCACCATTTAGCTGAGAAAGTCTGATTCAGATCTACAGCTGCCATGTTGTTGGAAATGAGTGAGATAAAGGAGGGGGGAGAGGTGTGTCTTCTAGAAACAAAGTACATTAGAATACCCAACCACAGCCAGAGCCAGAGAGGAACATCAACACTTCTTCTGTAGGCCTTGTCAGTTTTCTTTCTTGTCCAGAAACCAGTCTGGAAGCTTTTCGGATGACAAGACTCTTATGTATTGGTTTATGAAGGGTTGCCCAGGCAACTGTGTGTCACTCTTAAGGCCCAGCTATCAATTAACTTGATTTCCACTTTCCAATTTCTGACAAATTCATCCCACTGCTGTCACTGTGTTTCGTTCAGTGTGTTTGATTAGGACTGTGTTGAAGAATGATCAAGAAGGGAACTGTCTATCATGTAGTCCTCTCTGACAGTTCCATGTCAAGGCAGTAAGAGTTACATCCCTTAGTTACTCCATTTTACAGATCATGAGTTTTAAAATATATTATTTATCATCCATTAGTTACAACATTTTACATATCATGAGTTTTAAAATGAATTATTTATCATCCCTTAGTTGCAACATGTCGCATGTCATGAGTTTTTAAATGAAATACTTTTTTTTTTTTTTTTTTTCAAATTGAATTACTTAATTTGGTTGTTCCAGTCAGGAATTGAGGTTTCTGTTAATTTGAGGACTGGCACCTTGGACTGCATTATGATGATACGAGCAAAAAATTAACAGCTCTGGGTTTTTCATTGATCAATCATTGTGAATTCCAATGAAATGTATTCATTCAATGGTTTTGGATTTGGTTTCTTTAAATAGTGACTGGCTGGATTTTACCTTCTCATGATGGAGTATTCATCTTCCCTCCACCTGTCTGTTGCTGAGGGCTTTTATTTAGCGTTTGAGGTATTTTTGACCTTATTACAGAACATTTTTTATTGACATTTCGTTTATAACAATTGAGTCATCTAGTGCAAGATAATAAATACTGCATGAATTGAAAACAACGAATGTATAGATTGATTATTTTGACAAATATTTTTTTACGGAAGTTTTTGCTCATTTTTTAGCATACGGTTATTTTTATATAACGTTTTTGCATTGTACAACATTTACATTGGATCTCATAAGTGTTTTTACCTGAGCTGTATAATCATTGTTTGTATATAGTTGATGTGTTTTATAGTTGTTGTTTTTCCATATCATTTCTACATCCTTTATTGAATGCCTTTATGACAGATGCTATAGCGAAGTGGTCAAGACCATTCAACTTCAATCCCATGGGTTCATGAAGTTGTGGGTTTGAATCTGGTGGCGTTTGGTAAAGTAAGGGTGGAGATTTTTACAATCTCCCAGGTCAACTTCAAGTGCAGACCTGCCAATGCCTTAATTCCTTCATGTATGTACATGTGCAGAAGAGCAAATACGCACATTAAAGATCCCGTAATTCATGTCAATGCTCAGTGAGTTGCAGAAACATGAATATACCCATTTTATTTTTTTATTTTTTTTTTATGTCGAGGATAATGGAATAAGCACTCATGTGCTTTTCTTCATCCAGTCCCCATGTGTATGCAGTTTTGTAAATATTGTCATCTGTTCCCACCAGCACACAATGGCCTACTCTTACAAAAAGCGGAACAGAATTTAACATGTGCACAAGATTTCTGCGTGCGTTCGCACATGGGGCCTTGGTTTACAGTCCATCCGAAAGACTTTTGGGGAAAGTGGAGTCAGCACTGATGTTAACTCCAGGGGAAAAATACCCTTGAATGGGAGTCAAACTCGGGTCGTCACATTGCGAGCACAATGTTCTGACCACTAGGCTATCCCATCCCCCACTAGCATACATCTCTGGAGTCGGAATGTGTATACCTTCATGGTGGGCAAAAAACAGTTGCATGTGCAAAATCTCCACCTTGATGAACCTTGGAGCTATAGCAGAGGAACCAACCCCCAAAAATCCATCATTCATCACTCATCTCGACTGTTTATTATCACTCAAGTAGTTGGAGTAACCAGAAAGTACATAGCATAGGGAATGGCCAGTGTACTGACCTGGGTATTTTTTTTGTGGTGGAAGTTCTCCTCTAGTCATGGCGTAAATCAGGTAGCCTACAAAAGATCAACTGGCAATGAATGTAAGCATTGCCCATTTGTGTTGTAGCATTCCATAATCAGACACTCTTGTTTGTTAAGAGTTTTGTGTTTGGTACAGCCTGTTTGAGAGGAGTTGGGTGTGATATTACTAGTGAATGCAAAGACTGACCAGCCTTTTAGATGCGTTAAACATTTGCATTGCCAATATTTTGCTTTTGCCTCATTGATTTAACCAATGTTTTTTTTGTTTTTTGTTTTCTTTTCTTGAATGTACAGACCAGGAAACATTATCAGTTCTCCATTTCAGTTTATTACTTGATCAATGGCATTTTATGTGAATTAGTATCATTTTTAAACAGAGTATTTCAAAGACTTTTTCAAATTCATTTTTCAGGTTGTAATAGATAGATCCTTAGCTGTTTAAATCATCTTGAATATTATGTCTTAATAATTTTTGTAATGTAGTAGATCCATAGCAACTTGTGAAAGATACATATCAATCTGTAATGCTGTAGATCTGTAAAAAAATAAATTGTAATACATACCAATTTGTAATGCAGTAGATCCGCAGCATATGGTAATGCTGTACATTTATCCATAGCAGTTTGTGATCTACAGATTCTCAGCAGTTTGTCATCATGTTACAAATCCATAGCAACAGTTCTGGTTTCTTTATGATGAAACAGAGGTAGTGAACTTCTCCTTGCTGTTGTCACTGTTGAACTTGAATCATCTTGTGTTCAGAGTATGTTGTCATATATTTTGGTGGCCATGGCTCACATCCAGCAAAGGTGTAGGTCTGTGTGCTTCCCATGTGGCCTGAGTGTTTGCCTACACTGTATTGTATTCACAGCGGTCAGTTTCCCCCACTTTCACCTCCTCTCACCTGCTAATTAATTCATCCCATCCCATCCCATCCTAGTCCAGCTGTGCTAATTATAGCAGGAACCGACCAACTCTAGGACTAGATAAAAGGAAAGGGCGTGCTAAATAAACACTCTTAAAGTGGAGAGTTTTACCCTTTCCTGGGTCAGCTTAAAATGCAAACCTGCCAGTGCCTTAAGTTTCCATGTGTATTATATACATTACTGCAGAAGATCAAAATGTGTACGTTAAAGATCCCTTAATTCATGTCAGCGTATAGAAGAGCTGGAAAGGACATGCCTTTATTTTTCCTAGACACATCTGATGGCGTAAAACAAACGAGAGAAGAAGAAGAATCAGCGTTCAGTGGGTTACAGATACATAAACATACCCAGCATGCACCTTGTACCTGGAGAGGGATGGACTCCACCGGGTTCAAAGCACCCAAGAAATACAGCCTGAAAAATGCAATGCATTGACACCTCAAGGAAGTAGAGGAGGGAAGAGAAGGGAAGCAGGAACCAGACCAATACAACTTCAGGATGGGAATCATTTCCTCAAAAAGTTTTTGAAACAAGTTTAGGAACTGGGGTCAAAAGTCGTTTACTACAGCTCAGCTTTCAATACCTGCAGTAACAGATTAATGTCTTGTTCAGTCGTGACAGGAAATAATAGGTTTTTTTTCTCTCAGCTGTATTAGTTATCGCATTTATTGCATTCAGTTTTATTAAAAATTAGTGTATACACCTACTTTGTAACATTTCTTGAAAACTGCTGGCACATTTGACAATCTTGTTACTGACTAAAAGCGATTAGAAATATGGTACTGCCATTCTAGTAGATTGTTATATGTGACTCTTGTATCAAAAATGCATATGAGTGATAAATCTTGTGAAGGGTAGCTCTTTTTGCATGGAGATAAATCAATACTTTTGATTACTACTTTGTGTCAGTAAATACGCAAATGTGTTAACGGTTGTGATATCTTCTGTAACAAAACCCCCTGAATGTACAGACTGTTATTATTTTTGAAGAATCAAAGTGTTATTTAGCAGCATTGTTTAACTGAAGACCACTTAACTATTTTGAAATGTGTATTTGATGTGTACTGCTCTAAATTGTACAGGAACTGTGATTTGTTTTCTCCCTCAATGTGATCCAGCAACACTACAGATTTCCCGTTGTCATGTCTGTAATTTTTAGAAGTGATAAAAGCCCTGTGATTGTTATTTTTTGGAAGACTAATTTATTGGTAGTACAAGAAAGATTAAAAATCCGAATTTACAATTTCAGTGTGTGTGTGTGTTGTGTGTGTGTGTGGTTGTGTGTGTGTGTGTGTGTGTGTGTGTGTGTGTGTGTGTTGTGTGTGCGTGCGTGTGTGCGTGCGTGCGTGTGTGCCTCTGTGTGTGTGTGTGTGTGTGTCTCGTGTGTGTGTGTGTGTGTGTGTGTTGTTGTTGTTGTTGCATGAAGGAGAGAAAAAGAGAATTTTAATACTAACATCAGTTCATTTGCAATTGGATCACTGGCAATTTAGGCATTTTGCACAGTCCCACCATCATCATTATCACTCTGGAACCAGCAGTCTACAGAAGGGTTGCTAATGCTGGGCTTCCATGAAGTCTCCATACTGGAGGCACCTTGCTATGCTACTGCGCTGCTAGTGCAGGGAACATATGACAAGATTTACAAAAAAATGCAGACACATGGGGACTGGATGTAAAAAAGCACATGAGTGGTTATTCCATAATCCTTGATATAAAAGAATAAATAAATAAATAAGATAAAATAAATGCTGCTGTGGTGAACAGAAGACTGCTCTTAATAGAAAACTGCTCTGCTGCTCTTCAAGAGAAGACTGCTCTCAAGAGAAAAATGCTCTGTTGCTGTTGCTCTCAAGAGAAAACTGCTCTCAAGAGAAAAATGCTCTGTTGCTGTTGCTCTCCAGAGAAAAACTGCTCTGTTGCTCTCAAGAGAAGACTGCTCTGTTGCTGTTGCTCTCAAGAGAAAAC
>CM060330.1:4588792-4638792 GCA_030674155.1 Stramonita haemastoma
GTAAACTTTGGAATTCTTTTCCTTTTGCCCTTTTTTAGAATTATATCATCAGTGGAGGTGTTTTTTATATATTTTAAAACAGCTATTTTGATGTGGATTATGGTCTTGCATTAAAAAAGCCCAGCTTACACACACACACACACACACACACACACACACACACACACACACACACACACACACACACCTCATGTTTGTATATAATATACACAATACATAGCAGAGAAATAAGCTACCAAGGTTATTGTTTATCCTTTATTGGATAATAGAAACTCATAAGAAAGCATACAGAGCAGTATTCCTTGCTGATAGATCACATTTATCTCCCATGCATCTAATTTTGGATCCCTTTACAAAGTCCCCAAAATTTGCTTTTGGTTTTTGTTAAGTAATAAAATTATATATGTAAATTACCAGTTTGTTGTCAAGTGTATTACTTTCTTCCTTTGACTGGTATTTTTTTTAGGATGACCACAGGATTGTGGTTTCCAATTCCTATGGATGACAGAACACTTTAAAGTTATGAGTAGTGCCTTTTTAAGAAATCAAAGTTTTGTACAAGATAGTTGTTGTACAAGGTAGTTATTACCAGGACCCATGTCATCAGACTCATCTAGAATACAAACTTGAGTCAGCTCTGGTTGAAAAAAGAGCAACAACAAATAAACAAAAGAGGTCCATTGAAGAAATGTGTATATCATTATCAGATTTCTGGTCATTTTTGGGATCATTTTGAGTCTGACAAATCTCTGACATTCTAGTTCCTAGTAAAGGTTTTCAAACCACATCAAGATTAAATAAAGAGAAAAAAACAACACCCAAACTGTTCCCTTGAATGCAGTTTCCTTTGAACACCTTTTATGAGTTTCTTGCACCAGCATCTCTTTACAATTGCAATGCAGTGCTCATTTTTTTTATATAATAAATATCTTAACTAACTGATTAATGTCCATAAATTAAAAGTACTATTAACTTGATAGTCTAGCCCCTTCCAATTGGGATGGAATCCTCTGAAAAACCAGGCCAGGACTGAAATATTTTTTAATGTTGAAGACAGTAAGGGAGAGAAGACAAACACACCTTTAAGTTAGAGAAAGCACACATTTATCTCCCATGCATCCCATTTTGGAACCTTGTACAAATTCACAGAAATTTACAAGTGGTTGTTGTTGAAAAATATGTTTAAGCTATGAGTTTCTTGTCAAGTCCAATCCAATCCAAAGCCTTTTTACGCCTTCTTGGCATGTAGGGCAGCAACAAAGGAATTTCTTTGTTGCTGTTTCTGTAACAAACTTTTTTTTACAGAACAGGGTTGTTAGCCCTGTGTCCAACCCCCTACCTGGGGGAGTGGGGCCACCTTAGTCGCCTCTTACGACATGCCTGGCTGGCGGGCAGGGACCCTATTCTTGTAATGCTTGCTTTGCAAGCATTCCCCGGGAGTCCCACGGGGGCTTCTTGTCAAGTATCCAACTAGTATTATCTTAAAATGGCAGCTTTGGTAGACCACAGGATTGTTGTTTCCAGTTCCTGTAAGTTTCTAGTCAGGTCTGGTAAAATAAATGGTTCTTAATGTAAAATAAAATCCCATATTTATAATATATGATACTACCCCCCCCCCCCCCCCAAAAAAAAAAAGAAGAGAATTGTTATGTTTTAAGTCTTTCTGGGAAAAAAGGCAAAAGAATGGATCAAAATTCAAGAAGGCAGAATTTAGACAATAAGGAGGTGACAGGTAGAAAAGGAACAAGGCAGAAACAAAGGGAAGGATAGAAAAGAGGGAATTCCCAGCAGAAGGTGAGGATGCTATTTATACTAACAAGTCCCTGGCATCCTTAGGGGGAGGTTCTGGGTTTTATTCCCAACCTTGCTCTTCCCAGTTTGACAAGAAAATCAAACTGAATGTGAAAGTTTTTCATATGAGACTATAAGCTGATGCCCCATGTGCGAATACACACAAAACATCATGCACACACACATTAAAACCTGCTCTGGCTTTCAGAAGAGTAGGCCATGTCATCCCAGAAGGAATCAATACAAAATGTAAAAAACACATTCACACAGGTGCCATGTTTAGACATCATCCCCAAAGATGTTATGTGGCTACCTAAATGGTTGTGTGTGTGTGTGTGTGTGTGTGTGTGTGTGTGTGTGTGTGTGTGTGTGTGTGTGTGTGTGTGTGTGTGTGATTAGGAGGGGGATGGGGTGGTGGTGGCGGTTTCATGGGCATTTCACCATATATATTCTATACACCACACTTAATGTGAACACACAAATACTAACTTTGCCCTGATCTGTGTCTTACACACGTCACATTTTTCAGGCCAGAAACCCCAAAGAAGGAACTGTTGACTGTATATAGTGTATGTGTGTGTGTGCAGAATGTCAGGTGAACAATGTGGAAGAAACGATTTAACCGATTCCTCCATGAGAAGTGTAAACAACTTAACCGAGAATGGCAGCCTTCACAGGGCCAAGTCTACGATCGTTCAGCATCGTGCCCATCTTGTTTGTGTCAAGGCACCTACTGTGGTGGGTAGCAGCCTCAGCATGCACTATCTTTCATTCATGTGGGGTTGAAGGGCAGGAACTGTTTTGTTGTACTGATGACTTATTGCAAGGGTTTGTTTTTGGGTTTTTTAAATTTTTATTTTTTATAGTTCCCGTTGTTTTGAAGATTGCATTGTACAAACATAATATAATATATATATGTGCATTCCCTTAACAGGCAGAGCGTGGTGCCTGGTCTTCTCCAGTGCTTGTGACTTGTGACTTTGTAGGAGGTCACCCCCAAGTCCTCAGCCAACACACTCTGACTTCAAGCAGCTCATTTCATTGTACTTTCGGGGGATGGGATAGCCTGGTGTTTAGAGCATTGCACTCATAATCTGCTGACCTGGGTTTGAATCCCGTTCAAGTGGATATTTCCCTTGGAGTTAATAACAGTGCCGACTCCACTGTCCCCACAAGTCCTTCAGATGAGACTATAAACCAAGGTCCCATGTGTGAATGCATGCAGAACATCTTGTGCACATGTTCAAACCTGTTCTGCTTTTTGATGAGTAGGCCATTGTGTACTGGTGGGAACATATGACAAAATTTGCAAAACTGCAAACACACAGGGACTGGATGTAAAAAAAAAAGCACATGAGTGTTTATTTCATTATCTTTGTCATAAAAGAATAAATTGAAAATTTTAACAATAAAAAGTACATGTATGTGCATGCTGTGTATGTTCATGTTTCCATAACCCACCAAATACTGATTTGAATTACAGGGCCTTTGAATTAGTTTAATTAGCATATTTAATTTTCTGCATATGTATACATATACACAAAGGGAACTAAGGCACTGGCAGGTCTGCACTTGAAGTTGACCTGGGAGATAGTAAAAATATCCACCCTTAATACACCAGACGCTGATGCTAAGATTTGAACCCAGGACTTCATGGACCCATAGGATTGAAGTCAGACAGTCTTAAAACCTTGAGTTATGGTGTTCATCTCAGTGATATAGTATGATTGTCATTAATGACATAAATTCTGTTTAACAATTATTTTTTCAGGAGCCTTCAAAGGAAAAATACCACCCGAAAGGTAACAAAAGACAGCCTGTGTTGGTAAAAGCTGAGGACACACCTAAAATGGTAAGTGATAGATATATTGCAATTTTTGTGGGAAGTGGGGGAGCAGTGTTTTGTCAGAAGCTATTGTAGCATGGTTTTTTTAGGGTTAGGTATTTATACAATGTCATTTTTTTCCAGTAAGATATTATTTGATTGACTTTTTAAGCCTTTTTTGTTGCTAGTCTGCTTTTACTGTTAATTAAAAGGGACACATCCCACCCATGCTAATACATACATGTCCATTTTCCTCCTTCAGTCAGTGGTTGGAACTTCCAGATTCGTCAGTCATCAGATTTTGGCATATGTGACCATTTTTCAACCATCAGAGTTGCCACATTTAATCATCAGGGATGATGTCTAAACACAGTACCAGTGTGGATGTATCAGTGTCTGTTTTATTGGGCAATCCATTCCTAACAGTATGCTAGTGCCTGCTCTTCCTCAAAAGAAGGAATGAGATTTAATGCGCAGATGAGATAGCCTACACATGTGTTTATACACAGTACCTGAGTTTAAAGTTTTATCCAAAGGACTGAAAGGAGATTAGAATCTGTTTGTCCCCACAGTCAGAATGCGGCTATCTGAATTAAAATGGTGGCCTTAAAACAGCTGCTTATGCTAAATCTTGCTATTAGCTCTAGATGAGGAATGGAAAAAAAAAGAACCCGCTTAAATGATGGCTAAAAAAAAGTCTTTGCATTCTGATGGTTCTCCCACACTGCACACATCCCGGCGAGCTCATTCATGCATGTGTGTGAGCATGTACACATATGTGTAAAGACTTGAATGTGTGCACACACATATGCACACACATATGCACACACACATATGCATGCATGCACACACACACACGCACGCACGCACGCACGCACGCACGCACGCACACACGCACACACGCACACACACACACACACACACACACACACACACACACACATGCCACATACATGAAGTTGCACATGACACATGACATTAGTTTTTTTTATAATTTTATCTGATTTCTTTGTAAGAAAGCAAGAGGGGAGGAGAGTGTAGAGGGGAGGGTGGTAGAGGGGAAGTTAAGTCTTCATTTTTAATGATGAAAATTGTTCTTTAAAATCCTGAGCTAAACATGAGTCTTATCTGTTGTATACTGATACAGATGACTCCAAGTCAGTTCCTTGCAGAAGTGAAACAGAGCTCTGAGGAGAGACTGGCCAACACCTATACTATGCATTTGCCACGCAAAATGAAACCACTTGAAGTTGACACATCTTTGAAAAAGGTGAGCCTCAGCTTTCATTTGTACTCTTAGGAGCGTAATGATGAAGATAAACATAAACCCTGTTGTTTTGCAATTTAATATTGTTAGAGATGTTAGTGTTGATATATCATATGTAGTCAGTCATTGATGTGGTGACAACCTTGATGAGACCTCAGTGGTCAGCTGGGGATTTAGATAGTCTTATAAGTAATAATGATAATGTGTTGTTTATGCTGTATCATGAAAGTATAGACTTCACCATTCTTTTAAGAACATTTTTGTTATAATCTTTTTGATTTTGATACACATTTGCATTTCAAAACATAAATCAGCAATGATATTTTACCCAGACAACAATTCAGCATTTTTATGCAACAGACTTACAAAAGCAAATTGTTACATAAATTATAAATAATCATTCATCATTTTCATTGTGAAGACTGGTTATATGAATTACATACAGAATTTTATTTATGATTTGAAGTTGTGAATTAGTTTCTACAAGGTTTTCTATGAGTTTTTTTTTAAATCCATTTTTTAAATAAAAATCAATACTCTGCACTTGTTTGCAGTGCTCTGATCTCACCATTCTTGTTTTCCCTGCTTGAAATAAGACAATTATTTCGACTCTTAATGAAGCTGAGTTTTCAGTAGCATATTCGTAACTGTCTTTGAAGAAAGTACATCCCATTCTGAAAAGTGGAGTGGCAAGTTTTGTCAGTCTTATTTAGAATATGTATTTTTGATTGATTTGTCACTTTGTTGGCTTGATGTCAGGTCTCATGTTTTGCCTTACTTTCTATCTTCTCTACAGTGTGAAGAGAAAATAATGAAGGGAAAGTTAAATCAGAGAAATTGAAGGGAAAAAAAAACTACTGAACAAAAAGGAAAAAAGCCGAAATAAAAGGATGTGAAAAAGAAGGAGAAAAGCTGAATAAACAAGATTCATTTTTTCAAATGTTAACATTGTTATGAAGAACTATGATTAGAAAATTGGGGCAGAGCTACATAGAGTTATATAGATATATGTATACACACACACACACACACACACACACACACACACACACACACACACACACACACACACACACACACACACACACACACACACAGAGTAAAATGAAGAGCTATAGTTAAAATCATGATGCAGAACCCTGGACTGCAAGCTATTTGTTCATCATATATATATATATATATATATATATATATATATATATATATATATATCTCTCTCTCTCTCTCTCTCTCTCTCTCTCTCTCTCTCTCTCTCTCTCTCTCTCTCTCATATATATATATATATATATATATATATATATATACTCAGACATAACTATACTGCTTTTGTTTCTGTTGCAGCAATTTTACGTGAGCAACAAAGAGCCGCTGTTTCAACCCTTTCCATCAGAATTGTATTTCCAGAATTTTATTCCAATGCAGACCTATCATTTACCTATCGTACTTAGAAATAAAGATATGGTAAGTATTATCAAGTATGTGAAATGTTTGAGAAAAGTTGGAGTGAAAGATGTATAGATCTAACTGATGTTCAGTTTTTCTGTTATGCTGCCTCATTTGTGTTATTTTCATTCTAGTGTTCTCATACTGCTAACTTCAATCTCTAAGCCCCAGCCATACCCATATATGTTATATCACAACCACAGAGTCAGAAGGCCACAGGCAGCTCATCAGTGTCAGACCACTGTGGGATCTTCAGCAATCCAGAGGGGCCCTGCACTGCTACTGGGTCTCTTTGGTGCTGTTCAGTGGTGCTTGTTCTGAGCTAACGTGCACATGACACAACCTACTAAGCCCCTTTATATATTAATCTGTTATGATTAGAAATGCATTGATGTTTCAAGCATTTTCCTTGCTATGAGTTTTCTGTCTACTAGTGCTGATTAGTCTTTTGAGTGAATGTGGATTATTGGAGCATTTCTAGCTGATCATTTTGATGTATATGTTGTTATTTTGGTGTGTGAAGTACAGATTATGAAAACACGGGCTTCAGAGAAGGTTAACTTAATTTTTCAAGGAGAAATATTGTTTATGTAATTTATTCCTCTGTTGGAACAACTGAGTAAAGTGGTTGTGGCAGATATGTTGATATCTCGCCATCAAAATAAGTAATGTAGTTGAGTAGAATTTTGTCTTAAGCAAAGGAGATGGGAATTTTTTTGAATGTCTTGTCCTGTAAAGTATAACTGATAAATGCTCATTTGTATTGTCAGTACATGGACTCGTAGTTTCATTAGTTTGGTAATATTGGTAATTGTTGAATTTTTAGATAATTCAATTTGCTTTGTGAGATTTGTCTTTATAGGACTAAAAAAAACACCCCAAATCATAGTTTTAGTCTTATAAACACAGTATGTTGTTTCATGTGTTTTTTTTAGCACACATCGCACTTCATCAGAGTGACGCAGATGGATTCTCCCTATTTCCAAGTCATGAGCCCTGCCAGTGAGGGGGACAAGGTGTGTCCAGGGATCTCAGTGACCTTTGATGTCTACTTCTTGCCCAATGAATACAAGGTGAGAGGATGGAAAACAAGACTGCTGGTTCATTTTCATATTTGATGGCAGAGAGATTTTAATAGTTTCAAAGAGGGAAGATGGCAGGATGGTTAAGACGTTCACCTGCCTAACAAATTTACAGTGAGGTTCTGGGTTCGATTCCCAGCCTTGCCCTTTCTTGCAAAATCAAACTGAATGTCAGTCATTTGGATGAGACTTTAAACAGAGGCCCCATGTGCGAATGCACACAGAACATCTTGTGCCTATGTTTAAAACCTGTTCTGCCTTTTTGAAGAGTAGGCCATTTCATACTGGTAGAATCAGACAACAAAATGTTTAAAAATACATACATTGTATGCGTGTGTTTAAAAATACATACATTGTATGCGTGTGTTGTGTTTAGACACCATCCCTGAAATCGGAATGCAGCTATGAAAAAACCTCACTATTGGTAGGTAGCGGCAGCCCCCGGCATATCCCGTCATCACAGCTGAAAAATGGCTGTTTTTCGATCTTTTCACTTCTTTATTACTCTGCTTCTGTTGTACTGATTAATTTTTTTTATATATCAAAATAAAGTTCGATCTTTTCTCTTTTGATTGAGTGCATTTTTATTTCTGTGACTGATCTGAGATGAATACGCGAAGTGCGTGAATGAGGTGTGTGTTCCGCTAAAAAACGCTGCGCGGCCGCCATTTTCACGAACACGGACAAAGCTTCAAAAAGACATGCCCACTTTAAGTTCCCCGAGCATTCGCGATATACAATCAACTGTGCTATATCAGGTATCACTGTGTTCAGTATTTATGCTACAATACTGAAATGGGTACATAATTATTGATTTATGGATAGTTTTTGCAAAAATTCCGTTTTTTTGCGGCACACAATCTTCGTCGGCAAGTTCTAAAGAACCTGTAGCTTAAAATAGTCAATACCACAGGCGAAAATGAAACAAGACCACCTATTGGTTCTAATTTGTAAATGGGTTAATGTATTCATGGGCTGTCCTACATAAGCAAACCAACCAAAACATAGTTTTCAAATCTTGGAAAGATCAGAAACATGGAGGCAAGAACGAACGATCGCTGCGAAACGATCATGTCGAAAATCGACGATTTTCTCGATTTACTGGGTAGATATGATAAATTTGTGATTGTAGATCATTAATGTTATTGTTTATTTAGACACGGGTCGCGTAGTTTGAAAAAAATTTCATTAGATCATTAAAAACGAAGACTTTGAAAAGGGTAGATACGATCGTCTTCGACAATCGGGCATGCGCAAACCGGAAAGAAGAAAACGTGTCCGATTTCCTTGGATATTTTCACGAAATTACTTCTTAAATTTATGGTGCTTATAAAATCAGATATTTTAAACATACTTATATTCAAACTTTTTTTTTTTTAAGGTCGTATAGTGAAATAGGTGTGTTATTGTACGTTTTATTGAGTGACCGGTCTAACCAAGAGGAGGTAATCCCGAGATCGCGATTCACTTCTTCGTGAAACAAATGTCGGTCGTTGATTCTGTTTTGGGGGGATTTATTAGAACCAGTTTAGGTCACGGTTTCATTTATGATTGATGAATTAAAAGTTTAAGTTTGTTACAGTTTTCTTTTTTTTTTTTTTTTTTTTTTTTTTTTTTTTTTTGGGGGGGGGGGGGGGGGGGGCTGCATGACTTGGAATATTTTATGCAGCCTGAGTAGTAAATCACTAAAATGCCATATCAGTGTTTGAATGAATTTCTTTTTTAGTAACTTGAACTAAAGCAGGTTTAGTTTCAGCACAGTAGTACCACAAGTAAGCTTGCTCTTTGTGATTTATGCAGTGTATCTAATAGCCATAGTCTTTTCTTTTCATTTTCCCCAGTCATTCTCCTTTTCATTTTCCCCAGTCATTCTCCTTTTCAGAGTTTCCATTATTATGTTTTTTTGTTTTGACTCATTTGAGGGTTCACTATCTTTACTACTTGATTTAGTACTTTACTTTTATTTTCTGTTGATTGGTTTTATACTATTTCGAGATATTAAAAAAGGCAGAATCCACTTAGGCTACTATTTTAATTGTGATTTTAAGAAAAGGATAAAGAAGTCAACACCGTTAAAAGTAAAATTGTGTTATATATCGGGTAATTTTTAACCTTCAGTGACTTTACAAAAATATGTGACACATCTACATTGATAGATACCATCCCCAATACCACAGTTCTGATACTAATGAGATGTTTATAAATTTCCCTATGTGTGTCAGTTTATTTCAAATTTCAATTTTCAAAATTTCAATTTTCAAAATTTTATTTCAAGAAAACCCCCCAAGGGGTACATGAAATTTGACAAAACCAATGCTTGCAGATATGGGCGTGTGAAAAATACTCACAACAAAAATCCTAACACAATGGATGGTAGAAAAAAGAAAAAAGAAAGAGTATTCACAATACATTAGGAGAACAACCCCCCCCCCCCCCACACACACAAAAGTTGTTCAGTTGTCACTCCTATTGTTTATCTATTCTTGTTATCAGATTTCTTTTAAACCTTTTGGCAGTTTTGCCTTTTGAAAGGAAGAAACAAATTCTTTTACACTAATTACAGTTTTTTTGCTGGTTTTCTTTTATTTTTAATTATTGTTTTTTAAATTTATTTTTTATTCCCTGAAATGCTGACACACAGATGGAAGTCAACTGAGCAAGCTGGGGTCCATTTTTCTGGCTACTGGAAAAGGTCGTTGTCCAAAGGTGCCTGTTGTAGAGATTTCCAATCATCTGCTGATTCAGTTATTGGTACTGAAGCAAGAGGGTGGGAAGACATTTGATGAAACAGCTTCATTTCTCAGTCAACTCATTCCGGATGCTGAACTTTCAAGGTTGCAGTATCATCTCATTAAGGAAGAAGAAAATGTGCAACTTCTTTAGGATAAGTCACAGAGAGATAGATTTCTGTCTGAGCCAGTTTATGTTGAACAGCTGGGTCCACTGTTTGCATAATTTGATAAAATTTGATGTTTCATAACATTTCTCTAGAATGTTCGCCACATTTTTGGGCACTTGGTGGCCATTTTGAATCCAAAATTACATTATGTAATGGATGAACAAATTCAACAAATGCATTTTTTAATAGCATATAAAACCATGTTTTACATCACCAAATTTCAAGTCAGTATCTCTACAGGTTCAAAAGTTATTGACAAAAAATCTACTGTGTACTGTATTTTGGTCCGTCGCAGGGCATTTTAAGGTTTTTAGCAAAATCAGACCCCAATATTTGAAACATTTGGTCAAGTACAGCCTTAGAAAAAATTGGGCATAGTCTATATTAACATATCTTTTGAACAATGTAAAAAAGTAACCATAAGATGCCATCTTATCCTTCCTGTTGGACCTCAAACATGGCCAATCGTGCAATTTGAACTGACTGCCAATCACACGATTAGGCAATTTCAACATAGTATATCTTTTTTTCCCTTCAAGATAGAGAGTTGATGTTTCTTGTAGGGATTATCAGTGTTACAGACATTGTGTATAGAAATGTGCAGGAATGTGATTGCAGTGCTTTGCACAATAGGCCCTTTCAAAGTATGGCTTTCATATTATGAAAACACCCGAAAATGTTATGTCATCTTTGGACATCAATAACTTTTGAAAGAATAAAGATAGAGACTTAATTTTTTTTTTATTGTGTTTCTTTTAAAAAGTTCTTTTTAAAAATACCAGTTTCATGCATGTATATGCTATAAAAAAATTGGCTGCCGCTACCTACTATTGGTAAACCTTAGAGCTCTAATTGTGGAACAAAAAAAAAAAAACCACACAGAAAAAAAGAAAATTTTTCAAAAGTGTTTATTTCAGTGTTCTTTTGTTAGTCAGTGTTACCTAGTTGATTTTTCTTCATGAAGCATTCACTTCTTGATTTGGCTGATTAGTGCTATCCCTCCAGTCTGTGAAAATATAAACTATAAAGGGAAGATAGCGTAAGTGATAGTGTTATTTAAGACTTGGGCAAAACGAGTCATTACTCCAGTGGGAAGAGTTGCAGTACTAAAGCCTCTTATTCTGTCAAAGTTAACCCATCTCTGGATTCTGCTACCAGATCGACCTGACCAGTTTATACAAAAAGCTCCAAAAGCTATACTTTTAGTATTTTTGGAATGGAAAAAAAATCAAATACTGCATTACCAAAATGAAAAAAAAAAGAAGGGCAGCAAAAATAACAAGTTTTTTTTAATGGGTTCACAATGAAATGAGTCAGCAACATTTTGAAAACGAGTTTGAAGGTTTAATAATTAAGCTGAACATGTATTAAAAAAAAAAGAAAAAGGTTACACTTTGCAAGCTCTAGGAAAATGAATAGTGACTACAAACAACAGTAGACATAATTAAAATGTGAGCCAGTGTCTGTTTGCTAGTATTATTTCTGCAATCTTTTGTTTTTTAGTTGATGGCCTAAACCGCTTATCGTAACAATTGTGTCTGTAGCATCGCACCTTGTAGGTGCCGTACCATCATAGTAGAATGCAATATGTACTGTATTATACTGTTTTCTTTTGTTTTTATTTTGCCCAGGACTATGAGCATCAGCTAACTTTCATCACAGAACGAGAGAGCTTTGTAGTCCCTATTTACGCCATAGGAGCAAGGGGTGTCTTGGACTTTCCAGACAGTGTGCACTTCTCCACATGTCCTGTCAAATATCCCACCACCAAGACCTTGCTCATACGCAACATCGGAAATCAAGTTGCCAAGTTCACCTTATATGTTGAAAAGTATTGCCTTTTTCTTGTTATTTTTCTCTTGTTTTATGTTACCTCATGTTTATGCAACCGCATTTTGTGTGGTCTTCTTGTGCCAGTATACTCCTCAGCTCATCTTGTATTGAATAGTCAGTGTCACTCCCATGTGCAGTTTGTGTACTTCCAGCCTCCACACAGAACATCTCTAGGGAACTAGTTGTTTCATGATGAGCCACCAAAGAGCCACCAGCCAAAACGGACCCCAGAGCTATGATATACACCTCAGTGGTGGTCATTGGTGCCTGTTCTGATCTGATATACACAAGACAGATCTACTAAAACCCCACTGTGACATTTTAAACAACAGAGTCAGACCGAGTTTTTAGCAGAGGACTGTCACCATATCCTATCAGTAATCGTCTCTTTGGAAATCCATTAAGGCTGACACAAACTCACTCCAAACATGAAAGAGAAAATATTTGTGTTGGCATTGTAATAACCTTTCTTTATTTCCCCTCTTCAACCCAGGGGACGGGATAGCTCAGTGGTCAGAGCACTTGCTTTCCCCAAGCTATGGTTAAGCAACATCGAGCATGGTTACCTAGTGGATGGGTGACCATTTATGCGCCTTGGCTTCAGCGCAGTCGCCCAGTTCACCCAGCTGTCAGTGGGTACCTGCCCTCTTTGGGGTCAGGGAAGGTAAAGCAGCGAGGGAAAGGAGATGGGTGCCACCCTCAATATGCTGGCCCCTGGAGAAGCTGAGGTCTCTGATGCCTCGCTCCCCTACAACCACAAAGGTTATGGGACACCTTTACCTTTTTTACCTATGTGTTGTTGTATTTGGTGCTTCATGCAAACCAACTTTTTCAGTTGTACTTTCATATTCTAATTATAAAGGTCAGTAATCTGAAAAATAGGTAGATTATTGCTTGTGGTGTCATGTTTTAAAAAGTACATGAATAAAAAACATGTTGCTGTACTGTCAGTATATCAGTTGGTTTTAATTTAATTTTGTTTCATGCTTTGTGTTCATTTTCACTATTTGTTGATGTCTTGTGAACATTAAAGAAAAACCGATGTGTTCATTTTTATGTTGCTAAACAATATTTCAATCTGTGAGCGCCAATGCAATAATGAAGGTGAACAATGGAGATTGAGATGAGCGGCATGGGAACAGCAGGACGGGGACGTCACAAAAGATGAGGCAGCAAAAAAAAAAAAAAAGTGTGTTGCTCTTATTTTTTTAATGAATGCAAGGGAAAACATCTATCTCTTGTAGCAGAAATGTGATGAGAGTGAAATTTCAAAGAAAGAACTATCCTCTGAAGGTGCTTGCTGACCACACATTGATTTCTGTGGCAGGTGTGAGAAAGGACATGATAACTTTTTCGTTTCCCCGGAGTTCTCCAATTTGGCCATCAACGACACCATGCAAGTGAGCATCAAGTTCTTCCCTACTCATACCGGCAACTACCATGACAAACTGATCATTGTCTATGACACAGGTCGGTCAGTCCGTCAGTCATTTTTCACTTTTAGTGCTTACAGTGTGGTATGGTGTATTGTTTGAGTGAAACAGCAGCTTTCTGTGTGTATGAAGTTTGGGCTGTTTTTCCTGCAAAAAAACTACAGTGTCATTGTACAAAGTCACTACTTTTCAAAAAAGAAAGTTGTTCTGTCTGTGTGTATTTGTCTAGGAGTGTGTTTTTTTGTTTTGCTTTATACAAACAGTATTTTTGCTAAGGGTAGTGTTTTGTTGCTGTATGTGTATGTATAACATATAAAACACTTTATTTCGCAGTGGGGATGCTGGGGGCATGTCAGTATAAATGGCATCCCCACCTTCTGGAAGTTCTGTGCTAGGAATTTCCTCTTTTCTGTTCCTCTCTTTGCTTCCACCTTGTGCCTCTCATTTCTTCCGGTCACCTCCTCCTTGTCTGTTTTCTTCCCTCTGTTCATTCTCCTGCGTTTTTATTCAGAGAGACTTAAAAGATAGCAGTTCTCTTCCGTGCTGAAGTTGGATGCTCTGGGTTTGCCTTGTCAGGTGCTTAACTCTGGTAGCACTGAATTTACAGCAGTAGGCTCAGTGCTGCCGGCTGAATTAACATTGGCCAGTGTTGTTTTGAAGCAAGCTGGGATAAAACAATTCTTGATATTGATATGTAAAACTGAACTAAGTGTGTAAAGCTATAAATCACTGGAAAGCTTAGATAACGAGCTTTTATATGTGTGTAATTTTATAGCAGCATGCAGTGTTTATGATTGTTAAAAAAAATAATTGCATTAGCACTACCAATCAGTTATTTAGGGCCCTGGATTGATTTTTACATGATAAGCAATGTTGTTGCGGTGCAAAAATATCATGATAAGGTAAATGCTATCTCTTGACATTAGTTTTGAAAAAAATAAGAGTTTGTGTCATTTTATAGGTTGAAAAATACTTTAAAATGTCCAGGGAAACTATCAGCGCCATTGCAATTGTCATCTGTTCTTGACATCATTCATCTGTTCTTGACATCATGACTTCATATTGGTTGAGGCGAAGAGTTCAGAAAAATGCATCCTACAAGCTTGTTCTGTTACATTTGATGTGTTTACACTGTATAAAAACAAAGTTCATTGCTTTTAGCAGACATTACCAGGTCTTTGTGTGATGCCTCAAGACCCCTTCTTGTGAGTTTTGTGCTGGGATGAAAAATAATATTTTGTTTTGAAAATACATGTAAATTAATGTGTCCACATATGTGTGTTTAGACATACACAAGCTTGCTTGCATATACACACAGCCATAGATATTTTGCAAAATGAACCCAGGTGCAGCATGTTTTGAATAATGGTTTAACCCTCTTGCATTCAGATTCTCTGAACACAAACTGCCCCTAGATTTCGCATTCCATCACTAAATCAGGTCAGGCATATATGCTTGCTGGCCTTTTCCTCCTTCTAAGTACATACCAGCAGTTTTAATTACTTCCAGACTCTTAGCAGGGTTTCTACCTCTAGCCTGATAGAGCTTTGGTGTGTGGTAGCAATTAGTGATGGTCACAGCATGATTGAAATCTACTATGTGTAAATCCCGGCAAATCCAGGTTCGTGATTCAGGGGGGGGGGGTAATTATTCAATCCTGGCAAATTCTGGTTCGGGACTAAGAGGGTTAAATCAGTCTGAGGACTCATTAATAAACTAATGCCCCAACAAATGCTGTATATAAGGCACAATTGCTTTGAAGAAATAAGCAATATCATTCCTGCTTCAGGTGCCGCCGCGGTAGTTTAGTGGTTAGGGCGTTGGACTCGTAATCTAAAGGTTGCGGGTTCGATCCCAGCTTTCAGCTATGGCGTTGTGCCCTTGGAAAAGGCACTTTACGGCTATTTTCTCACCCCACCCAGGTGTAAAAGGGGTACCAACCTTGTGTTGGGGGTTAACCCTGCGATAGACTGGCGTCCTATCCAGGGGGGAGTCTATGACTCTCAGTCGCTTAACGCCACAGAAACCGGGATAAGCACCGGCCTGATGAGCCTTAGGCTCGGGACAGACTTTAACTTTAACTATTTCTGCCTCAGCTGGAGCTGGTCTCTGAAGGTTGTTTCTGTCTGTGTGTGGGCAGGTGAGAAGTTGAATGTATCTCTGTACGGGACAGCACAGGACGTGAACATTCAGCTGAACAAAAAGTCTCTGCAAATGGACGGCACGTACGTGTCCACAGTCACCAACTACAACGTCACCATTTTCAACTATTCCAACATCATCGCCCACTTTCGCTGGACTCAGTTTGCCACCCAGGAGGAGGAGGATCAGCAAAAAATCCTGTGAGTGAAAAAGGAAAACCTCTCCCCCACTCTCTGTTACCCCTGAAGGGTTTTGTTGGATAAACAAAGAACATCAGGATCTCTTCAAAAGACTGATTGTTTTATTGCTGTTGTTACGTGTTCCCCACCTTAACACTTTTAGGGATTACCCAGAATATTCACCCTGGCTCACTTGTCCCACCTAAAAGTCACTGTGAGTACCATAATTGCACACTGCATGATGAGAAGTGAGCATGTATGACTGTTTTCAAGCCCAATAAGAGTGAAGGTCATTGCTTCTTTAGCACAGTGAGGCGTTGAAGCGGCTGTGTGGTAAAGGCTCTGATATAGAAAAAGAGGCTGCTGGTAGTGATCAGATTACACTCTGCAAGTTGATTCCACTTCATGTAACCGTCGTTGTGGATGTTGTTTTTGTCAGTCAGTCATGATTTTGAAAATAAATTTCATCGCAGGGACTATTTAAAAGGTTTGCAGAGTGTGTAAGTTATTTATGATAATTATACAAGAATTGGTGCTAGCCATTTTTTGTTACCTGTGTATAACATCGTCTCTCCTTTGAGTAAACTGTATATCATATTGATAAAAAAAAAAAAGGTGTCTATTTATTTCCCTGAAGGTATCAGTTAGAAATATGGCGAGATGAACAACGGGAAATCTGTTCCTATCTGGAGCGCACCAAGTCAGACTCCAAAACAACAGGCAGGGGCTCTGTTATGTGCAGAAATTTCCGCAACAAACGACAGGTCAGAAATGTGTGTGTGTGCGTGTATGTATGTGTGTGTGTGTGTGTGTGTGTGTGTGTGTGTGTGTGTGTGTGTGTGTGTGTGTGTGTGTGTGTGTGTGTGTGTGTGTGTGTGTGTGTATGTGTGTCTGTGTGTGTGTGTGTGTGTGTGTGTGTGTGTGTGTGTGTGTGTGTGTGTGTGTGTGTGTGGTCCTGTGTGTGTGTGTGTCCTGTGTGTGTGTGTGTGTGTGTGTGTGTGTGTGTGTGTGTGTGTGTGTGTTTATCTAAATTCTTTTATTTCAAAGATAAAGAATAAGCACTAATGTGCTGTAACAAAAAAATGTTTACACCCATTTCCCATTTGCATGTGGTTTTGTAAATTTGTCATCTGTTCCCACTGGCACACAATCCAATGGTCTGGCTAACCAAGGTTTAGAAGCTTGGACAACTCTAGGTTACTGCACCAGGAGGGATATGTGACTGGTTTGCATAACAGAAAGGAAGAGAGAGAAAGAGATTGTTGAAGACAAATGCTATACCTACAAGAGCAGGCATCTAGAAGATCCCTTGTCTCAAGCCATAAAAGGTGCACTATGAAAGCATGCGCAGTAGCATTCCTCAACTTGAATTACAAGAGACACAGGACCCTTGGCTGAGAAACAAAGCAGGAATTTGTCATTGCTGGGATGTTGGGGATGATCACAGCTTCATGTATGTCTCACATAAGTTGTCAATGGTTTTCTCTGCACTGTTCAGCAAGGGAGCATAGGAACTGACAAAGTTGACAAACTACTGCTCATCTGTGCCAGGGGGAGTCTTAGCATCATCAGTCATTTATGTACACGCACTTGGAGATGTGATCGTAATCTGATATCATTGTCTTATTTTCCTTGGAGATGTCATCGTAATCTGATATCATTGTCTTATTTTCCTTGGAGATGTGATCGTAATCTGATATCATTGTCTTATTTTCCTTGGAGATGTGATCGTAATCTGATATCATTGTCTTATTTTCCTTGGAGATGTCATCGTAATCTGATATCATTGTCTTATTTTCCTTGGAGATGTCATCGTAATCTGACATCATTGTCCTATTTTCCTTGGAGATGTGATCATAATCTGATATCATCGTCTAATATTCCTTGGAGATGTGATCGTAACCTGATATCAAACACCTGTCTTGTTCCTGCAGGCAGTCAGCAACAAATCGATGCTGTTTGAAGACGAGGTCGTTCGGTTTGACCCCCTTGAAGGAGAGCTGTGGCCCAACACCTCCATTGATGTCAACATCATTTTCAAACCCTACGAGGCTGACCACTACTCCCGTGTGGCCTTTTGTGATATCTCTGGGCGTCAGAGTCGCTTACCTCTCCACATCCTTGGGGATGGAATGGGTCCAAAGGTAAACCATCTTTTGTCAGTAGACACCAGTAGCATTACCAGTGGGACAGGGCAGGGGCAGAATGGCTTAATGGTAAGAGCATAGAAGTTGTGATCTCATGGTCACTGAGGGAACGGATTTAACTCTCCACTGAGGTATGCATTTGCTAGGATTTTTCCCCAGGAATAAACATTTTTACTGACTCCACTCCCATGTAAAACCTTTGGGAATGCGCACAGAACATCTTGGCCATAACTAAAACCTCACCATTTTATAGAAGAGATTGCCAGCTATAGCCGGTAGCTGGATGACAAAGACATATACTGCACACAGTCTGCAACATGGAGAGGGATGGGCTCTACCCGGTTTCACTTTTCCCACAACACACTGTCTGAAAGTCTTAGTGCAGTTCCCCAACAAATCCTGTGTGCGTTAAGGGGCAAGCTAAATAAAGTCAAGTCATTATTATCTACTACTGTCTGGTCAAACGTTGATGCTTGGTTGACTGTTGGGTTGAGTTTTCATTAGCAGGCTCTGTGTTATGCTTGTTGTTTTTAGCTGTTATCTGTTATTATGGAGGATTTGAATCCTGCAACTGAGACAATGATGACTGTTAAGCCAGTGAAATGTCATGACTAAAAGTAGTCCTTACACAGAACATTATTGTGCTGTTGATGTTAGGTGTTCCCTAGCTTTAACACCCTGAGGGTCACCCAAACTAGGCATCTTGTCTCACTCATCACACCTGTGAATCACTGTGAGACCTTGAATACATGTATGTAATGAATCCTTGACTCCTAAGATTCACTTATTATTTTACACAGTGGGTGAGGAGATTGTAAAGCCATTATTGGAAACCTTGCCCGAAAGACACTTACCCTTATTTTAGAGGATTGTTTTTCTCTCCCTTTTGATAGAGAATGAAAGTCGTTATGATTGAAATTCCCACATCTGAAGTCTCCACAAAATATTCCTAAACGTTAACTTATTAATGCAGACCTTGGCCACTTTGCCTGCGGTTATAACTGACAAATGTTTTGGCCAAGTAACTTATTAATGCAGACCTTGGCCACTTTGCCTGCGGTTATAACTGACAAATGTTTTGGCCAAGTAACTTATTAATGCAGACCTTGGCCACTTTGCCTGCGGTTATAACTGACAAATGTTTTGGCCAAGTAACTTATTAATGCAGACCTTGGCCACTTTGCCTGCGGTTATAACTGACAAATGTTTTGGCCAAGTAACTTATTAATGCAGACCTTGGCCACTTTGCCTGCGGTTATAACTGACAAATGTTTTGGCCAAGTAACTTATTAATGCAGACCTTGGCCACTTTGCCTGCGGTTATAACTGACAAATGTTTTGGCCAAGTAACTTATTAATGCAGACCTTGGCCACTTTGCCTGCGGTTATAACTGACAAATGTTTTGGCCAAGTAACTTATTAATGCAGACCTTGGCCACTTTGCCTGCGGTTATAACTGACAAATGTTTTGGCCAAGTAACCTATTAATGCAGACCTTGGCCACTTTGCCTGCGGTTATAACTGACAAATGTTTTGGCCAAGTAACCTATTAATGCAGACCTTGGCCACTTTGCCTATGGTTATAACTGACAAATGTTTTGGCCAAGTAACCTATTAATGCAGACCTTGGCCACTTTGCCTATGGTTATAACTGACAAATGTTTTGGCCAAGTAACCTATTAATGCAGACCTTGGCCACTTTGCCTATGGTTATAACTGATAAATGTTTTGGCCAGGCGGCAAGGCCATGACCACAGTGTAACCACAGGTGACTCTCATCGCCAGGTTGTGTTAGACACTAACAAACATTTGGATTAAAGCCACACAGAGTAATTAATGCTTAATCATTATTTTATAGTTAGGTAGGATAGGAAAGCAAGTATGTGTATTTCCATATTGATTTAGAAAATACTTGGTTGAAAGCAAAGTATGATACGTACATGTGTGTGTGTGTGTGTGTGTGTGTGTGTGTGTGTGTGTGTGTATTTTTGTTTGAGGGTGTTTGACCATTGTGATACTTGTGGTGTACCAGTTCTATTTCTGTTCTTCAAGGTATAGGCAATTTTTGTGCTTACAGATATGGATGCATTCATTTGTGCAGAGATGTGTGTGTGTGTGTACATAGAAATCGATTTATACATGATGATGTGTTTTTCTGAAAATGTGTGTGTGTATTTGTGGTGTGTGTGTGTGTGTGTGTGTGTGTGTGTGTGTGTGTGTGTGTGTGTGTGTGTGTGTGTGTGTGTGTGTTGTGTGTGTGTGTGTGTGCGTGTGTGTGTATGTGTGTGTTCGCGCTGCACATGCACGAAAGTGTAGATATTTTTGCACGCATCATATATGTAAACGCATACATATTCATCTGTGCTTGCTCGTGCATACATGCCAGCATACACTTATTTCTCTTGCAGCTGGATCTCTCCTTTAAGGAGCTGGACATGGGCCAAATCTTTGTGGGGTCAGAGAACATGTATGAGCTGGTCATCTGGAACAAGGGGGACATTGATGCCACTTACTTCATTCTGCCCAATTTCAGCGACTTTGGGCCCTCCTTCGACTTTGAGCCTGCTGATGGCAAGATACTGGCCAGACACTACCAGGCCATTCGTGTGACCTTCTTCTCCACCAAGTTTGGGAGAATCAATGAGTGTTTTCAAATCGAAGTGGTTGGCACTCTGAAGACGATGAAGGTTACCTTCATGTGAGGCCACTGGCTGTGTGTGTGTGTGTGTGTGCATGTATGTGTACACGTGTGCTTATTTATTTAATCTGTTCTATTTATTGTTATTGTGGGTTTTTTATTTCAAAATTAATGGAAGAAGCACTCGTGTGCTTCTTTTCACATCTGATCCTCATGTGTTTGTGGTTTTGTAAATTTTGTCGACTGTTCCCACTGGCGCACAGTGGGGTACTCTTCCAAAATATGGAGCAAGTTTTAACGTGTGTGCAAGATATTCTGTGTGGGTTCACTCATAGGACCTCAGTTTATAGCCTTATCCAAAGGACTTTTGGGGAAGTGGAGTCAGCACTGATGTTAACTCCAGGAGAAAAATCCCCTTGAACAGGTGTCTCGGTGGTGGCTTGAACGCAGTTGTCAAATCCTGAGCACAATGCGTAAAGCTCTAACTCCAGGCTATCCTTGTGTGTGTGTGTGTGTGTGTGTGTGTGTGTGTGTGTGTGTGTGTGTGTGTGTGTGTGTGTGTGTGTGTGCGTGTGTGCACATGTGTGTGTGTGTGTGTGTGTGGGGTGTGTGTGTGTGTGTGTGTGTGTGTGCGTGTGTGCACATGTGTTGTGTGTGTGTGTGTGTGTGTGTGTGTGTGTGTGTGTGTGTGTGTAGAGTGTGTGTGGTGATAGTGGTTTTTGTGGTTTGTGATGGTCTGCTGAGTGTGTAGTGTGTGTGTGTGTGTGTGTGTGTGTGTGTAGTGTTGTGGTGGTGGTGTTTGTGGTGGTTGGTGATGGTGTGTGAGTGTGTTTTGGTGGTGGTGGTGTGTGTGTGTGTAAGTGGGGTGTGTGTGTGTGTGTGTGTGTGTGTGTGTGTGTGTTGTGTGTGTGTGTGTGTGTGTGGTGTGTGTGTGTGTGTGTGTGGATGTGTGTGTGTGTGGGTGGTGGTGGTGTGTTGGTGGTGGTGGTGTGATGTGTGGTGTGTGTGTGTGTGTTGTGATTGTGTGTGTGTGTGTGGTGGTGGTGGTGTGTGTGTGTGTGTGTGTGTGGTGGTGTGGTGGTTGTTGTGGTGATTGTGTGTAGTGGTGTGTGTGTGGTGTGTGTTGGTGTGTGTGTGTGGTGTGTGTGAGTGTGTGTGGTTGTGTTCATGTGTATGTGTGTGTGTGATGTGGTGTGTGGTGTCGTGTGGTTGTGTGTGTGTGTGTGTGTTGTGTGTGTGTGTGTGTGTGTGTGTGTGTGTGGTGGTGTGTGGTGTGGGTGGTGTGTGTTGTTTGTTGTTGTTGTTTTTGTGTTGTGTGTGTGTGTGTGTGTGTGGTGTGTGTGTGTGTGTGTGTGTGTGTGTGTGGTGTGTGTGTGTGTGTGTGTGTGAGGAGTTTATATATACGAAGGTATTTGCATGTATACTTGTATGGAGTGAAAGATACCTGAAGATTTGATGATATGTTCTTTGTGGTGCAGAGGGTCAGTCATCGCCCCAACTCTCCACTTTAGTATTCCCAGACTGGATTTTGGCATTGTTTCCTATGGTAAGTGTGCATATTTTCAGTGAAAGATTTGGTTTTTATTTCCCAGTGAAAAACAGTTAGTATAATACTCATGCCTGCTTTGTTTTCTTTCTTTTTTTTTTTTAAAAGAAAGAACTTGTATGCTTGCCAGATGTTTACACAGTGGATTTGTTTTTACAAATGCTGTACATATTAAAGAACACATGAATCTTAATTCCTTTGGTGAGAGTTGCACAAGTTCTCTGAGGGATTTTTTTCCCCAGGCTGGTTGGCTGGTATGGATTTCAGTTAAAAACAGTGGTTACAACATTAACAGATGTGAGAACCTTCCACCTTTGGTGAAAATCCACCTTTTTGGACCAATTCCACGACTATACAAGATCTTTATAGGGGACTGTTTAGTACAAAACTTCGTCTTGTCTTGCTACCCATTATTGGACCGTCTTTCAGAAGCACTTTGAACCCTATTCATACTAAGTAAAAGAGGGAGATCAGCAACCCGTGCCCAAGTATTTGAGTTTACTGACTTGAAAAAAGGGTGACCAAATAAAAAATATTATAGCCAAAAGAATTCTGGTTTGCTCGAATTGAAATTGGGAATGTATTTGGAAGAGTGTGTGTTATTTATCTTACAACAAACCCCCCCCCCGCCCTAACTCAAAAGTGAAATTCTCTCTATAATAACTATTTCAATCAGTACATGAAAAACAGAAACCGGTAACATATTTGACAAAACACTCCTCCTCGGTCTTCCAAACTTCGTTGTCCATTTTACCAGTATGCAATGGCCAACTCATCTGAAATGTGGAACAAATTTTAATGTATGTGGAAGATTTCTGCTTTGTGTTGTACACAGGACCTTGGTTTATATTCTCGTCCTAAGAACTTTCATGGGAGTGGAGTCTGTATTGATGTTAACTACAGGTGCAAATATTTTTTTTTAGTAGTAATATATGCACATTGTGTAAAATTCAGAAAAAAAACAACCCAGAAATTTTGAGCAGTGGTGCTAAAGTTTACGTAGATGATACACATTTTTCTTCACAGGATTCCCGTGTGAACGAGGGTTTTCAATAATCAACACATCACTAGTTCCCGTCTCTTTCCAACTGAGGATTCCCAGCGGTGGGAATGTTCCCAGCATTCGTGCCATGGGAGACGTGGACCCCCAAGGGAAATCCTCCTTTCCTCTGCGGGGTCTTCCCTCGCCCAAGGAGTTAAACCCATTGTGCCTTCCAGGGGCAACATCCCTCCTCACAGCTCCATTGACATCATGGTCACCTTCATCTCCAACCACGTGAAGATCTTCGAGGAGGTGCTGGTGGTCGATGTGGAGAAAGTGGGCAGGAATTTCCAGGGTCTTCCCGTGAGGGCCAGGTGATTTTATTGATTTATTTATTCTTTTATATCCAGGATAATGGAATAAGCACTCTTGTGCTTTTTTACATCAGTCCCCGTGTGTATGCAGTTTCGTAAATGTCATCTGTTCCCACCGGCACAGATGGCCTACTCTTACGAAAAGCGGAACAGGATTTAACGTGTGCGAAGATGTTCTGCGTGTGTTTGCACACAGGGTCTTGGTTTAAAGTCTCATCCGAAGAGAGAGAGAGAGAGAGTAGTTAAGTGTACAGTGTGCTAGAAGTTTTGAACACATTTTTTCATAAGAGGTAATCAAGACAAATGGATAAGCCAGTAACCTGTCAGGATTGCTAAGACTTTATTTAGAAAGAAACAAAGCTTCTATTACATTCCATTGTTCAAATTTGTTGACAAGACTTGTGAATGAAATTGACAGTTATTAAAGATGACCACAGGCTGTACAAGTAATTCTTTTATATTTGTAGGGCTAGCCTTTCATTTAGCTTTGAAAATGAGAATATTGTTTTCCCTTTATAATGTATAATGTTTGTCAAGACATTGTTACCACTCTTAGTGGTTTTAGGGTCTCTCTGCATGACTTTATGCAGCAGTAGTAGACAATTATCACTTTTGCCAGCTGCTCAAGACAGATTACTCAGAGCTGTCATTCTCAGGGCTCAGTCTTACTCTGACCTGTGGTTCTTGATATGATTCTTGTGTAGTGCATATTCAGCATTCACATACATGTCTGTTGCATGACTCTGTGTTGTAACCCAGTGCTTTTGTCTTGTAGGTGCATCGTTCCAGAAATTGAGCTGGTGACCCCGGAAATTTATTTTGGGAAGTGTTGCCTGCGGTACCCCTTTGAGAAAATGATAGTTCTGAAGAACGAAAGCAGCTTGCCCGCGTCCTACATTGTCCTTCCTCAGGAGCAGCCCAAAGAAATTCTTCCTTCTATCCTGTTCCGCAGTGCTCAGCCCAGGGTCAGTCTGAATGATTTTGCTTGTTTATGGTCATTATCAGCTTTGGTCAACAAACCAGAACCTTCATTCTTGTCTCAAGAAGGAAGGTGGCCGGCCGGTTGGTTGGTTAAGACATCCACCTACCTAACATGTAAACCGTGAGGTTCTGGGTTTGATTCCCCGCCTTTCCCCTTCTTCCTAGTTTAACAAGAAATTTGAACTGAATGTCGGAGTCCTTCGGATGGGACTATAAAATGAGGCCCCATGTGCAAATGTGCGCAGAACATCTTGCGCACACGTTAAAAATCTGTTCCACCTTAGAGTAGGCCATTTCATGCTGATAGGGACCGATGACAAAATTATACATGTACTCAGGTGTCGTGTTTAGACACCATCCCTGATGTTGGAATGTGGCTACCTAAAGGGGGGGGGGGGGGGGGGGGGGGAAATCTGGCACACACAGTAATCTCACCATTGGAGAACCTCAAGCTCTAGGAAAGGAAAGGAAAAAACCAACAACAAATTTCTTGTCTTGATGCAACTGACTGTTTTTATGGAAACCTGTGTCTATCAGTGCTCGATTGTAAAAAATCTCCACCCATAATTCATCCATGCCCGCCAATGACTTATGAACCCATGGGATTGAAGTGAAATGGTCTTGACCACTTGGCTGTAGTGCCTGTCAGAATTATTGAATTTAAACAGCATAGGTGACTGTCAAATTTAGACTACACGGAAAATTGCAACAAGATGTACAAGAAAAGTTTACACCTTAAATAAAAAGGTTGTCTTGACATGTCTTCTGTGCTACATGTAAATGTCAGTTGGTTGTAAAATTAGAGAGTGGAAACACTACCAGATTTACAGACACTTTTTTTTTTAAAGTATGATTTCCATTTCTTTACTTTTAATAGTCAAGGCACAACATGGTTATAACAATAATGCATGTAAACAATATGAATCTGGTTGTAAAATAAGAGATGGGGGGAGGAGGGGGGGGATGTGTGCCCAGAATTTTTTCCTGAGGTGGCAGTGTGATTTTAGATAAAAGTATATGTGCATATAGGTACAAACATGGTTTTGAGTGAATAACACAGTAAAAGACATAAAATCTTACTCAAGAAGATTTTTCCTTTGGAGTTAATATCAGTGCCGACTCCACTCTCCCAAAAGTCCTTTGGATGAGATTAAAAACCAAGGTCCCATGTGCAAACGCATGCAGAGCATCTTGCCTACACATTAAAACCTGTTCTGATTTTGAGAAGACGAGGCTATTGTGTGCTGGTGGGAAAGGATGACAAAATTTACAAAACTGCATGTAAAATAGCACATGGGTGCTTATTGCATTATCCTCGAAATAAAAGAATAAGTAAAAGAATAAATTAATAGATAAGTATTTTGCTGAAGTGAGTGGATGGTGTTGGAATGTCCACAGGGCATTGTGGCCCCCAACTCGAAGCAAGAAGTGCCTATAGAGATACAGGTGCAGAAGTTACTGGAGCAGGAGGAGATCTGCACCATCGCCATCTTTGGCAGCGATAAAATACGGCTGGTGAGTATGCATAGAGAGATAGATAGATAGATAGATAGATAGAGAGAGAGAGAGAGAGAGAGAGAGAGAGAGAGAGAGAGAGAGAGAGAAGAGAGAGAGAGAGAGAGAATCACTTGTCCACCCACCACCCTGCTTATCCTTGCTTATCTTGGCTTTTTTTTGTATGCTCTTAAGTCAATAAAAGAGAGATATTTTGTATATTCTAAAGTGCAACAAAAGAGTTTTTGTGCTATGCAGTACAAAGAAAGAGCCTTTAAGGAAATAGGTAAGTGAAAAAGTATGGCCTTGCCAGAAACAAATTGTGAAAAATGGGTTAATTGGATATGGGAATAGTTTGCAAGATAGGTGAAGTGGTGTTGCTTTAATATGGACAAACTATAAAAATGTTTTAGTACATATTTAAAAGCCGTCGCTGTAGTCTAGTGGTTAGGGCGTTGGACTCGTAATCTAAAGGTTGGGGGTTTGATCCCAGCTTTCGGCTATGGCGTTGTGCCCTTGGAAAAGGCACTTTACGGCTATTTTCTCACCCCACCCAGGTGTAAAAGGGGTACCAACCTTGTGTTGGGGGTTAACCCTGCGATAGACTGGCATCCTATCCAGGGGGGAGTCTATGACTCTCAGTCGCTTAACGCCACAGAAACCAGGATAAGCACCGGCCTGATGAGCCTTAGGCTCGGGACAGACTTTAACTTTAACAACTAACATATTTAAAACATTTATGTTGATTTTACTGAAGTGAAATGAGAGTATTTTTAACCAATGCACTTATGTATTGCTCGGCAAGATTGGTATCTTGATTCCTCAAGTTTAGTCATCGACTAATGCCAACCATTAGAAATAATCAGTCTTTCTGCCCTGTAAATTTGAATGAATTGATCCCTGAGTGATGATGATGGAGACTGAGAGACAGCCCACCCTGTGTCCACAGAAAGTGTGGCTGAGGTGCAGTGGGGAGGGGCCTGTGGTGCACTTTGTTCCCGACCACCTGGACTGGGGGGTCATTCCTGTGCTGACCCCTGTCTCCAAGACGCTGACCTTGAGCAACCAGTCCTTGATCCCTGCCTACTTCTCCGCATTCTTTGTGAGTTGCAGTGCCAAGTGTCCTGTCTAAAATTGTCTTTGCTGATGAAAAGATGATTTACAAAGATTTATATCATTTATTCAGATCTACAAAATTTGTCCATGTCTGATCAATTCACCAGCTGCCTTAGTGCAATGGTAAGCACCTTGGGTGTCTTTGCTGATGAAAAGATAGTCATCTTCAAAATTTGTCTGTAAGTCTGATCAGTTCACCAGCTGCCTTAGTGCAGTGGTTAGCACCTTGGGATATGAGCTGGAAGGTCAAGGAATCAAGTCCCAGAGATCTTTCTGACCCTGGCTGGCTCCTATCCAGAGTGAGTTTGCTATGGACTCATTGGGAAGACTGGGACTGCACAGTTGTGTGCTTCATCCACTTCATGGATGTGATTTTGAAATTGTTGCTAAATTCACCAGACCAGTGCTGCAGGTGTCTGTATCTCAGGCCTGGTTGATGCTGGGATAAATTATGAAAAGAAATGAGAACACAGCCTGGTCAAGTTGTCTCAAAGTGCATGCACTTCCATAACAGCATCATTACTACATCATCTTCATCATCATTGACCGTTATGCATTATAAGAAAATAGAAAATAGTCTGATTGGGTAGCCCTGGCTGCTCTGGTCTCATTAGTGACCTCAATGTTGGTTTTGCTTTGACTTGTGTGCCAGGGGGAAGTTTGTGTCAAAGCCTTCAGGTTGGTGGCTCATGGGAGAGGGTCATTGAGAATGTTGTAGTGGTCACCATACCACCCCAGGTAGGCATCTCACTATTTCTGGCTCCTCAACGAAGCTATTATTGTTGTCAGTATGGAGCTTAGTAGTTGGTGTCCTGTACATGTTAGCTCAGAACAGGCACTACTGAACACCACTCAAGACATCCAGCAGCAGTGCAGGGCCCCTCTGGCTGGTGACCAAGTGCCAGCCTGATATGGATTGGCTCCCTGAGGACTTCTTACTTTGAGGATGCGACATAGTAAATCATATGAGGTGACAAACTTAACCTTATCACATTGACAGTCTGTGATTTTCTTTAAATGTGTTTCTATTCTGCACAATATAAATGATGGATTAAACATTGTTGGATAGACAATCTGCCATTTTCTGGTTCCTCAGTTTGCCTTACATTGTTGGTTAGGGAACTTTCACTTCTTGGTAACAACTCTTTGTTTCTGTTGTTGTGTAGAATCACCCCAGTGTCCCCTTTACAGTGTCACCGGAGGAAGGGGAAATACCCCAGAGAGCTCTTTTGAAGTCACCATCACTGCAAATCTTAACGACTCTCTGCAGTAAGTTCTGTGCTGTTCGTGCTGGTTTGGGTTTTGTATTTTTATGGCTGTATGGCAGTATTGTTCTGTGTGTCGTGCTTGTGTGAGGATGTTCTTTTTTGTTGTTGTATGTTTTCCACTTCCTTTCAGCTTAACTCACTACTGCTCACATATGTTACTGAGAAACTTTCAAATATTAAAGAAAAATATGGTCATCTGACTTTGCCTGTGAATTTAGAGTTTTAACCTTATGAGACAATGTGCTTTGGAAATATATGGTTGATGAAATTATCAGGTACTTTATTTATTGATTTATCTACTTGTATCTCCTTGTATTTGGTGCAAAAACCATTTGCAACTATAGAGATTATTAAATGACTGTTGGTTTGAGTTAAGTCAGTGTATACTTTATTGTCCCAATGCTGCCTATACATTTTTAAAAATGATTTTCCCTCTAAAATTCAGGAAATGTGGCTTAATGGCAGTGTGCCAAATAACAACAACAACAAAAATAGGGTGGTATTCTTGTTGCTTTCAAAGTCTTTCTGAAGGGACTCAAGTGAATTGCCTCTTAATATTCAGGTTCCTAAGTTTTTTGTTTTTTTTCTGTTTGCTTTGTTGACTCTGTTAAATGAATAATGGTGTATATTGGGCAGCTTCCAAAAATCCCTACAGCTCCATTTTAAAGAGAGTGATTCTCGTCGGGTGCCTGTGCAAGCTGATGGTGAAGGCACCACCATTGTGTCCAGTCCCCTTCTCTTACCCATCCTGGACATGGGGCCAAACTTCTGGTAACTATCAGCATGTTGTCTGGTCTTGTTTTGTCTTGTCTTGTCTTCTGGCATATCTATGATAAATTTGTCCTTTTTGTTCTGATCTTCAACAAAATTGACTAATTCACAATGTGAAGCTCAGCACTTTCAGTTGTTTAAACATTTTCTCTAAGTCCTTCCTATGATGAAACCTTTCATCTTTTTTTGTTCTCTCTAGGAAACACCCTCACATTTTTTATTTGAAAATAGTCCCACTCTGTCTGTGTTACAGAACCACACTATTTAGCTGACTTAAAAACCTCATGAAATGTTTATGTGGATGACAGCTAGGTAGTATTGCTGTGTAGTAGATCATCAGACTTTTCATTCCAAAAGAGTTTTGAGCTGTGATGTGAATCTCTTCTTGTCTAGTCAAGAGTAGTGATCTTTTCATTAAAAAAAAAAAATCAATGTTGTTACCATCATCATCTGAAGTTGAAGTTAATGTTGATTTGAGTTACTGGAGTTGAACAATGTGACAGCCTTGATATGGCCTGCATGGTATGTGGGGCTAAATACAGCATGAAATGAAAGGAAAAAGTCAGGTTAGCTTCTCTGGATGCTACTGCTCAAATGAAAAATGTGCATGCACAGACAGACAGACACACACACATACACATGCACACATGTATACGCACATTCATGCATACATACCCATCCAATCCACCATACAACCAAACAATTAGAACTACTTCAACTAGGTGACTGTTTACAATGTCATTGAAATGTATTCAAGGAACACTTTCCGTGCACTGCATATGTTTTTATTTATTTATTATTTTTATTTATTCTTTTATATCAAGGAGAATGGAATAAGCACTCATGTGCTTTTTTACATCCAGTCCCCGTGTGTATACAGTTTTGTAAATCTTGTCATCTGTTCCCACTGGCACAACAATGGCCTTCTCTTACAAAAAGCGGAACAGGATTTAATGTGTGCGCAAGATGTTCTGTGTGCGTTCACACTCGGGGCCTAGGTTTATACTCTCATCCAAAAGACTTTTGGGGAGAGTGGAGTCAGCACTGATTTAACTCCAGGAGAAAAATCTCCTCGACCGGACTGGAACCCGGGTCGTCAAATTGCCAGCGCAATGTTCTGACCACTAGGCTATCTGTCAGCACATATGTGCCAAAAGCAGTCCCAGAAGACTGGAGGTGGGCACAGTTCTGACCTGGAGACTGTGGTTGTTGGTGCAGCAAGAGGCCTGTGAGGAGGACCTTCACACTGACCAACAAGGGACGCCGACATCACCAGTTAACCTGGACCACAGAGGGCTACACCTGGTGTGGGGCATGGAGGAAGATGGCCCACGGGGGCCAAGGATGACAAAAAGATCAGAAAAAGGGCAAGGTGAGTGCCACCCTTTGGCTGCAAGGTGAGTGACTTAACGATTTAACGTGTGCGCAAGTGTTCTGCGTGCGTTTGCAGAACATTTTGGTTTATAGTCTCATCTCGAAGGACTTTAGGGGAGAAGTGGAGTCAGCGCTGATGTTAACTCTGCCAATGCCAACTGATTGTGTATGTGTGTGTGTGTGTGTGTGTGTGTGTGTGTGTGTGTGTGGTGTGTGTGTGTGTTGTTGTGTGTGTGTGTACACTGTGGTGCATGTGTTATATGCCTGTTGAAAGTATTGTCTTGAGGAATTTATGATGACATTAAAACAAGCTATTTGGGGAACATCTGGGCATGTTTTGACAGAATTTTTGGAAAGAATTGCTTTTAAACACAGCCCCATAACATTCCATAAAAAAAGATATAGAACAAAAAGAAACAGACAAGACACAACAAAAACTAAGACATCCAACATTACAGTGAAAAAAAAAAGGGACCAAATTCTTAGTTACCAAGCCTTGTGAAAGTAGTTTTATATTTCATATCTGGGATGATGTGCTCTTGAAATGCTGTTGACAAAACAGTCAGACATACCCTTCTCCTTTAGAAACTCTGAATAGCAAAGAACTTGGTAACAAGTGAGAGGTGTCAGCGTGCGAGTGCACATATCACGGGAAGTGTTGCATCTGTGTGCATTTTTAGCATGCGAAGGACAAATATTTGTGTTTTACTGCATAATGCTTCATCAGAAAAGGAATGCTTCTGTGGAGATAGTTTTACAGACCAACACCAATGCATCTTATCACAAGAAGGCTGTGTAGTAGTAGTAGTGTAGTAGTAGTAGGCACCCATCAGTCTCGGAAGACTATGGAGATGCGCTCTAGTCTTTAGGGCGCAAAGCCTGGGTAAGTAAGTATGGCTGAGAAGGCTGGTATGTGCAGAAAAAAAGAAGTGTATATTGCCTGTAGGGTTTTGTTGGTAATGTGTGAATGCTTTGATTGTTGCAGGTCAAATCCGTTTCTGAGATCAATTCTGGCCCCATCTTCTGTGTCTCTCCAGCCCGTTTCTGCCTGAAAGCAGGACAGTCTATTCACTTCTCTGTGGAGGCCTGTGTCAAAGAGTCAGTATCCACTGCACATTTTCATGTAGACATTTTGCCAGATCTGATTCTGTTGTATCAGCTCGAAGTAACCAAAATAACAGTGTAACAGAACAGAGCAGGAATGAAGCTATAATTTCTGCTCTGGGTAAAATATAAATCCACATAATTTGAAATACGTACGCACGCTCGCACGCACGCACACACTCACGCACACACGCACGCACGCACGCACGCACCACACACACACACACACACACACACACACACACACACACACACACACACACACACACACACACACAGCAGATCACATCACAAAAATGGGACAATAGCTTCTCTGATTTCCTGTGAAAAGTAATACAGAGAGATGTGGGGGGGGGGACTTTTTGATAGATAACCTAATTCAAAGTGGACTGTTGAGTGGTGATCGATCATTACAGCGAACATTTTTGTAGAGTTTTAGCATGCAGATGAAACTGAAAATTTGTTTTCAATTATAAAAAAAAGACATTTAGGTGTCCCACAACCTATTGGGGGAGCGAGGCATCAGAGACCTCAGCTTCTCTAGGGGCCAGCGTATTGAGGGCAGCGCCCATCTCCTCTCCCTCGCTGCTTTACCTTCCCTTACCCTTAAGAGGGCAGGTACCCATTTACAGCTGGGTGAACTGGGGGACTGTACTGAAGCCAGGATGCATGAACTGTCACCTATCTGCCAGGCAACCACACTCAGTGCTGCTTCACCTTAGCTTGGGGATAGCAAACACTTTGACCACAGCCCTATCCCATAGCCGCTTATAAAAGAAACCCACCATAAAACAACCTCTCGCTCAGACTGCATCGTTCTTGTCTTAGAAGGATGATTCATGAGAGCAAACACACACATGCACACGCACACGCACACGCACACGCACACGCACGCACGCACGCACACACACAATCAGCTGCCATCAAAACATACTCTGGCATCAGTTTATGACTACCGTTTTATCTATCACTACGGTGGGGGTGTGATAGTTTACTTGATAGAGCACTGTGCTTATAATTTTACAGCTTAGGTTCAGGCCACCACCAAGACACCCATTTGAGGTGTTTTTTTTCCCTGATTCAACATCAGTACTGACTCCTCTCCTTCAAAAGTCCTTTGGATGAGACTATAATCCAAGGTCCCTCGTGTGATAGCACGCAGAACATCTTGCACACGTTTTAAAACTATTCCACCTTTTGGAAGAGTAGGCCAAAGTGTGCCAGTAGGAACAGATGACAAACTATGTCAAAAAACAACATGCATATACTTGTGTCCTATTTAGGCATCTTCCCTGGTCAGAATGTGGCTACTTTGGTGGCAGAAAAAAAATAGTCACATATGCTAAATCCCACCATTGGTGACAAAAATAGTCACATATGCAAAATCTCACGATTGGTGAACCTCATAGTGCTAGCTGAGAAACGAAGAAAAAAAAAAGTCCCAACACAACTGCAATGTCCTTATGCCTGTCCTGATTCACCCAGGCCCATGTCAGTGTCGGAAGTTCTGATGTGTCACGCTATTCTGGGCCGCTCCGGAAAGAAGGAGATCATCATGAAAGTCAATGTGTCTGCCGTCTTCGTCTGCCCCATTCTTGAATTTTCAACCACATCCATTTTATTTCATGTGGAAAAGGTGCTTTTAATTTTTTTTTCTTGTTTTCTTTATTTGTTGTTGTTCTTGTTGTTGGGTATTAGTGGGTCTTGTGGGTTGTCTAGCATGAGCATGGTTTATGAAGTTCAGGTGTGGATGCATACTCTTTACTGTTGGTTGGTTTGTAAATTTTGTTTCATCATTTATTACCTTGCATGTGGTTTATCTTTTTTCTTGCTTTTGTTTTACTTTGGTGTGTTCATGATGAAACAAAAAGATTCACAGAATCATACATTATTGATACATAGATGGGTGTATTCCAAATGCACTTACAGATGGGCATGCATTTTTAATTGTTTATTTTAAAACATTCTTCTGTTTTAGGGTGGTTTTTGTTGTTATTATTGCTTGTTTAAAGAAAAAGGCTCTCACTCTTTTCCTTACTTCAAAACAGAGTCATGCTTTTGATATTATCTCACCTCTGATTATTTTTGTGTTTGGGAGTCTTTGCATCAGTGTTTAACTTGCCGAAATGTACATGTAATACTACAATGCTGGTGTCCTCCAGTAGTACTAAAGTACATTTTGATATACACAAAAAGTGATGTAGTATTATATTGAATTCATGTTTATATCTGTTTCTCCATCTTTGTACAGAATTTTTTAAAACCTTAGTTTAGTGAGATGTGTATGTACACAATGTAAAGGCTGATCTGAAATTTCCTGCTGTCTTACAAACCATGTACCATAACTTCAGTTTCGTTATGGCAGTTATGGGTGGGAGCCATTTGCAATTATAAATTTTTTAAAAATTCTTTTATTTTGAGGATAATGGAGTAAGCACTCATATGCTTTTTTACATCCAGTCCCCATGTGTATAGTTTTGTAAATCTTGTCATCCATTCCCACCTGCGCACAATGGTCTACTCTTCTGAAAAGCGGAACAGGTTTTAACATGTGCACAAGATGTTCTGCATGTGTTTGCACATGGGACCTCAGTTTATAGTCTCATCCGAAAGAATTTTTAGAGGAGTGGAGTTTGCACTGATGTTAACTCCAGAGGAAAAATCCTCTTGAACGAGATTTGAATCCGGGTCAGCAGATCACAAGCGCATCACTCTGACTACCAGGCTGTCTCGTCCCCTCAATTATGGGCAGATGCCATCAGTAACAGCTTTCTACTGAGTTTGAATTCTCTGAAATACTAGTAAACTGTAGCATTCAATGTTCTGATAGTGTTGGTTACAGCCATACTTCCTTGAAGTCATAGAATATAATCTTTTGAAGACTTTATGACTTGGTAGGAATTAGAAACACCACCAGAAATTGACTTTTACAAGCAGATTCCTTGGAACTGGATTCTGTCAGCAGCATCAACTCTTGCATCATATTTTTTGGAAAGTTAGAAGTAGTCCTATGTCATGCTGATTTTTATGACATAATGCCAGGAGCCAAAGCTATAAGTGACGCTCCACCACATAAGGAGTCGCATTGCACCAGAGGTCAATTTTTAGTTATTGACAGGTGTTTAATCTGCAATTAAAGGGCTATCCAATACAAAAAACAGATTGAAATTCGGACAATTCTGTGCAAAGCTATTACAAATTGAAATGATAGACTGCAGGATGTGACAAAATGAGAAACGGGAAAGTTTATTTTCGTAACAGGTTGTCAGAATGAGGGCTTAGGTATTTTCAAAACACTTTTAAAAGCAAAAGGAATAAAACGTATACCTTGATATTTCATTATAAGGTAGATAAACGGACATAGTTTAATAATCAATCAAAATCTCAAAATTGACAACTTGACCCCCATCTGCCTTTAATGGCTCCTAGCGCAAAATTGGGTAATGTGCTAAGCGACTCATTTCGTGGTGGAGCGTCACAATTATGGACTTTACAATTATGAAATGGTTATGAAATATCATTGGTTGCCTGGATTATTGTGCATGTCTAATGAGATAATAGCATATTTCCCAGGCTACAGATGATATGAAGTATACAGGTAGCGGAACATGCAAATGAAAAGCTTGTATATTGGAATCTGTGTGCAGAAATGCCATGAAAAACTAGAAATACTGGAACAGAGATTGGAGTTCTGTAATGTGTCCTCACTGCCACTGTCTGTATCCATGGAGCTTCATTATCCCTTCAGCATTTTATTACCTGACACCACAATGACTGACCATATGGTATGTACAAGGAACTGAACATTCTTTGGCAATCTGGATTTTTTGGTTTGGTTTTGTTTTGTTCCTCAGCTAGAGCTCAGAGATTCACCAATAGTAAGATCCTCTGTATGCAACTGTTTTTGCCCGCCAGTAACCCTCTTAGTCCCAATCCGGGATTTGCCGGGATTGAATAATTACCCCCCCCCCCCTAAGTCCCGAACCAGGATTTGCCGGGATTTACACACAGTAGATTTCCATCACGCTGTGACTATCACTAATTGCTACCACATGTCAAAACTCTTATCAGGCTAGAAGGAGAAATCCTGTTGAGTGTCTGGAAGTAATTATAGCTGCTGACATGTACTTAGAAGGAGGAAAAGGCCAGCGAGCATGTGTATCTGACCTGATTTTGTGATGGAAAGCAAACTCTGGGGGCAGTTTTTGTTCAGAGAATCCGAATGCAAGAGGGTTAGCATCCCATCACTGCAACCAGAGCCACATTCCAACTTCAGGGATGATGTCTTAACACAACACCAGTGTGCATAAATTTTAAAGATTTTGTCATCTTTTCTTTTGGGCACACATTGACCTACTCCTCCGTAAGGCAGGACAGGTTTTAATATCTGCACAAAATGTTCTGCATGGGTTCGCACTCAGGACTTACGTTTATAGTCTCATGTAAAGGACTTGCAGGGGAGTGGAGTCAGCATTGATGTTAACTCCAAGGGAAAAATCCCCTTGAATAGGAATCTTGGTGATAACTCAAATCTGGGACCAATCTCATGCTGTCAGATCACAAGCCCAATGGTATATCCATCAGGCTATCCCGTCCCCCACTCTGGAAGGTGATAATTGGTAATTAACTGTCCTCAAATGAGAATTCAAATGCTGTCTAAGACATGTAGATAGTCGGATGTACTGTCTCAAAAAGCTGAAATCCCTCAATCTTTGTAGTCAGTTGCTAATGTTTTATACATTGATGATTTGAATTAGGGTGTTATCTGTTGAGGTGCAATTTTGACTGAACGTGGTAGGAACAGAGGTGGAAAAGACCACTGAGAAAGATGAGAGGGGTAGTACACAATGGACCTTTACTGATATTTACAAAAAGAAAGTAAATAAGAGACATGAAGCTTTTTGAATGATGAGATTCATCCTCTGTATTCTGAATTTAACAGCAAGAAATTGCACAAAAGTGGTAGATATACAGCCTCAAGTGTAAGTGTAGTACAAATTGTTCATACTTATTTTGCTTGTTCCTAGTGCCATCCACACTCTTAACCTTGATAACAAGTTACCTTGTCAAGCAGATCTTTACATCACCTGGTGTTGTGTGTAAAGGGCATGCATTGGGTAATGTGCATGTGTGTGAGTTTGTATGTGCATGCTTACACACACATGTATATGTGAGTGTGTGTGTGTGTGTGTGTGTGTGTGTGTGTGTGTGTGTGCGTGTGTTGTTGAAATTTTGTTTGTTTGTTTGTTTGTTCCTTGGCTAGAGCTCCAAAGTTCATCAGTGGTAAAACTTTGTTTATGTGACCATTTACCCATCATTAGGGTAGCCACAGGCCACCTTCAGGGATGATGTCTGAACACAACACCAGTGTGTATGTGGTTTTTGTCTATTTTATCCTCCATTTTTACCAGCACAAATGGCCTACTCTTCCAAAGAGTAAAACACATTTTAACATGTGAGCAAGAAGCCCTGCTTGCATTCTCACTTTGGACCTCAGTTTACAGTCTCATTTGAAGGACTTTAGGGGGAGTGAGTGGAGTTGGCACTGATTTTAACTCCATGGGAAAAGTCCCCTCAAATGGGCAGTATGGTGATGGCTCTAACCTGGGCCGTTAGATCACGATGGCAGCACTCTTACCACCAGATTATCCTTTCCCTGAATTCTTATTTGACTGTGCTGTTAATACAGTAATGTATCATTGATGTGAGAATTTATCCCTGTAATTACATCTTGTAATTTCCTTATAAATAACGAAAGATTTTTGTTTGTTTTTTATCTGATTTGACAGGAACTCATTTTGCCTGATCAACATTGCCATGTTTTAAAACTATGCTTTGACCCTAACTACAAAACCGATCTCCATATTCGCACTATTGATGACGTCCTTACTTTTAGCTACAAGGAGCATTCGCACATTGTAAGTTTACACTTTTTTTTTTTACTTAAGTTGTCTTTTTGTAGCTTTTTTTTTTCTCTCTGTTTTTCTTTGTCATGTGTGCCAATCTCTGTTGTTGGGTTGTTGTTGTTTTTTTTCTATATCAGATGAGTCAGTCTCTTGTTTTGTTGTGTCTGATGTGTCTATTGCTGTTTTCTGTGTTAAATTTGCCATAGTGAATTCCTATTCTGTGATGTTGCTGGAGTCAGCTTTCTTATTTATGTCTGGTTACTTCATGTGCCTGTTAGCAAATTTACATGTGTGTATATTCTTGGGGAAAAAAAGAGTTAAATGGATTGGCTGGTTGCGGGGTGATGGAAGGTAGAATGAGATTGTTTTGAAGAGGACTGATATGATTATACCTGCCTTGCTTTGAATTTGCACAGTGGAAATCTACACCTTAGCTGTTGGTTGGGCTATAAACGGCAATAAAAATAACTGTTAGAATTTCCAGTTGCATTTTTAGTTTGCTTTGTCAAATGTGCTAGTTTTTAAGACATTGAAATAAAGGGTTACCTGAATCTGTATGGAAAAAATTTCTTTCATCTTCATCTGAGTCTTGTAGTGTTAGTTTCACCAGTTACCATGTATTTTGTTTTTAAGTAAGCTAAAAATGAGAGAGGATCATGAAAATATTGGAATTGCTATGTTTTTGAAATAAAAAATAGTTTTTAAGTGTTTTTAGAAATCATTCAATAAATTGTTTCAGGTTTAATTACACAAACTCCCATGTCCCACAAGTGCTTCTCAACTTGATGGCTGAGCTAACCATGCTCTGAAAACTAAGTTGGTGACATCAAAAGCCAGTGTGGCTTAGATTTAAAATGTGCTGATCATGCTCTCTCTACAACTCTTTTAGTGGCTGAAATAATTTGCTTTGATGCATATAATCATTTGTGGCATCTCTTTGGGTTGAATGTCTTTATCTTTTTCTCAATTTCTTTTTACGTTTTTGGTTTGATATTCGTTTTTCTACTTATCTTTTTACTTCTGCCAGGGAGTAAATTTTCTACCAGCTCTTTAGACTGGTCTGGCTCTCTTCCACTAGCATTCTTTGCTTGTCCCTTTAACACTTTCTACCCAGGGTATGGATTTATCCGTACCACACAATCATCTCCCATAGACGGGTATGGATTTATCCGTACCATAGCAATTACTTTCACTTTCGCCCTCCCATTCTGCTCTGTTTCTCACTTCGTCGTTTTAGCTTGTTGGCTTTAGCTGCCACGTTGGTTGTACATCCTTCACAGCTAATTTGCATATTCATTGAGTGTGTTTTTGTTTTATTGTTTTTTTACATGTCATATACATGTAATATGGTTTTGGTACATCAGACTTTCACTGCTGACAAAGTAACAGAACTTTTTAATGAGTTATGACGTCGCCGATAAAGATCATGTTTTCAATAGCGATTGTGAGAACTTTGAGCCTCCTGATACTGTGTCCGCTTGAGGAGAGAGATCAGCCAACTGAAAAGGATGGGGGGAGGGAGGGGTGTGTGACTGGGGAGGGGCGTGGCCTTGTTACTGTGAGTACCTCTATGGTAAACAGCAACTGTTTACATGAAAATGAACCACAAGCGACCTGGGGAAGTGCCAGCATTCTGTACATATGTATAAAGTAGTGTAGAAAAGTTCAGGATCTGACTCGGACAAGGGAAGAAATGTTATCTGTATATTCCATGACCATCACTGTGACAGTGTTATGTGTATAGTTCAATGGTTTGCTTAGATTATATTACATTGGATGCGATGCTGGAAGAAAACTTGTAAAGTACCTATGTTTTGTCTCTGTTTATTTGTGGTTCTTGTCTAATTTGTTTGTTATTATGGGACCCATGGATAAACATGTCAACAAAGACTACCTTCTGTATCATGCCAGGCAATTTTTATTTTTTGTGTACCACCAAAACTACAGAAAATCCTTCAACCATCAAGCCAGGATACACTTGTGGGACATGGTAAATATGTTTATTAAAACAAACAAACAAAAAACATCATGAGATTTGGATAGATTTTCATGTGTAGCTAAGTGTTGAAAATGAATTTCACAAACTCAAATATGAAAATGTAAGAAGTGTACATAATATAGAACAGTTGTTTTTGTAATCCCCTTATTACACCATGTCACATCTATTAACTTCAAAGCTTGTTTTTTTTTCCAGTTTTGACAACTATCTGCCTGTTATTTACCATCAGAGGTGGTATTGTGTTATTGTTCGCTTACATTAAATTAATACTGAGATGTAGACACAACCTGCTGTCTTCAGGTTGCTGAATTGAAAGATTTTTGTTTGGATTCAGGACAAAGTGTCATTAAGAGGTGAAGTGCATTTTCCCAACCTCGAATTTGAAAAGATGGAAGTGAACTTTGGTTGCATCTTGAACGACACGGAGGTGACACGTTTTGTCAAGATGACAAACATCAGTCCTCTACAGGTAAGCCAGCTGGGGTGCCAGCATCCCTGATTTGTAGCTTGATTTTGAAGCAAGGGTCATGCTTTTGTTATTGATATGTAGTTGTCATTTGGGTTTTGACTTGCTGGATGATGCAGTCTTTGTTCTTCTTCAGTCTTAAGGGTGGGAATTGTATCTCTCCTGGGTCATAGAGCCTGAAGAACACTAGCAGGTAGAAGAACATTTTCTGCCTTCATTTCAGCTTGAGAGATTTATCAGCCCAAGACACAAATGTATACGGTTTTACATAAATATATATTAAAGCGTTCAGTAGTCAAGTCTCCGCGAAAAAGATGGGCAAGACGTGGGGACAACTGGAACACCTAGCCCAGAGCCGAGATGCCTGGAGACAGCTGGCTGGCGGCCTATGCCCCAGAAGGGACCACAGGCAGACATGACATGACATGACAGTCAAGTCTCTACTACAAATGATTTATTGCTATCTTAAAATGTTGTTATGTTGTAAAATGTTGTGTTGAGGTTGCCTTCAGCCATGACACACTCTTAACATAACAACCTGCACTCTCCTTCAAAGGAGAAAATATCCTCTGAAGTTGTAGTATGGCTGTATATATGGTGAGGTACATGAAAACAGTTGTACACGCAAACTTCTCATTCAGTGTGCAATTTCAATCTCACAGTGATTCCCAGGTAGGATGAGTGAGTCAGAGTGCACATTCTGGGTGACCACCAGAGTGTTTAGCTGGGGAATGCACAACAACAAGAGCAACAATCAAAACCAGTAAATGTTGTTACATAATGATGTATTTCATTGTTGTGCAACAAATCTGTTTAAACACTGTATGAAAAGTGCTCAACACCTGCAGACTGTCCTTTTTGTGAGGCTGCAGTTCTGCCAACTGTTTCAGGTGAAATACCGGTGGTCTTTCCTTTTGGACCCTACCCAGACCCAGGTGAAGCGAGTCATTCGCCCCAAGGCGCCTGCACTGGGCACAGAGGAACAGCTGACACTGAGCTCCCATGACCAGGAGCTGAAGCAGAAGGAAGAAGTGTATGAAACAGAGATGCTACAGAGTGACATGCAGCTCTCGTATATCATGGATTTTGAGGAGGTGCATGCCTCTCTAGAAATCTCTGCTGGTAACACATCGGAGAACGCTGAGCCGGACTTGTGGAAAAGCGACCTACCCATTCTCATGGAGGTAAACGTAGATCTTGTCACTAGTGATGCATGTTGATTTGTTTCACTGCCAGTAGAATTGGGCATCGCAAAATGTCCTGTGTCAGCACCAGCACATGTGTTGTATGCTGCCTCCACACGGCAAGCAAGTCTGGCAAGAATCCGGCTGTTTAATCAACACTCCCCTTCCCCCTCCCCCCACAGCCTGACTGCATTATTATTTTATTTTATTTATTCTTTTATATCAAGGATAATGGAATAAGCACTCTTGTGCTTTTTTTACATCCAGTCCCCGTGTGTATGCAGTTTTGTAAATGTCATCTGTTCCTACCGGCACACGATGGCCTACTCTTATGAAAAGCGGAACAGGATTTAACGTGTGCGCAAGATGTTCTGCGTGACTGTGTGTATGTTTGGTTCAGCATTCAGAAGTTGGTTTAACACTTTCTACCCCGGGTACGGATTAATCCGTACCACGCGATCATCTCCCCTGGACGGGGTACGGATTAATCCGTACCACAGCAGGTACTTTCACTTTCGTCCTCCCATTCTGTTCTATTCTCACATGGTCGTTTTAGCTTGTTGGCTTTAGCTGCCACGTTGGTCGCACATCGTTCACAGCTAATTTGCATATAAATTGAGCGTGTTTTTGTTGTGTTTATTGTTGTTTTACGTGTCATATGCTTGTAGTATGGCTTTGGTACATCATACTTTCACTGCTGACGAAGTAACAGAAGTTTTAAACGAGTTATTACGTTGTCGATAAAGATCGTGTTTTGGATAGAGATCGTGAGAGCTTTGAGTCTCGTGATACTCACTGTGTGCCGCTCGAGGAGCGAGATAGGCCAGCTAAAAGGGGTGGGAAGGGGGGGGGGGTGACTGGGGAGGGGCGTGGCCTTGGTACTGTGAGTACCCCTACGATAAACACCAACTGTTTACATGAAAATGAACTACAAGCCACCTGGTGAAGTGCAAACATTCTGTACATATGAATAAAGTAGTGTAGTAAAGTTCAGGAACTTTCTTGGACTAGGGAAGAAATGTTATCTGTATATTCCATGATCGTTATTGTGACAGTGTCGTGTCTACAGTTCAGTGGTTCCCTTTGATTATATTACATTTGATGCATGCTGGAAGAAAACTTATATAGTACCTATGTCTGTCCCTGTTTATTTGAGATTCTTGTATAGTTTTGTTGTTGTTGTGTTGCATTTGTTGCATACATTGTGTAAAAATCATAAGCCCATCAGTGGGATCACCACTTAAAATCAGAGCAATTACGTAATTTGACACCATAATTAACATACTCTTTTTTATGCAATATAAATTTTTATGCACGCATATAATGGGCAGTCATTTACCCACACAATGCCATAGTTTCATAAGAAATGGGCTTCAAACAAAAAAGATATGAGGATTTTACTATGATGACCCAGTGCACACTGCACTCAGCTGCTGCAGGGCTGGTCCACAGAGACTGCAGTGCAGCTGCACCCTTGGGGTACAAAGTGTTAAGTTTAGCTATTAGTTGTAGATTACCAGATGTCTGATAATTTGTGCAAAAATGAAAATTTATGCCTAAAGCATGGATGCCAAAAAGCTCTTGAAATGTCTTCCATCTTGAGAGAGTGAATGCACTGTGCAGATTTGGTGATGGAAGATTCTTCTTCTTCTTCTTCTTCTTCTTCTTCTTCTTCTTCTTCTTCTTCTTCTTCTTCTTCTTCTTCTTCTTCTTCTTCTTCTTCTTTTATATTGAGGATAATGGAATAAGCACTCTTGTGCTTTTTTACATCCAGTCCCCGTGTGTATGCAGTTTTTGTAAATTATGTCATCTGTTCCCACCGGCACACGATGGCCTACTCTTACAAAAAGCGGAACAGGATTTAATGTGTGCGCAAGATGTTCTGCGTGCGTGCGTTCGCACACGGGGCCTGGGTTTAAAGTCTCATCCAAAGGAAGATTGAGTAATCATGGTGTCCTGCGGCTCTGTTTTCCGTCTTCTCTCTGTTTGTGCATTGTCTCGCTCTCTTTCCCACACTATCTGTCTGTCTTCTCTGTGATGGGGGGGGAAAAACTTGATGTTGTTGTTGATCTTGTTATTGCTTTTAGAGAAGTCCTTGGGGTTTTTTATGATGAGTTTGTGATTTTTGTTTTTTTTCTTTTAACTGTGACATTTTGTTTGGTCAACAACACGTTCTTGCTTTTCCTCGTAATGAGTTGTGTTTTAGAAGAGTTACTCTCTGGAAACAAATGACCCAGTGTTTCTGATACTTGCTCTGTGTGTGTGTGTGTGTGTGTGTGTGTGTGTGTGTGTGTGTGTGTGTGTGTGTGTGTGTGTGTGTGTGAATGCGTGAGCAAATTGGTGTGCGTAGGAATGGTTGAGATTTTGTTTTGGTGAGTTTATGACTGGGTGAGGTATTGCTGAATTGTGGGTGATTTTTATATTATGATATGTGCGAGCTGATGTTCGGATACTATGTGTGTGTTTTTTTTGTTTTTTTTCTCCATGATGTTACTTTTGACATGTTTTGCTTTTTTATGTGTGGCATGTAACCTGCGTGAATTTCTGTATGGGATAATAAAATATTTTTGAATTAGAATTGAATTTGAATTTGAATTTGAAATGGCAGGAAGAGGAGGAGAAGTCCGAGGACACTGCACTAGAACATGCCCATAGTAAGGATCTGGAGCTCACTGGAAGCAACGTCAGCAAAGCGTCCTCAGTTGGAAAGACAGAATCGGTTGTAATGGTATGTAGGAATGTGAAATGGAGAGTGTATATGAAATGGAGAGAGTAAGAGAGAGAGAGAGAGAGAGAGAGAGAGAGAGTGTGTGTGTGTGTGTGTGTGTGTGTGTGTGTGTGTGTGTGTGTGTGTGTGTGTGTGTGTGTTAGTGTGTGTGTGTGTGTGTTAGTGTGTGTGTGTGTATGTGTGTGTGTGTGTTAGTGTGTGTGTTTGTGTGTGTTAGTGTGTGTGTTGTAGTGTGTGTGTGTTGGTGTGTGTTGTGTAGTCACTGCCTCATCTTTTACTTTGCATCTGCCCTGCTGTTCCCACACTGTTCATTGTTATCTCACCAACCCATCTCTATCCAGGCCAGTTTATCATGTATTTTCCAGGTCAGAAGTTCACAGGGACCTTATCAATTCTAGTCTCCTGTGAGTGAGGCCACCAGGCAAAAAGGCCTTGCATTGCTGCTGGGTCACTGTGGTGATGTTCAGTGCCACCTGCTCTGGTCCAGCAATGCTAAGCACCCTACAGATAACAGAAGAATTGACAAAGTCCAGACCATGTGAGACTAGACAATTGTATGTGGACTTTGCCATTTGGATTGAACTGAACATTTAGTATGGCTAGAGAGTGCAGAAGAAGAGGAAGAAAGTGACTAAATTGTTTTGTGGAAGGGTTACTGATTTCATGTACCAGAAGTGACCTGACTCATTTCTGTATGTAAGCATTACCTTTTTGTTTGCAGATTGTGGGAATTTTTTTTTTTAACTCCCATGTGTGTTTTGGAGAGGAGTCAACGTTTGAGTGGTAACTCGAATTTTTTTCTTGCGTTTATTCAACTGACCATCGTGGCTTTTTCAGAAAGGCTTATTTCATTATCTTCAGTTCTGATTGTGGTTACCTCGCCTGTGAGTACCAGAGATGACAGGTCATAGCATCCACACGGGGACTGGATGAAGAAAAGCACATGAGTGCTTATTCTTTATCCTCAATATAAAAGAATAAATTTTAAAAAATAAAATAAAATAGCAAGTCATCATGTTTGGAGAAACTTTGTAGCATCATTGTAAAAAGCTTTAAAAAAAAAAATTCAAACAAATTTCATTACATTTGGTGGCAGTTGTGTCTGAATGTGGTACACTCTTTGGTGGCTGCTGGCCAGTGACACACTGTGCCTTTTCTGTGTTTAGCTAGACAACAGCCTGCAGATGGAGCAGAACAGCCTGACTGCCCTGCAAACCAGCTGTCCCTCAACGGGGCAGACACCAAGGCCCTGTGGTACAACCCCATCCTGTCAGGGCTAATGAGCGATGTGGCCATCCAGCAGCATGCCTGAAGGTGGAAGAGGTAATAGTGCAGCAGTGAGGGGGGGGGGGGGTTCTGTATGTGATGGGGTGGTAAGAAGATAATCTCCCATGTGAACATGCGCGACAGTGCAGCGTCGTGTTTCTATTTACAGACACACCTGTGATTGTCGATGCTCTGCTTCCTTGGGTAGTGGTCGAAAACCCTCCTTTGCATACACTTCGCCTTCATGGTGAAATGTAATTTATGCAACCTCTCTTTAGAGGTCACATTCTAAACTGTCTGGCTGTGCCATGTTCCTGAGGTTTGTGCAGAGATGGGACATCAAATAGGTCCACTCTGTTACATGTAGCAGTGCACATGGTGGAAAAAGGAGGAATGTATTTATTTCTTTTATTTTTATTTTCATTTTATTTTATTTTATTTTTATATAGAGGATAAGGGAAATAAGCACTCATGGGCTTTTTTTTTTACATCCAGTCCCCGTGTGTATGCAGTTTTTGTAAATGTCATCTGTTCCCACCGGCACACGATGGCCTACTCTTACGAAAAGCAGAACAGGATGTATAATTATATTGTGATGTTGTATGTATGCTTCTGTGTGTGACTTGAATGGTTGGAGTATTCCTTTATACACTACAGTGCTAGAGTGTATTCTCTATGGCTGATACGGCTTAACTGTGAGGGTGACAGGCCCACCCAGCATGAAATAGTGCAATAATGTGTTGTAGTTTTCTCACCAACCTCCCTCCTGATCAACTTCACAAGGATAGGAGCATAAGACATAAAGTACTGTGTCTATCAAGTTTATGTCTTAAACACACACACACACACACATACACACACATACATGCATGCATTGCATGCACATACACTACACCAACACACACACACACACACACACACACACACACCACACACACACACACACACACACCACTGCCCATGCTTGTTTGTATGTCTTGTGTCTAAGTGTGTATTTGGCCTCTGTTGCAATTTTCAGTATGTGACGTGTGATGTGCAGGTGTTTGACATCACACCTCTGTACGGCACACTGGAGTCTGGCCAGAAGGAACTGGTCACCTTCACCTTCTTTGGCCATTCCAACGTTCACGGTGAGGTCAAGGCCGTTTGCGAGGTGGAAGGGGGCCCTAAGTATGAAGTGATGATCTCAGGAGAAGCAAGTCTTGTGGAGTTTCACTTTGAACTGAATGAACTGGACTTTGGCAAACAGGTAGACATCTTCTTCTCTTTTTCTTTGTTTAAATTTTTTTTTAAAAGATGTTTACATCGAAGAAATTGTGAATTTGATGATACATAGATACATAGACTTTGAGTGTGTGTATTGCAAGAAATACTCTGTGAAATAGGGTCTAAGTAATAAAAGCTGGGTTCAAGTCTGATGCTTATAGTGTGCAGTTTGAAGCAGAACTCTTAGGCTGAAAATGACTGAGCAGCTGTGATTAAAGATAATGTGATTAAAGATAGTGTAATGGCTAATGAAGTTGTATGGACAGTTATAACTTCAGTCACACAGAATGGAACAAAAAGAATGAGAGAGAATAAGCTGGTGTTCACAATTAAAAAAAAAAAAAAATTCTTTTATATCAAGGATAATGGAATGATCACTCATGGGCTTTTAACATTTGTTCTGCTTGCATTGACATACGGTTTATAGTCTAATCTGAAGGACTTTGACATTCTGTTTGATTTTCTCATCGAACGGGGAAGTAAGAACAAGGCTGGGAATCAAATCCAGAACCTCATGGTTTACTTGTAAAGTAGACGTTACACTGCTGACAATTTATCACTGGTCTAAGCCATGACAATGCTGTCAGCTCTATGACAGAGAGTGTAAAAGATGTGACCTTGTGTAACACTTTATAACTGGTCTAAGCCATGACAATGCTGTCAGCTCTATGACAGTGTAAAAGATGTGACCTTGTGTAACACTTTATAACTGGTCTAAGCTATGACGATGTTGTCAGCTCTTGACAGTGTAAAAGATGTGACCTTGTGTAACTTACTTTATAACTAGGTCTAAGCTATGACATGCTGTCAGCTCTATGAGACAGTGTATGATGTGACCTTAGTGTAACACCTTTATAAACTGGTCTAAGCTATGACAATGTTGTCAGCTCTATGACAGTGTAAAAGATGTGACCTTGTGTAACAATTTATAACTGGTCTAAGCTGTAGACAATGCTGTCAGTCTCTAGTGACAGTGTAAAAGATGTGAATTAGTGTAACACTTTATAACTGGTCTAAGCTATGACAATGCTGTCAGCTCTATGAATGATGGACAGTGTGTAACAACATGCTGAGTTATGACATTGTGTACAACACTTTATAACTGGTCTAAGCTATGACGATGTTGTCAGCTCTATGACAGTGTAAAAGATGTTAAAAGTTAAAGTTAAAGTCTGTCCCGAGCCTAAGGACTTATCAGGCCGGTGCTTATCCCGGTTTCTGTGGCGTTAAGCGACTGAGAGTCATAGACTCCCCCCTGGATAGGAGCCAGTCTATCGTGGGGTTAACCCCCAACACAAGGTTGGTACCCCTTTTACACCTGGGTGGGGTGAGAAAATAAGCCGTAAAGTGCCTTTTCTAAGGGCACAACACCATAGCTGAAAGCTGGGATCGAACCTGCAACCTTTAGATTACGAGTCCAACAACCTAACCACTAGACTACAGCGGCGGCTACTGTAAAAGATGTGACCTTGTGTAAAACTGTTGACAATTACAATTTACAACTGGTCTAAGCTATGACAATGTTGTCCATTCTGTGACAGAGAGTGTAAAAGATGTGACCTTGTGTAACACTTTATAACTGGTCTAAGCTATGACGATGCTGTCAGCTCTATGACAGTGTGGGGGTGAAAGAGCTGACCCTGGTGAACTCGGGTCGTGTGCCGTTCACGTACTATGCCCTGGACATTCAGCCGGTCAAGCTGGACACTCCCAAACCTGGACAGCCTGAACTGGTCCCTTTCTCTGTGAGTCCTCAGCCCCTGCACTGTGCCTGTGTGTGTGTGTGTGTGTGTGTGTGTGTGTGTGTGTGTGTGTGTGTGTGTGTGTGTGTGTGTGTGTGTGTTTGTGTGTGTGTGTGTGTGTGTGTGTGTGTGTGTGTGTGTGTGTGTGTGTGTGTGTGTGTCTGGGTGTGTGTGGTGTGTGTGTGTGTGTGTGTGTGTGTGTGTGTTGTGTGTGTGTCTGTGTTTCTGTGTGTGTGTGTGTGTGTGTGTGTGTGTGTGTGTGTGTGTGTGTGTGTGTGTGTGTGTGTGTGTGGAAAGAAGAGAGAGAGAGAGAGAGAGAGAGAGAGAGAGAGAGAGAGAGAGAGAGAGAGAGAGGGGAAGAGGATTGTAAGAGTCTTCAGCTGCTCGGGGGGGGGGGGGATATTTGTTGGTGTTTTATTTTTTTATTTTTTTATTACAAGGATAAAGAAATAAGCACTCATGTGCTTTATTTAACATCCTGCCCCTGTGTACATGCAGCTTAAAAAAATTTTCATCCTTTCGGTACCTTCTTTCCTATATTCCTCTACCTCTATTCTTTTCTGTCAACTATTCCACGTTTTCCTCTTTTGTAGTGTGCTCTGTGAGTTTGAAATGTTATAAAATTCCTTTTTTTTTTTTGGTCATAGGAATAGATCTATCAGGGTTTGAGTGCATGTGCTGTTGATTTATGTTGAAGTGTAATGCAGTTTACTGCCTCTTCCCTCACAGGGCACCATGGATCCTTGCAGTGAGCAGAAACTTCAGGTTCGCTATCTGCCTGGAATTCCAGGGCCTTTCTCCAAACAGTTTTCTATACAGGTCAGTCAGTACATGTTGACGTGGGTGAAAGAGTTGTTGTGGAGTGTTGTGGAGTGTTGTTGAATGAAAGAAGGAATGAAAAGGTCTTGCTGAGTGGTGGTCTTGGAGCTCTAAAAATGACAAGTTCAGAGAGAGAAAAAAAAATGAAAGCATGCATGGGCCTGTTAAATTCTGGTCATTGAATAAACTAATATGCCAGACTTAACTTTAACTTTGAATTAAAGCTTAAGAATGCAAATTTATGCAAAACTTTAACTTTGAATAAGGTACTAATTAAGTGATGTTCATGTATCTGAAGATTTGAATGCAGATTCTTTGAAAACATTAATGTTTATCTAAAACTTTCACTTAGAATAATTCACATTTCTACATGCTTGTATGTCCAGGTTGCCCACTTCGAGCCCTATTTGGTGCATATTTACGGTGAGGGGGTGTTTCCACGCATCTCTTTAGACCTCCCTCGCTGTGTGGAAGAGGATCAGGACTACCAGTGTCTGGTGAGGGAAGCCTGCAAGAACTTATTACCCAGCAGTTCAGAGACTGCTTTGGAGAACTTCATCAATAATTGTCTGACTAAGTCTGTCGGCCATCAACATGAAGGATTGTCTGTCTCTGGATCCTTGCAGAGTGTGGACACTCAGTATCAGGTAAGACGTCGGTGTCATGTATCCTGAAACGCATTCTTCTTACCTAAATCCTTTCCAGTTTGCTTACAAAGCAAATAGGAGCACAAATGCTGCTACTCTCACCTTGTTGCACAATACCTACTCTCATCCTGAAAATCCTGGCTCTTTTGTCCACATACTCTTTATTGGCTTTCCCTCTGCCTTCAGTACCATCCAGTCCCATCTCTTAGCCCTCAAATTACTGTCACTTAATGTCTGTCCATGTTGCTTTCTTTGGGTTGTGAACTTTTGGGTGAATCGAGCACAGTG
>CM060330.1:4643792-4648792 GCA_030674155.1 Stramonita haemastoma
ATCCTTTACACCCAGTGGTGTGTAGGGCAGCAACAAAGACTTTCCACCTCTGCCTATCCTGGGCCAGCCTGGTCAATGAACTCCAAGAGTGTTGCATGGCTTCCATCTCATATTCCACTGTCCTCCTCCATGTTGTTCTTGGTCTTCCTCTCTTTCTCTTGCCGTCTGGGGTCCAGTGCAGTGCTGTTCTTGCAATAGATTGTGTGTCTCTCCGGAGTATATGCCCAATCCATCTGAGTGAGTGCCTTCTACAAATTGCTACCATCATTTAGCATTATAGCATTCATGATTCCTGAGGGTTTTTTTTGCAATTTCGTGTAAGACTTTTGGTGTGTGTGTGTGTGTTTGCATGTGTGCATGTTTGTGTGTTTGTGTGTTTGCTTGTGTGTGTTTGCATTTGTCTGTCTGTGTCTGTCTGTCTTTCTGTGTGAATCCACCCGTGCATGTGTCTGTGCCTGTGTTAACCCATGCACACACACATACACACTCACACAGTTGTTTCATATTTGCAAGCACTGGAAAAACACCCGTTTCTTCCCATTGTTTCATATTTGCAAGCAGTACAGTTTGATTTATTCAGTGTCAAGCAGCGCAAACCATTTTCCCCTTTCAGAAACTCTACAAGGAGACATTCAGTTCAAGGTGGCTCAGAGCACGCAGCACATGCGGCTGGTGTGCCAGGGTCAGGGGCTGGAGCCCTGCCTGGAGTTCACCCCCTCTGTGCTGGAGTTCTCCTCCATCCTGCCCTTCAGCAACGGGGACCTGGCCACCGTCACCATCACCAACCCCTGCAGCTTCCCGTGGAAATGTACTGCCTGGAGCTGGACTGCCAGTACCTGGAGGAGGAAAAGGTAGCCTTGGATCACAGTTATTGTTGTTGTTTGGTTTAGTCAGGGTCGTGTCGGTTTTCTGTCTGAGTGTAACATGCTGCTGCTGCTTCAGATCACATTAACCCTCTTAGTCCCGAACCGGGATTTGCCGGGGTTGAATAATTCCCCCCCCCTGAATCCCGAACTGGGATTTGCTGGGATTTACAGTCAGTAGATTTCCATCACGCTGTGACCATCACTTATTGCTACCACATGCCGAAGCTCTGTCAGGCTAGAGGTAGAAATTCTGCTGAGAGTCTGGAAGTAATTATAGATGCTGTTAGCTACTTAAAAGGAGGAAAAGGCGAGGGATCATATGTGTCAGACCTGATTTGGTGATGGAATGTGAAATCTAGGGGCAATTTGTGTTAAGAGAATCCGAATGCAAGAGGGTTAATACCAAGGTGTTATGGAGTGTTGTCTGTGTCGTGTGTCTGTGTTTGGGTGTGTGTGTCTGTGTTTTTGCAAAATAAGTAGGGGCTATGTGTGTGCATGCTTTTATGCATGCTTCTTAAAGGAAACATGAAACAAAATAATGGAAATCAATGCTGTTTTAATTGTAAACAGACTGTTCATTTTCCCTTGCTACTAACTCAATGTCAGCATTTTTACCTTGCTTAAGATGAGTCTGGAATTGAAAAAGCTACTTTACCTTTGTATTTCTTTGGTTTGTATGTATAAGTTTTCCTGTTGTGGGGTTTTTTTTGGTACACATCCTGAACAACTGAGTGAATTTTAGGGTATGAAGTTGGCATGTGTTTTCTGGCATGCACATTTATTTGATTCTTTAGCAGTTTGGAATGTGATGAATTGCATAATTGTATTTCACTGTCAGTCACGGCAGAGTTGTGTGTGTGAGATGGTGGCTGCTCCCTCTTGTAAGGGAAAGCACATCATCACAAGAGCAGTAAGACCTTTTAAAAAAAATCATTCTGTCTGTGTATTTGTGGGGGAAAGGGGGGAGTGGGGTATTGGCTTTTTTTTATCTTTGACTAGAGCTCTGAAGTTCACCAATGGTGAGACTTTGGTGTTGCGATTGATTTTTCCTACAATTAAGGTCGCCGCATTCCAATTGAGAATATACTTACATATGAAGTTGTCTGAAGAATATCAACTTCATATTAATCACTCCCTTAACTGACTGAACACCTTCCTTACATCCAGGTGTTACGGAAGCTCCCTGGTTACGATGACCTCAATAATATTTTATTGCCACAACGCAACCCGGAGAAAAACTGTCTTCTCATCTCTTGGACTACTACAATGGTATGTGGTATGAATTAACAAAACTTTTTAGAATGGACAGTACGCTGGCAGAGTAGGTAAATGTTTTACCTTTAACTTGTGAATTAGGGAATCATGGGTTTAAATTCAGAGCGCATTTGTATTATGTTGGGAATTTTTACTATTCCTGGGTCAAACTGAATGCAGACTCAGTCCTTAATTTCATTATGTGTAATAAAAAGCATAAAAACATAAATTATGTACACTAGAGATCCATTTTTGTCTTCACAGACTAAGTAGTTCAGCTGCTTGTATTGGGAGAGTGGGCTTTCGTTGCAATCTTGCATCAAGGATGTGTGCTGAAAAAATTAACTGCATGTTTCGATGCTGTCCTGACAGATGGTTAGGGGAGAGATTTTGATTATGATATGCGCCATTAATTGTTCAAGAAGTCAAGCTTTTAAAAATCATATAAATAAACATATTTATGTCAAAACTTATGCATGTTGTTGTGTAGTGTGTGTTGTGTAGTGTTGTATGTTGTGTGTTTGTCTGGAATTAGATTTATTAGTTTAACTAAATTTCTAATGAAGCCACCAGTGTGCAGTGATAGCACCTGGATTTTGATGGAAAGTCGACAGGTTCGATCCCATAACGAGTCCATGGGGATTATTCAGACTCGCTATTCTCCTCCAAGAGTGAAATGTGGTGGCATCATGGGGGCTGGGACTTCAATTGGGACCATTTGCTACTGAATGAAGTGCTGGACAGTGTTTAAACACATGCTTTTGATTTCCATGATGATATGCACTGGACACTCTTACCCTTTGGTGACAGAAGTTAGCTTAAGTTGCTGGGCCAAGCGGATGTGAGGTAACTTTTAAAAACAATTGAAATTAAGAAGAACACTGCCCTAATACATGAATTATACCCCAATTGTCAAGCATTACTGCATTCCTGAAGAAGCTTGGAGACAACCTCAACACCAGGAAATTTTAAATTGAGAGATTAGCAAATCGCAAACCTAAAGTCTGGACAGTAGAGCTAATCAATTTTTTTAAACATGAGAGTGTGAAAGATCTCCCTCTCACTTGGGTTGGAGTGAACTGTACGGTCTTCATTCCATGCCAAATCTGATGGGGTGCTTTGATGGCATGGGGCGAAAATGTAATAATAATGGCATTTATATAGTGCTATATCTGTAAAACAATCAAAGCGCTTGCACGACCTATTAACCAAAGCAATCAATAACATTTAAGCTTTAGCAAATTCGGCAGAGGGGACAGTCTCTTCAAGCTGAGCTGCTACAGAAAGGCAAACTAATCTGCAGTGACTGAACAGTTCGTGGCACCTCACCAAGAGGGGTTGCAGATCCCGGCATGAGTTTGTCGGAAGTCAGAATGGGTACATCAGTGAGGCACATCCAAATCACTCAGTAAGCCTAGTCAGATGTAAATTAGCAGGCTCCTTCTTTACTAGTCCATGTGGTCAGCTTGTAATTTAGCACCAGTGACGCGCATGGGTTTGGATGGGATGGGATAATTAGCGTGTGAGAGCTGAATGTGGGGAAATGGCAGTGTGGTCAGTCAGCTGGGCTAGGTGCAGACTTCATTGCATGAGTTCACAGCATCGAGGGGTACTCATGCACCACCGCATGCCCATAGTCAGATTGCAAAGTGTAAATGAGGGTGATGGATGCGAAGCAGTAGCAATGATTTCAAACAGATGTGCGTACTGAGTGTGTATCATAATGTCCGTATGTTGTGGTTATGGTCGGGAATGGTTTTTTTATGTTAAGCAGAATGCAAAAAGACGACGAAGAAGAAGATTTACAAGAACACTATTCAGTAAGTCAAATGAGCCTGTAAGATTGTTCTGTCAGGTCAGAACAGAAAAATGCAAGTAGTATGATTAACTCACATTTAATATCTGATAAGTGGTAAGAAATTGCAGATTATATTTTCTTCTATAGATAGATAGATAGATAGATAGATAGATAGATTAGATAGATAGATAGATAGATAGATAGATAGATAGATGATAGATAGATAGATAGATAGATAGATAGATAGATCAGCAGATAGATAGATAGATAGATAGATAGTGTGTGAGTGAGTGTGTTGTGTGTGCAGCATGGTGTGTGTGTGTGTGTGTGTGTGTGTGTGTGTGTGTGTGTGTGTGTGTGTGTGTGTGTGTGTGTGTGTGTGTGTGTTAGCTCTCATACGTACATAAATTGCACACTCTTTCAAATATGCATGCACATGCAGTCACAGCCACAGACATGCACACGCACGCACACACAATCAAGTTATCAAATATAAGTAAGCATGGTTGCACACATGCTTGCACACACAATCAAGTTATCAAATATAAGTATATTCAAATGTATAATTGTGTGTGGTCCAACATGTACGTATGTATCCATATATCTTTGTTCCAGATCTAGATATTTGTCTTCCGTTACTGGATTTCCATAGACCTGAAAAGAAAGCAGATGTGAAAAAAAAATCCTGACAAAACTACACACACTTACTCACACAAAGCAACACCAACACGCTTAAGTCACATAAGAAAAGGAACAGCCAGTGTAAGATTGTTCACTACAGTAGCTCAGCAACAGAAACAATGTCAATTACATCAGTATGAATTACCCCACATTTGAAATATCACTAATACAGGTGGTCATAAAGACAAACTGCAGATATAGCTTTAATGTTTTCCTGATGACCCGTGGACTGATTATGGTGGAAAAAGGTTCCTGTTGCCAACACTGTGTGCACTGGTTATGGTATAGCTGGAGTAACCCAAAGATGGGCCATAACCATTACAGGGTTGTAATTATGTGATGGGGTGGTAAGTAGATTACTTCCCATGCGATCAGAGCCCTGTCACAGCGTTGTGTTACTA
>CM060330.1:4653792-4671292 GCA_030674155.1 Stramonita haemastoma
AATTCATAGCTTGCTTAATTAACCCTCTTAGTCCCGATCCGGGATTTGCCAGGATTGAATAATTACCCCTCCTAAGTCCCGATCTGGGATTTACACACAGTAGATTTCCATCACGCTGTGACCATCACTAATTGCTACCACATGTTGAACCCCTATCAGGTTAGAAGGAGAAACCCTGTAGAGTGTCTGGAAGTAATTATAGCTGCTGGTGTATACTTAGAAGAAGGAAAAGTCCATCGAGCATGTGTGCCTGATCTGATTTCGTGATGGAATGCAAAATCTAGGGGCAGTTTTTGTTCAGAGAGTCCGAATGCAAGAGGGTTAAAACCTTTCCAATTTAGACTCAATGAAGTACAGGCAACATGGCGGTATCTTGTTAATGCAAGACAGCAACTTTCACAAGTCTTGTTTATGTAAAAAACAAAGGTGTACCCCCGTGTTACCAGACTTTAGTGGGCAATCCATGGTTTTGAGGTGCAGCTTTCCCGTGGGTGCCTGCAGGCTCTAGGGATAGGACCTCTTTTTACACTGGGGAACTCTTTGTCAAATGGACACTGACAGAACAAAGGGGAACAGTGATAAGTGCAGATGCACACTCTGTGTGTGTTGTGTGTGTGTGTGTGTGTGTGTGTGTGTGTGTGTGTGTGTGTGTGTTGTGTGTGTGTGTGTGTGTGTGTGTGTGTGTGTGTGTGTGTGGTGTGTGGTGTGTGTGTGTGTGTGTGTGTGTGCTGTGTGTGTGTGCGTGTGTGTGTGTGTGTGTGTGTGTGTGGTGTGTGTGTGAGTGAGTGTGTGTTTGTGTGTGTGTGTGTGTGTGTGTGTGTGTGTGTGTGTGAGTGTGTGTGTGTGTGTGTGTGTGTGCGTGTGTGTGTGCGTGTGTGTGTGCGTGTGCGTGTGCGTGGTGTGTGTGTGTGTGTGTGTGTGTGTGTGTGTGTGTGCATACACTGACTTGCATACCATATACTGTCAAATTGATGCGTACATAGAATATGTTATGCACACACAAATATACACAAAGTCATGAGCACAGTGTTCTACCCACTAGGCTATCTGGTCCCCCACTTTTTGCTGTTGACTTTCTCATTGTGTGTATGTGTGTGTGTGTGTGCGCGTCTGTGTGTGCGTGCATGCATGCGGGCGGGTGGGCATGCATGTGTGTGTGTGTGTGTGTGTATGTGCAGGAGAGGCATTAAAGGGAGCTGGTGGATCCAAGAGCAAAGACAAAAGTGGAGCATGTAGCAGAACCACTGTGTCCCTTGCGCCTGAGACACGGGGCTGTAACCAGGTTATGGCATTTTTACTCTCCTGCTCTCTGTCTGTCTGTCTCTCTTCCTTCGGATGAGACTTTAAACCGAGGCCCTGTGTGCGAACGCACGCAGAACATCTTGTGCACACGCTAAATCCTGTTCCGCTTTTCATAAGAGTAGGCCATCATGTGCTGGTGATGACATTTACAAAACTGCATACACACGGGGACTGGATGTAAAAAAGCACATGAGTGTTTATTCCATTATCCTCGATAGAAAAGAAAAAATCAAAATCAAATCTCTCTCTCTCTCTCTCTCTCTCTCTCTCTCTCTCTCTCTCTCTCTCTCTCTCTCTCTCTCTCTCTCTCTCTCTCTCTATCTTGTGTTGTGTTGTGTTGTGTTGTGTTGCTCTGTGTGTTTTCTCCCTCTTTCTCTCTCTATTTACCTCTCTCATGTCTGTCTGTTTCTGTACCTTTCCCTTCAAAAGAGAAGAAAAAATGCTGTGGACTGGACCTATACTCACCCCACCCAGGTGTAAAAGGGGTACCAACCTTGTGTTCGGGGTTAACCCTGCGATAGACTGGCGTCCTATCCAGGGGGGAGTCTATGACTGTCAGTCGCTTAACGCCACAGAAACCGGGATAAGCACTGGCCTGATGAGCCTTAGGCTCGGGACAGACTTTAACTAACTAACTAACTGGACCTATATGATCCAGTGCAGGCAGCAAGCATTTTTTGAATCCATTGAAGAAGCCCTATAAAATGATAATACATGCATAATTATTTCATAATTGGAAATCAGTGTTTGCAGTGTTGGTGTTGTATTTGTACCCATGTTTAATGAATTAAGTGCCTGTCTGGAAGCATAAAGGAAACAACTTAAAGAAACACAGTGTACAAGTCTACGATTTAAAAATAAAACAGAGAAGGATTAAGGTCAGCAAATTATCAGAGTCCTTCAGAAGAGTGCATATGTGAATATGCACTGCACACTTGTTTAATTAACCCCCATCCACCCTGTGTAAAAGAGTAAGCCCTCTGTGGCCTGAGGCGTGGAATAAGCAAGTATACCCAGTGTGGTTAGCTGAGAAGGATGGAATCAGCCCCTTTCTCTTTGCCCAAGACCCACTGCCTGAAATGTTCAGTCATGTGCCTCAACAACTCCTGCAGGAGTTGAGGAAGAGATAAGTCCAGTCAATTCCCTCTGTTACAAATGTCTCCACAATACTGCACCCTCCTACCTCTGTGAATGTCTTCACTTGTACACACCTTCTCGCTCCCTCCGATCGTCGGCAGATACTTTGTCCCTAAGAACACCCAGATTCAACCTATCTACCGTTGGCCGCCGCTCTTTCTCTGTTTCCGGTCCATCGATGTGGAACGACCTTCCTCTCTCCCTCCGACAAAAGCCTACTTATGACACTTTTAAATCCAACCTCAAGACACACTTATTTCAAACCTAAGTTTTTCTCCTTCCGCTTCCATCTCTTACCTGTCCCTGCCTTCAACATCCACCTGCCAAAGTGCATAACGTTTGTAGGTGTGTGTGCGTGTGCGCGCGTGCTGCGTGCGTGCGTGCGTTGTGTGTGTGTGTGTGTACATTCGAATTTGTCAAAACTGTAAATAGTTGCTGATTGTGCGTCGTGTATGTTGAATGCAAGCGCTTTGATTTGTTTTTGCAAGATATAGCGCTATACAAATTCCATGTATCATTATTATTATTATTATTAATTCCAGTCCAGTCAGCCTAGTTCTGACAGACCTACCTGGCATCCCTGTGTGACCAGTGTGAGGTTCAAATTCAAATTCAAATACTTTATTTTCTCAAAAACAGAGAAATTCACGCGGGTTACGAGCCACACATAAAAACAATAAATATGCAAACATAATATCACGAAAAATACCACAACATAGTATTCAAAAATCGGCTCGCATCCATCACGATATAAAAAGCACCCGCAAATCAGCAATACCTCAGCCAGTCATAAACTCATACAAATAAATTTTCAAACATTACTGTGCGCACCAGTTTGCCCACACATCCACACACTCACACCCAGTTTGCGCATGCGCGCACACACACGCGCACGCACGCACACACACACACACACACACACACACACACACACACACACACACACACACACACACACACACACACACTAACACACACTAACACACACACACACTAACACACACATTAGAAACACTACACACATTTTCATGACATGAAACATTTTGTAATTAAACCATTATTGTTAAACCATATTGTCTGTCTGTCTGTCCCCAGATCCCCATCGGCTCTGGGGGAGGCTACAACACGGGCTGTCGCCTGCTGAGCATCAGTGGCAGTGAAACTGAGGAGGAAAACATGGTCAGCTGCATTCTACCTGAAGATCTGCTGGTGGAAATTCTGGTGGAGCGACTCCAGGTAGGAACGGAAAAGTAAAGACGTTGAAATGTGGCTTTTCTGTTGTATTGGAAAACACGTTTGCAGACTTAAAAAAAGTGTCAGGCTTTCACCAGTTTTAGGTCTTGTTTTCCTAGTGTAGAAATTGGCTGTGCAGTGGCAGATATGGTCGGGCGGTTCTTACATGGTTTTCTTAAGTGCTTCAGTTTATACTTTAAATTGCAGTTCTTGTTTCCTTGAAAAAGATTTGTCATGCAATGTACTATGATATGTAGTTGTATATCAATGTGGATTCTAGCAAAAAACAGATGTTTAGGAAGAAAGCAAGATGTTTATGAAGAAAGCACCATTTTCCCTCTTAAAACAGTTTGTTTGATAGAACCTTGTTTGTTTTTTGTTGTCATGATTTACTGGTGCAAAGCCACGAAGTTCAGATCTGACCTGTGGCAAAAGATGGGTGGCTGTATATTTGAGAGCAAAATCAAGTCAACATTTCAATTGTGACAAAGCATTGTACTTAACAGCCTAAGGACAAAACACAAAAGGAGTTGGGAAATGACTCCCTCACTTTCATACCTCCCCAGTTCCAACTGCTTTTTTCACTGCCCTTTTTCATCTTGCTGTTTTCTTGACTTCCCAGAAGGCTCTTGTATTAAGAACTGCTCAGTTTCAGTTGGTCACTTAAAAAAATGGTGGGAAATCTTTACCCCCACACAAAAGCAAACACATGCACACACCAGTGCATACTCATACATGCACATGCATGCAAACACACACTCATAGACACAGACACACTCACTCACTCACACACACACACACACACACACACACACACACACACACACACACACACACACACACACACACACACACACACACACACACACACACACTTTCATATCCCAAATTCTTAGTCTCAAGAAAATGTCATTTTCATGAAAAGAGCATAGAAATTGACTAGTCAGTCACCCATTGGCCTGCTAAATTTGTCTGTAGATCTGTGTCCTGTTCTATAACAAGTGGATCACGTATACAGAAGATTACAAAGTGGACATCAGGAAAAAAGAAATTGAACCTCTGAGTTGCATTGTTTTTCTTTGGTACAATTGGAGTTTTTTTATAATGTTTTGTGTATGTTGAGAAAAGTCTCTTGTGTTTGTGTTTTGGTGGATGAATGGTCTAGAGGTAACATGCCTGCCTAGAAAGCAATGAAAAGCAATGCAAAGGTTTTCCCCCATCCACTAGTCTAGACCTTAAGTGGTGGTGTGGTTGCTAGTCTTCAGATGAGACAATAAACTGGCATCCCTTTTGCAGCACACTTTTGGCACTTTCAAAGGATTCCCTTGCAACAAGAGAGTTTCCCTTAGCAAATTCTGTTGAAAAAATCCATTCCCAAGTACACATACAGACAGGAAATTAAGAAGAAAAAAAGAAGGTGACACTGCTCTTGGTTCTCACTGGAGAAAGCAGTCCAAATTTCACACCGAGAAATCTGTCTTGACTGAAAGTGACATACAGCAAAAAGTAATGAGAATGTTTTACACACTGTTACAACACAACAAGGAAATCATTAGCAACATTACTGTGCTCAATGGCCAGCATTGCTATGGAAACGTTATCTCTTGAAACTGATGTGAGGGCACTTCTATAACATTTGTATCATAATATATTCTGGCATCAGCTAGGTGCTAGGACACAGCAAAATCACATTTTAGTAATTGTTGCATGAAGTCATATCATCTGTGTGTAAATCTTTGTCATGCAATCTCTGTTGTGAAAAAAAAACAATAACCACATATGAACAAAAAACAAAAGGAATAAACATGCGAGTGTCATTTCAGATGGAGGATTGCCAGTATGGTGTTGTGTTTGATGGGCTGGAGTCCTTGTTTGTTCCCAATGTGTTCACTGCGGCCAGTTGTATCCTCAAGGCACTGAACAACCGTCGCTTCATCTTTTTTTGCACCCTCCGTTTGGACTATAGCGCCTACCAGGAACAGGAGAAGAAAAACCAGGAGGAAAGAGGTAAGTAAGGAAGATGCAGCACAGGTGTCTCTTTTTTTTTCCCCTTTTCTTTTTTTATCACAGTTGTCATCATTTGTGTGAATTTTTGTGAAAACAAAGTAGTAGTTTTCCCATGCCTTAGTTCTGTTTGCACTCAGGCCTGGTCAGTCATACTATTTATTCATTTATTTATTCTTTTATATTCAGGATAATGGAATAAGCACTCATGTGCTTTTTTACATCCAGTCCCCATGTGTATGCAGTTTTGTAAAATTTTGTCATCTGTTCCCATTTGCACATGATAGCCTACTCTTATGAAAAGCGGAGCAGGATTTAATGTGTGCGCAAGATGTTCTGTGTGCGTTCGCTTACAGGGCCTCAGTTTATAGTCTCATCCGAAGGACTTTTTGGGGGAATGGAGTCAGCACTGATGTTAACTCCAGGAGGAAAAATCCCCTTGACCGGGAATCAAACCCGGGTCGTCAAATTGCAAGCACAATAATCTGACCACTAGGCTATCCCATCCCCCTAATACTCTCAGATCTAGCAGTTCAGAGCCAGCAGTCTGTATTAAAACCACTTTTCAGATGATCCCCTAACTTGCTACTTGGTACAGTGTCAGTTGTGACCAGCCACTCTGATACGAGAATGACAGTCCCTATGGCAGAGGGCACAGATGAAGTCTGACGCTGGTCTGTCTGCCTGGTCTGCAGCCTTTCTTCTCATCCTCTTTACCTCGTGCTGCTGAGCAAGTGTCTCTTCGAAATTGGAATGACCTTTCTGCACAGTCTGTCTCAGGCTGATCGTTTAAGGGCTGTTGCTTCCCAGTTATTCTGGTTAATATTTAGGGCTTTAAGTCCCTCTTGCACACCTCTTTGAATCACAGTTGTGGTCTGCCTGTGGGACGTTTTTCCTGCACAAATTTTCCAAGATGTTCTGCGTGCGCTCCCACACAGGGCCTCGGTTTACAGTCTCATTCGAAAGACTTTTGAGGAGAGTGGAGTCAGCACTGATGTTAACTCCAGGAGAAAAATCCCTTCAACCGGGTATCGAACTCAGGTCATCAAATTGCCAGGGCAATGTTCTGACCACTAGGCTATCCTGTCCAGTATTGATGTGATGTCTAAAGGTTGAACAGGAGTTGGATTTTTTGTGTTGTACACCATGGCAGAGACACAGGCCAAGCTTGAGGAGGATCTGGAGAGACAGATGGTGGAAGAAATGGAGGAGGATGAGTATGAAGCTCTGACCCAGCAAGAAAAGGAACACATTGACCAGATCAGACTGAAGCTGAGAAAACAGCGCAGGAAGAGGTAGGTATCTGTTCTCCACTATTTGGTGTTATATGCTGTACCATAATTATCAGACAATAACAATAACAGCTTGCGCGCATTACTGTCAGTATTCTGTCAGATAAGGGTAGAAATTTATGGAAGAAAACACCTTTTATGCCCTTTGCAGAAGCCTGTGTTGCATGTGCCCAATACCATTAACTTTTTATATTGGCCAGATGCCATAAAAATGTCAATTGTTGTTCCTCAGGTGCATTGCTGTGTCTTCTCTTAATCAACATGGACTCATTCTTTCATCCTGTCTTTTTGGACTTGTATTGGAACTTCCATTTCTTGCTGCTTCTTTTACCAATTTATGTTTAAGCTTTTAATTTCATTTTTATTTTAATGTTATGAAAATTTTACTCTTGCAGAAGCTGTTAAATGCAAGCCTCCATGAAATTAATATGCTGTAATTGTCTGAAATGGTACAGTATATGATATAAAAAAATCAATTTTCCCCAACACTGATGTTTGGCTAGTATACTCAGAAGTCTCACAGTGATATTGATCTAATTTGCCCAATGTGTAAAAGTGGTAAAGAAGATGAGGTTCGTTTTGTAAAGTGTTGTCCCATGATCAGAGATTTTGAATAGTAGAGTACAGACAAAAAATATGATCAGTTGTTGAATAATTTTTACAAAAACCAGCCTGACTTTCAGAGATCATTTCATTATCTCCTAACCATGTATAAAGCTGCTTGTTTAGTATTGGGCTATAGCGTTTAGAAATTGTGCTCAGCAGAGAAACCCCTCTATAGCTGTCAACATTTTCAATGTCACCTTTCTTACAGATTGGTATAACAATGACTTTCAACCATTCATTTGGGTAAATGCCTTTTGAAAATAGTGTATTGAACAATCTCTGTAAAAAAAAAAAATTAAAAAAGGAACTGTAGTTTTACTACCAGTCTTTAACATTTTTGTGAGAATGCCATCCATTTTTCAAAGTTTACCTTATTTAATTTACTAATTGCATTAGCCACTTCCCCTTCAGTTAGGAATTTAATATATAATCTGCTTGCTCAGTCAAGTGAACCCAATCATTTAGCTCATGTCTTAAATTGCTATCATTAATAGAAAACGCCTTTCTAAAATGATCATACCACTCACTTATAGATACATTATTAGTATTAATTGATCTCTGCTGCCCATATCCCATTTCAGTCAATTGTTTCCAAAATTTAAAAGAATCTGAAATATGTCATGTAAACTTTAGTATTTTTTTCACGCCTAAATTTTCTTTTCTTGACTTTAAGTATTGCCTTTTTTTTTTTTTTTTACTTTTTTTTTGCCTCAACATGCATTACCCAATCTTCAATTTTTATAGACTTCCTAAAAATTTTAAATGTCTGACAACTTTTAATTTGGCTTGTTGGCATGCATCATCAAACCATATGGAAGATTTCTTAGGTGCATTGGGATAGTTTTCTTCAGCATACAACTACTAGCAGTTAACAAACAATGCACAAAAATATCCAATGCACAATGTACATCTTGTTCTATAATACTTTCTGCATCTTACAATTTGTCTTTTATGTCTGTTTCATTTAGTTTGTTTTTTATTATTTATTTATTTATTCTTTTATATCAAGAATAATGGAATAAGCACTGTGTGCTTTTTTTTACATCCAGTCCCCGTGTGTATGCAGTTTTTGTCAATCTTGTGATCTGTTCCCACTGCACACAATGGCCTACACTTACGAAAAGCGGAACAGGAAGTTAGGGGCAGGGAGATTTGTCTTTAATGCGCCTGTCAAAATAAAGGGACAATGATTCCAGCTTTGCCAGTCTGTCTTTTGTCTGATACAGTTGTCTGGATGTCTGTTGCCAGGGCACAGGAGGAGAAGGAGAGGAAGGAACGTGAAAAGGAAGAGGAACGACGCAGAGAGGAAGAACTGTAAGGGACTACAGGCCTCTCCTGACCTAGTGAACATGAAAAATGAACATGCTGTTGCTGCACATTTTGAAATACCTTTCCTCTTCTTTTCTTTGTCTATTCCTTCTTTGTGTCTCTCCTTTGTCTTTTTGTCTTTTTTTTTCTGCTCCCTCATCTTCCTTGACAGCCATACCCAGATTTGTTATGCCACATCCTTGGGGTCAGAAGTCCACAGGGAGCCCATCAATATCAAGCTGCCATAGGGCCACCAGCCAGAGGCCCTGCACTGCTGCTGGGTCACTTTGTTGGTGTTCAGTGGTGCCTGTTCTGAGCAAACTCATGCAGGACACCACCTACTAAGCCCCTTACTAACAACAGTGTTGGCTCAGTTGCAGAGCCAGACTGAGTTAGTTTTGCCCTCCTGAGATGGCGACCACCACAAACATCCTCCAACAACCATCCTCAGCTAACCTCCAACCCCAAAGGCTTTGACACAAATTCATTACAGGCATAGAAGTGTAAGGGGAAACTGAATCTGAGGTCACCATGTGACCAGAGCAACTGGGACCACCAAATCAGAGGCAATTTTATTTATTGCATAATGGTCAGTGACACTGAGGATGATAAAATGATGCTGACGTGGAAGTGCATGTGCTGTGAGACTACTTGACAGAGTTGCACTCCACACTTACTATCATAGTATATCCAGGCTTCAACCAGGCCCGAGATATACAGACACCTGCAGTGTTGGTCAGGTAATTTTGGTAACACTCTCAAATTCGCATCCGTAAAGTAGATTTTGCTTGACTGTGTGGTTCCAGTCTTCCCACTGAGCCCACAGCACACTCACTCTGGATAAGAGCCAGCCTGAGTCTGAAAAATCCTTATGACTCTTGTGGGATTTGAATCTGTGACCTTCCAGTCTGAAATCCAAGGCGCTAAACACCGCGCCATGGCGGCTGGTCTTTTTCTTCTTCATTTCTTCCTTTTCTTTTCCCTTTTTCTTTCTTCCATTTTCTTTCTTCCTTTTCTTTCTCCCCTTATCTTTTTCCTTTCTTCCATTTTCTTTGTTTCTTTTCTTTCTTCCCTTATCTTCTTCCTTTCTTCCATTTTCTTTGTTTCTTTTCTTTCTCCCCTTATATTTTTCCTTTCTTCCATTTTCTTTGTTTCTTTTCTTTCTCCCCTTATCTTCTTCCTTTCTTCCATTTTCTTTGTTTCTTTTCTTTCTCCCCTTATCTTCTTCCTTTCTTCCATTTTCTTTCTTCCTTTTCTTTCTTCCCTTATCTTCTTCCTTTCTTCCATTTTCTTTCTTCCATTTCTTTCTTCCCTTAACTTCTTCCTTTCTTCCATTTTCTTTCTTCCATTTCTTTCTTCCCTTATCTTCTTCCTTTCTTCCATTTTCTTTCTTCCTTTTCTTTCTTCCCTTATCTTCTTCCTTTCTTCCATTTTCTTTCTTCCATTTCTTTCTTCCCTTATCTTCTTCCTTTCTTCCATTTCTTTGTCCCCTTCTCTTTTTTCTTTCCTCCTTCTCTGTCTGTCTTCCACCTGCACTTCAACCAGTGCTTCTCATTTCTTTCAACTGTACTTCCTTTTACACTTCCTCCTTCCTTCTTTCTGTCATTCTCACCCAAGATAATGTGATAATTGAAGAAACAGATCAGGTTTTTATGTGTCATACTACTATTCTGGGTGGTTTGGGGTTGGGTTTTTTTGTATTTCTCCGCCTCCAATTCTTTTTATCTTCATTTTTGGTTCCTCTCCTTGATTTATTTTTTGTTGTTGTCGTAAGTTTTCTTAATGCGTCTACTGTAACTGTGTGTTGACAGGAAGTTAAAAAAGCACACTAAACGGAAATGTGACAAAGAGAAGAAAGGACTTGAATCGTCAGACAAGAGAGAATCAACATCAGGTCTGCAGAAGGCACAGCAATCCATGTCAGATATGATGGGACACAATGAGCACGACCCCAAGTGAGTACTGGACTTGGAAAATGGGTTCATTTTCAGTCATGTTTGAAAAACCATCCAAAAGTGTGTTTGACAAGTTGACAACCACTGAACAAGACTATGACTAAGAGACATGGGTGAAGTTGAACAGAGATTTGTCAGTGTGAAGGTACTGAAGGAACTGAATAGTCCAACAGAAAATGAGACCTGTTGGAGAACATTATCATTTAATTGATTATAATAATATTGATAATAATAATAATAATAATACCGTAAAATCCGTAGCATACGCCCACCCCCCCCCCCTGTGCACTGATTTAGGGCAAAATTAGGGGGTGGGCGTTTCCTAGGGATAGACCCCTTTGCACAAAATAATTTTTGTGCTCAACCCTGTAATTGAGTGAATACAAACCCCGAAAGCATGTAAGTTAGGTCGTGTGAGTAGAAGTGAAGGAAAATAGAAAAAAGGGGACTTTGAGGCAAAGAAGGCCAACGAGTTCCATCGCTTTCCAGTTGTATGTCCTTGTTTCGCAATACCCTGCCTTCAGATCTTTCATCTTCCAGATAATGCAGCACACCTTGGTCGCCATGTTCAGATCTAACCGCTGGTCCTTTTGACAGTTTCCATTTTTGTTTTGTCTTTTCCGTACTGCTCTTCAAGTCTATCTCTGTTTTCACTCCATTCCCTGGTCCTCTTCCTATCCACAGAAAATTCACGGGCACACTCCGAAACATTCCGACCTGCTTCGTTATCCAGATACTGGAGGGATTCCAATTTGAAAGATACAGTGTAAGACTGTCGCTTCGGCATTTTGCAAATAATGGCACAGAGAGATTCAAGAACCAACTTCCGGCCATCAGGAAGCGTTGTCAAAGTACCCATACGTCACTGACAGACAAAAGACGTCAGTGGAAAAAGCATGCCGTAATTTTAAGTCACTTTGTTGGGGATGGGTGGGAGTGAGGAGAGCGGACAAAGAAAGAAAAAAAAAAAAGGAAACACAAAAAGGTAAAGAAGGGGACAAAGATGACTTTCGGAACAGTCTGCATAAATCCTAGTGAAAGTGAGCACAGTCTCTTTGAAAAAAAGCAGGGTGGGCGTTTGCTAGGTAGTTACCCCTGTGCACAACTTTTGGCCCAAAGTGGGGGGTGGGCGTTTGCTAGATGGTGGGCTTATGCCAGGGATTTTACGGTAATAATAATAACTAAAACATGGAGATACAGAGTAAGAAGTGAAAAAAGTTAATGGAGTGTATGTTCAATTTCTTTTAACGTCTTTTCACAAATTGTGATATTAGACGGTATGTATTATGTGTAACATTCATTAAAAAAAAAATTAATTGAAGGTTATATAGAAAGTGTTTCTGTGATGTCTTATTTCCCATTTAATCCAATCATTGTTGTTTTTTTCCCCTTTCCCCTCTGCCTACATGTCACCAAACTAGCTTGAAATTACAAACACTGTCTTCAAGCAGCCAGTCAGAAGATGCAACACAGAGACATTGCCAGGAGACTAGAGTGAGGAATCAGATCAACTACATTAGGATTGATACAAGATGGAAGTCAGCAGTTCAAAAACTCAAAGACCTTGCCAGGCACAGACTGTGACACTGACCATATACTGGCTATGGTGAAAGTCAGATTCAAAGCTAAAAAAAATAGCAAAAAGGTGCCATGCTCAAAATTTGATACTGAAAAACTTGAAGATTCAGTCTTTACCTCTTATTTCAAAACTGAAACAAACAACTGGTTTTTTGGTTTGTTCTTTTTTACAGTTGCTTGAGATATGGGCAGAAAATGATGTGTTGCTCGAGGAAATTTGGACCAACGTGAGAAAGATCTACTACACTGAAGCAAAAACTCTGAAAAAATCAAAATCATTTTAAGTGACCAGGTATTGAAATTAGCCCAAGTAAAGAGCAAAACCCGCAAATCAGGTAAAAGAGAAGAATACTCATGATTAAAGAGAGAAATCAAGAGCAATATTCAAAGAGACCTGGCTGGAACAAGAATGTGCAAAAGTAAATGAGCACAAAAGAAAAGGGGGGGGAGTTCTTCTTGTCATTCTCATTGCTTTTCCTATCAGCTCAACAGCTGTCATAGTTATTGTATAACTAACTACGTTAAAATATGCCTTTTGTCTTGTACCATTACCATGCAAATCACATTAGAGCATTGTGAATGGATAATGGAATGGGAGTTTGCTGCATTGCCATAGATTTTTTTTTTAATATGGAAAGGTGTTGGCTGGTGTGTTTACAGGAAGAAAAAGCATGGGAAAAATGGGAAAAAAGACCACAGGAAATCCTCCTTGACGGAGATGTCAGTGTCATTGACCTTAGTGGATACAGACCCAGTCAAAGAAGCTGAAGTGCTCTTGTTGAAAAGGTTGGTAGCTGTTTTCTATTTTTTGAATCTCTGTCTCTCCATCTCTATGCTTAATAAAAGACATGGAAAATATTTGCATTATGGAACAAAGATCAATTTTTTTCAGATATTTTCATGACTGTCATTATTTCAGGCTAAGATTATGAGAACTGATAACTGTACTGCCTGTGCTAGTTTCAAACAATCTTATTTTATTCTAAATGTCATGGACATCCTTCAGTCTGTATTGTTTCAAAGTGTGAATAATAACTGCTAGCAAATGCCTTGAAAAAGGAGTAGTGACAGGTTTTATGGACATTTAAAGAACTGAGTTCATTTTGGATTAATTCCTCATTCAATTCTTCTTCTTTTTTTCCAGAGTGGATAAACTTAGGTACCATACCTTAAATTGAAAAGAAAAGAAAGAACAGCCGAAATGAATAAAAGAAAAGTGAATTTACAACTTTTCCTTTGGCATCTTTGAAAAAAAAAATTCAACATGTTTACTCATGTGTGTTGAATGTTATAAGATTTTTTTTTTTTTTTGCTGCCTCATCTTTTGTGACGTTCCTGTCCTGCTGTTCCCACACATGACTCATTTCCATCTCCTCATCACAGCCATACCCAGATTCATTATGTCTCATCCTCAGGGTTGAAGTCCACAGGTAGTCCATCAATATCAGGCCAGCATGGGACCACCAGCCAGAGGGGACCTGCACTGTTGCTGAGTCACTTTGGTGGTGTTCAGTGGTGCCTGTTTTGAGCTGACATATGCAGGCACGACTTACTGAGCCCCATACTGACGACAGTATTAGCTCAGTTGCAAAGCCAGACTGAGTGAGCCACCCACTCGAGGTGGCGACCACCATAACATCCCTTCAGCGACCACCCCCCATGAATCTCTAACCCCAAAGGCTTTGACACAAACTCACCACAGGCACAGAAGTGTATGGGGAAACCAAATCTGATATCACCATGAGACCAGAGCAACTTGGGCCTCTGATCCAGAGACAATTTTAAAAAAAATTTCATGATGATCAGTGATGATGAGGATGATGCACTGATGCTGCTATGGAAGTGCATGTGCTGTGAAACTATTTGATAGGTTTGTACTCTATGCTTACTATCATAATATATCCCGGTGTCAACCAAGCCTGAAAGATACAGGCACCTGCAGTGTTGGTCAGGTAATTTGAGCAAAACTCTCAAACTGGCATCCGTAAAGTGGATGAAGCTCGACTGTGTGGTCCCAGTCTCCCCACTGAGCCTAAAGCACACTCACTGTGGGTAGGAGCTGGCCAGAGTCCAAAAAATCCCTATGACTCTTAAATGATTTGAACCTGTTACCTTCTAATCAGTAACCCAAGGCACTAACCACTGCTCCATGGCAGCTGTGTATTACATGTTATAGTCCCATTTGTCTCAGTAGAGACAGCATCATATTTTTCGTTCCTCAGCTTAGAGCTCCAAGGTTCACCAATCATGAAATTTTGCGTATGCGACAGTTTTTGCCCATCGTTAAGAGAGCTACAGATTTCCTGTGGAATGCTGGCCAGAATGAATCAACTAAGTTTGAAAAAAAATAGTTCTAGTTCGTGGTAAGGTGAGTAAACAAGACCCCAGAGTGTGCTAAAAAAAAAAAAGCCTGGAGGAAAAGATGGCTCTGTATTTTTGTTATTTGCCTGGATCAGATTGGTGTGATTTTTGGTGACAGATTCCGGATTTTTGATCAGACGTTCAAGGAACTGACTGACCTGCTGGACCTGTGGGACCGCAGCACGCTGCAACTGCGCCGCCCTCACGGCATGGTGGATGCTGTGGAGGAGGAGCCCGTCAAAAAGGGCAAAGGGAAAGGTGAAGGTCAAATCAGTCATCACGTCTTTTCCCCAGTGGGGGATGCGAGGGGCCTGTCTTTTTATTAGTATTTTATTTTATTTTATTTTATTTTATTTTATTTCATTTTATTATTTTTTGTTTGTTTGTTGTTTTTTGCGGGGGGGGGGGGGGGGCTGTCTCTACAATAGCATCCCCACCTTCTGGAAATTCTGTGCCTGCTGCTCCCTTTTTTTCTATCCCTCTCTTCGCTTCTGCCTTGCTCCTTTTTTTTCCTGTCACCTCCTTGTCTGTTTTCTGCCTTGTTCCTTTTCTTCCTGTCACCTCCTTGTCTGTTTTCTGCCTTGCTCCTTTTCTTCCTGTCACCTCTTTGTCTGTTTTCTGCCTTGCTCCTTTTCTTCCTGTCACTTCCTTGTCTGTTTTCTGCCTTGCTCCTTTTCTTCCTGTCACTTCCTTGTCTGTTTTCTGCCTTGCTCCTTTTCTTCCTGTCACCTCCTTGTCTATTTTCTGCCTTGCTCCTTTTCTTCCTGTCACTTCCTTGTCTGTTTTCTGCCTTGCTCCTTTTCTTCCTGTCACTTCCTTGTCTATTTTCTGCCTTGCTCCTTTTCTTCCTGTCACCTCCTTGTCTATTTTCTGCCTTGCTCCTTTTCTTCCTGTCACCTCCTTGTCTATTTTCTGCCTTGCTCCTTTTCTTCCTGTCACCTCCTTGTCTGTTTTCTGCCTTGCTCCTTTTCTTCCTGTCACCTCCTTGTCTATTTTCTGCCTTGTTCCTTTTCTTCCTGTCACCTCCTTGTCTATTTTCTGCCTTGTTCCTTTTCTTCCTGTCACCTCCTTGTCTATTTTCTGCCTTGTTCTTTTCTTCCTGTCACCTCCTTGTCTATTTTCTGCCTTCTTGGTCCATTCTCCTGCCTTTTTTTCTAGAGAGACTTAAAAGGTAACAGTTGTCTCCCATGCCTTGATGTGTCCTCTGTTGGATGTGCTGGGCCTGACTTGTCAGGCATTTAAAGGCAGCGTAATGCATTTTCTCTTATTGACAGACAACAATAGTTGCTGTCTGATTGTTTAATGAAGAAGAAAAAGAAGAATAGTACTGAAGTAGATGTTACAGTAAGTATTTAGAAGAACAAGCCAGAAGGAAGGTGATAGGATGGTTAAGACACTCACCTGCCTAACAAATAAACCATGAGGTTCTGGGTTTGATTTCCAGCAAATCAGTGTTTATTTCATTGTTATCATAATGATGTTACAAATGATCTCATTGAACATGTTGAGGATATATGTTTTTTATGGACATGTGATTTTACTGACTATCATTGCGGGTGCGATGTGTTGCAGACAGAGGAGAGAAAGATCGACAGAAACAAGCAGAAAAAGAGTCCAGTGGAGCTGCCCTTGGGCAGGTAGCTCATTTTGTGTTTTGTTTTTTCATTCTGTCTTCCTGTGCACAGTGTCCTTGTTATTGTCTCCATCTTGTGTCTTCTGTCACATAGACTGATGTCCATGCACTGTGCACAATCTCCTTGTATTGTCTCAGTGTCCTCTGTCACAGGTATATAGACTGATGCCCATGCACTGTGCACAATGTCCTTGTATTTTCTCTGTGTTCTCTGTCACATAGACTGATGCCCATGCACTGTGCACAATGTCCTTGTATTTTCTCTGTGTCCTCTGTCACATAGACTGATGTCCATGCACTGTGGATAATGTCCTTGTATTGTCTCCATCGTGTGTCCTCTGTCACATAGACTGATGTCCATGCACTGTGCACAATCTCCTTGTATTGTCTCCATCGTGTGTCCTCTGTCACATAGACTGATGCCCATGCACTGTGCACAGTGTCCTTGTATTGTCTCCATCATGTGTCCTCTGTCACATAGACTGATGCCCCATGCACTGTGGAGAATAAATCCACTCAAATACTTGCACCTTCAGTGTACTATGCAACATACTTGACATGAGTCTGCATGACATGTTGTTGTCGCACACACACACACACACCACACAACACACACACACACACACACACACACACACACACACACACACACACACACACACACACACACACACACACACACTACACACACACCACACTACCACACGAAACGCACGCACCACACCACGACCACACACACACACACACACACACACACACACACACACACACACACACACACACACACACACACACACACACACACACACACACACTACACCCATTGGCCTTTCCAGGTGCCCTCAGCAGTGGTGGAAGGAGCAGAAGGGGCAGAGGGGGAGGGGGAGGAAGAGTTTGCGCGAGTGCCTCACATCATGGTGGACTGCTCTGACCTCAGCGCTCCTGCCTGGCAGAAGATCATGGAGAAAGGCGTGCTGCCTTCCAAACAGGAGGTGAGATAAGCCTTGGGTTTTTTTGTGTTTTTTTTTTAGGTTAGCTAAGCCTTGTTTGGGGGGGGGGGGTGTTTGGGAAGAGAATATAGGGTAAAGGTG
>CM060330.1:4676292-4691292 GCA_030674155.1 Stramonita haemastoma
GACCAGAGAGCAAGATGGGCAGAGCACTTCAAAGAAACACTCAACAGACCAGCACCATCTGTCCCACCAGATATCCCACCACCTACTGAAATCCTTGGCATCAACACCGGCCCCCCCACCAAAAATGAGATCACCAAAGCCATAAAGTCTTTAAAGTCAGGCAAAGCAGCAGGTCCTGATGGTATACCCCCTGAAGCACTGAAGGCAGACATCCAGACTTCAACTGACATGATGTATCCACTCCTACACAAGATCTGGGAGCAAGAGAGTGTGCCAGAAGACTGGAAGAAAGGCTACCTCGTGAAGCTACCAAAGAAAGGGGACCTGTCATCCTGCAACAACTGGAGAGGAATCATGCTGCTGTCTATACCAGGGAAAGTACTGACAAGAATAATCTTAGAAAGACTGAAGACGGCACTAGACAAGACACTCAGGGATGAACAGGCAGGCTTCCGACAAAACAGATCATGCACAGATCAGATCGCCACAATGCGCATCATCATCGAGCAGTCCCTAGAGTGGCAGACCCCCTTGTATTCAGTCTTTGTCGACTTCCAGAAGGCATTTGACAGCGTCGACAGAGATGTCATCTGGAGACTGATGCACCACTATGGTTTCCCACCAAAGTTCGTCACCATCATCCAACAGCTCTATGAAGATGCCACTTGCCAAGTCATCCATGATGGTAAATTGACGGAACCCTTCTGCGTACAAACCGGCGTTCGTCAGGGCTGTCTGCTGTCACCAACCATCTTCCTGTTGGTGGTTGACTGGATAATGCGACAGGCCACAGCAGGCAGGAGAACTGGCATACAGTGGACCATCACAAGGCAGCTGGAAGACCTGGACTTCACAGACGACATCAGCCTTCTCTCACACAGGCACCAAGATGCACAAGAGAAGCTATGGCATGTTGCGGAGGAAGCCGATAAAATAGGCCTCCAAATCAACATCAGGAAGACGGAGGTCATGAGGGTGAACAACAAGAAACAAGACCCAGTGCGACTACACCAAGAAAACATCAAAGAAGTCGACAAATTCACCTACCTGGGCAGTGTCGTTAGTAAAGATGGGGGAACGGACGAAGACATCAAGTGCCGAATAAATAAAGCACGTCATGCCTTCAACACCCTTCGCCCAATCTGGAGATCAACATCCCTCTCACTCCACAACAAGATCCGGATATTCAACACCAATGTCAAGTCGGTCCTACTGTATGGCTCAGAAACCTGGCGGGTGACAAAGACCAACACCCACAAACTCCAGACATTTACCAACAGATGTCTTAGGAACATCCTTGGTATCAGGTGGCCAGAAGTAGTCTCAAACGAAGAACTATGGGACAGGACCAGACACGCTCCAATTGACACGGAGATCAAGAAAAGGAAATGGGGATGGATTGGCCATACGCTCCGCAAGCCTGCTTCAGATGTCACCAGGCAGGCCCTTGACTGGAATCCACAAGGGAAGCGGAAAGTAGGCCGACCAAAACAGACCTGGCGCAGAAGCATTGAAGCAGAGACGAAAGCAGCCGGAATGACATGGGCCGAGCTGAAGAGGATCTCCCAGAACCGAGTCCGTTGGAGGAGTGTTGTTGTGGCCCTATGTTCCCAAGGGAATCCACAGGCATAAGTAAGTCAAACCAAGGAGTAGGAGACATAAAAATGTTCTTACATGTCTTTAAACTTTAATCTTTCCCCTGGAGTTAACATCATTGCAGACTCTACTTCCCCCAAAAGTCCTTCAGATGAGACTATAAACCATAGTCCTTTGTGTGAATGCATGCACAACATTTTGTGCACATGTTAAAACCGGTTCTGCTTTTCGGAAGAGTAGGCCGTTGTGTGCCAGTTGGAACAGATGACAAAATTTACAAAACTGCTTACACATTGGGTCTGGATGTAAAAAAAAGCATATGAGTTCTTATTCCGTTATCCTTGATATAAAGAAAAATAAATAAATAAAATAAATAAACAGAGACTTGTATATTGGTTTGTCCAGGAATGGACTGGCACCATTAGAGATTGTAATAGATATAGTGGTTATGGAAACTTTTGTCCTTCGGATGAGACTTTAAACCGAGGCCCCGTGTGCGAACGCATGCAGAACATCTTGCGCACATGTTAAATCCTGTTCCGCTTTTCGTAAGAGTAGGCCATGGTGTGCCTGTGGGAACAGATGACATTTACAAAACTGCATACACACGGGGACTGGACGTAAAAAAGCACAAGAGTGCTTATTCCATTATCATCGATATAAAAGAATAAATCAAATCAAATCAAATCAAACTTTAAGAGTGTTTTTGAAAAAGAAAAGTACATCACTGAAATGGATACATATTGTTTTTGCAGTTAAGTTACATAAGTACAATCCAGTGCTCTACCACTAAACAATAATACACATCGCAATAATAGTTCAAACAAAGTTAAGCAATGCCCTGTTTGTAAACACCAAATAGAGAATGAAGAATGCAATTGTCCTGCCTATGAAGATTTTGAGGAAAAAGTTTCTTAAAGATTCTAAAAGACTTCCTTTGCACATGCTACTCAAAGCTACAATACCTACTGATAGATACAATGTATCATGATTTATTATTCATGCAACCAACAGAAGAAATAAGATATCTTTCTTGAAATTGATCCTGATATTGATGAACACTACATTTAAAACATTGTTGATTATGATGCACATGAGCTATTTTGTGATGAATATTTAGGATATGGTTGATGTTATTTTCTTGATTTATTGTTGCTGGCACATTATTTCATATTATCTATTGATTGAAAGTAATATGTTTATAACACTTATGTCACATGCGCACTCCATTTGCCCACCATTGTTTTGTATTGTAGCCTAAGGCCGATGTACAGCAATAGTCTGAAGTCTGAAGAAATCTCTCTGTCTCTCCTTTTCTTGCTCTCCAGGCTACTGCTGCACTTTCCATGCAATGGTATTCTTCTCTTGTTCGCTTTACACCATCAGATGTGTCTGGGAAAAATAATGGCATGTCCTTTCCAGCTCCTCTCGTGGGTCGTACAGCTTGGTCTGCAGGGTTATCTCCATCTGCCACACTTTCTTCCTCAGGTCGCTGAATGCAATGGTATTGATTCCACCTCTGTGTATCATGGTTTCTGGTGCATTAGCCCAGCCATGCACATCCCAGGTTCATTGTTCTGCTGTACCTGTGCTGACTGTCTCATCCAGCCATCAATGCAATGTCTCTCTTTATGTAATTTAAATACCCCTCTCCCAGGGAGGAGGACAGTGCACTGTTTCACTACTGCATGCTGTGAAACAGCGCTTATAGAACTCTGACAGTGAGGCCTCTTGCCTAGTAGCAATGTCCGATTTGGGGGGGAAGGTGGTTTTAGCCACAACTTTTTAGTATTTCTTTTCAGCTGGTGGCCAACATACAGATCTTTCTTGAATTTTTAAGAATGAAATCAGCTGGATGTGTCACTCTGTCAAGTCTGTCTTTGGTTTCTGTTGTAATGCATATGTGTGCCAAAAAAAAAAGATTTTTTTTAAAAAAGTGTGTCTTTTTGTGTGTCTGTACGGTGCTAGCTCATTTTTTTTCCTAGTAAAGTATCAGGATTGGATTTTACCAGGATTTCAGCTGAGAAATCTACAGATGCAGAGGATGAAAAGCTTGACCATCTCAAAAGAAGACATTCAGTCAGACCTACAGCGTCAGAAATGTCACAGAATAAAGGAAAGGACCCCAAGAAATCCATCTGCAAGGTAGAAACGCCTGAGACTCAGCCCCCTAACTCTTCCTTCTTCCGATCTTTGGACAGGTAAAAGCAGGGAGACAGGTGTATGTGAATGTATTTTCCTTTTGTGAAAAAAGTCAGTGATTGAATTGTCCATGTGTAAACACCAAACTTACGGCTATTTAAAAAAAAAATGTCTGTTACATGAGATGGATTTTGCTCAGCTGTAACACTTTTTAAATGCTTTATAACAAGTTGTTTGGTTGTTGTTGTTTTTTTTTTACTTTCTTTTAATGCAATTTTCAAATATTTGGTTGTTTACATTTTATAATAAGAAAAGTTTCCTCCCAAATCTTAAAGGAATAAATGAGTACAGTTGCAGGTATAGTGTGGCTCACGGGAGAGCTACTTTGGTGTGATCAAATAAATTATGATGAACACCTTGGAAAATAATAGATATATCACCTTTCAACCACCCAACTGCTCGATAAACAGAATTGTGTCAAGTGATGGACGTTATATCCAAGTGGTTAAGACCAGTTGACTTCAAGCCCATGGGTCCATGAAGGTGTGGGTTTGAATCTCATCAGCATCTGGTAAATTGAATGGGGGAATTTTTATGATCTCCCAAGTCAACGTCTAGTGCACACCTGCCAGGGCCTTAATTCCCTTCATGTATATACACATGCAGAAGATCAAATATGCACTTTAAAGATCCTGTAATTCATGTCTGCATTTGATGGGATATTGAAACACGAACATAACCAGCATGCATCCCCAATGTTGGAATGCTGCTACCCTCTTGGTGGGCAAAAACAGTTGCATTTGCAAAATCTTACCTTTTGTGAATCTCGGGGTTCTAGCTCAGGAACTAAACAAGTCAGCAAGAAAAAATTCTGAAAAAGAATTATAGAAGGAGGTAATGGTTTCTGAATATGAACTGTATATTGCCTGCTTTAAAATCGTGTTGAATAAGAATGTCCAAAGCACAAACCAGGAATAAAAATATTAATTGCAGTCTCAATGTATCCAACTATTTGAAAAGAGATGTCAACCAGGTAATTTTCCTGACAGCAAAATTCATCTCAGAAGGCCATATTTCAGGTCTGTAAAGTAGAATTGAACCTACAGGAAAATGAAGGATAAAAGCAGTAACACTGTCTTTGATAAGTGGTTATTATATATTTCTTTTTTTTTCTTTTCCCTTGTTAATCAAAATATGGGTTTAGATTAACAGCAAAGCCAGACTTCCTAGAACACCAGGTGTTAGCAATTGAGATTTGAAAGGAAAGCAAAAATATAACATTTTCACACACACACAAACACACACACACACACACACACACACACACACACACACACACACACACACACACACACACACACATACACACACACACATACCCACACACACACACACACTCACACACACACACACACACACACACACACTCACACACACACACACACACACACACACACACACACACACACACACACACACACACACACACACACACACACACACACACACATACACACACACATACACACACACACATACCCACACACACACACACACACACACACACACACACACACACACACACACACACACATACATAAGCAAAGGGCATGGAATGGCCTGGTGGTCAGAGCATTGCACTCATGAATTGATGGTCAGGATTCTAGCCCAGAACCAAGCTGCCACCAAGACACTTGTTCCAGAGGATTTTTCCCCATGAGTTAGTATCAGCGCCATCTCCACTCCCCTGCAAGTCCTTCAGAGGTGAACATAAACCAACATGCCATGTGGGAATGCACGCAGAACATCTTGCTCACATTTTCAAAACCTGTTCGGTCTTTTGGAAGAGTATGCCATTGTGTGCTAGTGGGATCGAATGACAAAATTTACAAAACAGCATGCACATGGGGACTGGATGTAAAAGAGCACATGAGTGCTTATCTGTTATCCTAAACATAGAAAAAAAAAAAAAGACCTTGTGGACAGTGGACTCAACAAATCAAGCTTTTCAGTTTAACCTAAAAAAAATCAGGATGACTGTGTTTGAAAACTGGTTGATGCTACTGTGAATAATCCCAGCAGAGCATGTTGGGGCTGTGCACAGGTTGTCTCTGCTTCGTTGTGTTGTCCCCGCCTATGGACAAAAGCAGCTGACCATCTTCTTCTCCTCAGAGGAGCAAGGCCAATTTGAGCAGACGTTCCACTTTGAACTAGTGGGCATAAAGCGGCAGTACCAGGTGGTCTGCAAGGGAAGCTGCTCCTTCCCTACCATCAGCAGAGACCCTAGGTAGGGGGTTGTTACTGTTGGTGTTGTTGTTGTGTATGTGACACTCCACCATAAGGAGTCGTATTGCACCAGAGGTAACTTTTTAGTTATTGACATTTTATTAATCTGCAATAAAATAATAATAATAATAATAATAATACATGGAATTTGTGTAGCGCTATATCTTGCAAAAACAAATCAAAGCGCTTGCATTCAACCTACACGACGCACAATCAGCAATTATTTACAGTTTTGACAAATTCAAATGTACACACACGCACGCATGCACGCAGCACGCGCGTGCACGCACGCACACCTACAAACGTTATGCACTTTGGCAGGTGGATGTTGAAGGGTATACAATACAAAAAACAGATTGAAAATCTGACAATCCTATCAAAAGTTATCACAAGTTGAAATGAGGGACTGCAGGAAATGACAAAATGAGAAATGGACAAGTTAAGAATTGTAATAGGAGGCCAGAGTGAGGGCTTTGGTAATTTCAAAACACATTTAAAGGCAAAAAGAAACAAAATTATGCCTTGATATTTCACTACAACGTAGAATAATGGCTACAGTTTTATAATCAATCAAAATCTCAAAATCGACAACTTGACCCCCACCTGCCTTTAATGGCTGCTAGCAGAAAAGTGGGTCAGGTGCTAAGCGACTCATTTCATGGTGGAGCGTCACATATGTGTTTGTGTGAGAGGCTATTTACGGCACATGTACAGATTAATTCAGGTTTGCACAGACATGCTTGCAGTCACAGACAGACACAGACTGACTTTATTTCTCTTTCTCTTTCTCAGTGTGTGTGTGTAAGTAAGTAAGTCTTCAATTTTAACGTCTTTCCACTTTAAGTGATACCAGACGACCCGAAGAAGGAGACTGGATAGGTTAGTTAGAGAGAGAGAGAGATCTAATGCGTGCGCGCGCGTGCGCATGCATGCGTGTGTGTGTGTGTGCGTAAAAAATAGTAATAGCAAATGAAAAGGTATTCTTAACGTTAACAAATCAAGAAAAATACTGGAAATGTAATAATCCCAAAAGAACTACATGAACTATAATAAATGCCCTATCGGACTTGACAACAAACCTTTAGCAATGTTAAACATTAGATTTACATTAGTGTGTGTGTGTGTGTGAGTGCATGTGTGGTGTGTGTGTGTGTGTGTGTGTGTGTGGTTTTTTGTGTGTGTGTGTGTGTGTGTGTGTTTGTGAGTGTGTGTATGCAGACGGATGTATACTATATATATGAGTGCACACGCATGCATGAGTCTGCACAAATGTGTATTGCAGAATGTGTTAACTGCTTGCTGTTAATTTTCTTCAGGCTTTGTTATCCTCTCCTGCCCTCTGTTCTGGGTACTCATGATATAAACATGCTCACAACACAATAGTGTACTGGTGTGTAAGGGAGAGCATTGATAACTGTAGTGTGTATTTCAAGTCTGTTGTTGTTTTCATCATACTGTGGACTAGGGGGGCAGTGTAGCTTAGTGGTTAGAGTGTTGTGCTCGCAACTTGACAGCCTGGGTTTGAGCCACCACCAAGATGCCCGGTCAAGAAATTTTTCCCTTGGAGTTAACAGCTGTACAAACTCCACTCTCCCAAAAGTCCTTCAGATGAGACTGTAAATAAAGGTCCCATGTGCTATCACACACAGAACACCTTGCGCATACATGAAACCTGTTCTGCCTTTTGGAAGAGAGAGCTCTAACCAAGGTAAAGATATATTTTTTAATACTCGATACTAATCAGTGTTATAATCTTAAATCTGTTGTAAGATGATTGAAGTATTTTTTACTTGTTTTGACTTTGACAGACAGATAGACAGACATACACAAACACTCTTACACACAACATGCACACACACACACACACACACACACACACACACACACACACACACACACACACACACAACAACCACACACACACACACACACACACACACACACACACACATACAAACACATGCACTGCTAATAACTAATGTGTCCATCTGCAGGGTTGTCTTTCACTCAAGAAAGAGGACGCTCAAAGAGAAGGAGATTGTCCACAAAAAGTACATTCATGCCACTGAGACCTTTGAATTTGGCCCATTGCTTGTGGGCAAAATAAGAGACAGGTAAGCAGTTTCTCCACCTCACTTCAATCTATTCTAAGCTCATTATCATAGTCTCCAGTTTTGTTTATCTTTTTGGAAGAGTAAGCCATTGTGTGCCAGTGGGAACAAATGACAAAATTTATAAAACTGCATACACACAGGGACTGGGTGTAAAAAAAAAGCACATGAGTGCTTGTTCCATTATCCTCAAAAGAAAACATAAAATAAACTCTCTCTCTCTTTTCTCTCTCTCTCTCTCTCTCCTCTCTCTCTCTCTCTCTCTCTCTCTCTCTCTCCTCTCTCTCTCTCTCTCTCTCTCTCTCTCTGTCTCTCTCTCTCTCTCTCTGTCTCTGTCTCTCTCTCTCTCTGGGGGAGGGGGGAAGGCCTAAACATGTTGTGAAGGAAAAGAGATACTGAAATCACTCTTATTGTTTATGTGAACTAGTTACTAGTTTTAAGTGGCTTTAGATTTTTATTATTTGCTTGCAGAATGTTGAGGAGGATGGAAATACCAGTTTCACTGTACAACTAGATAGTAACTATTGTTGTCTGTCATATGAGCAAAAACACATTGCACTGCCGTTAGGCGCCTGACAAGTCAGGCCCAGCGCTTCCAACTTTGGCATGGGAGAGAACTGTCCTTTCAAGACTTTCTGGAAAAAAAGGCAGGAGAATGGACTAAGAAGGCAGAAAAAAGACAAAGAGTCAACAACAGTAAATGGACAAGGAGTCAACAACAGTACTTACTCCACTCCCCCGAAAGCCTTTTGGATGAGATTTGTAAGCCAAGGTCCTGTACACAAACGCATGCAGATTATTTTGCCTTCATGTTAACAGCTGTTCTGCCTTTGGAAGATTAGGCCATTGTGTGCTCAAAGGAATGGATGACAATTTTTTTTAAACCACATACACACTGCTGTGGTGTTAAGACATCAACCCCGAAATCAGAATGCGGGTACCTGAATGGTGGGGCAACAATTGCATATACAGTTCAGTAAGCCTCAGAGCTCTAGCCAAGAAACCAAACCAAAAACAAACACAATAAAGATTTGGAAGGAAACAGCTTGAGGTTAAAAAGGAAAGAAAAGTCTGTGCTTCAGTGGGACTTCAGCATGAATTTCCTAGCCAGGAGTCCATTATGCTAGCAAGCATATGCACTGTGGCAGTTGTTTGTTGTACATATGTATTTATTGATGTATTTGCTACAAACAGGGTCAGCTCCTCTCACAACCATTTCCCAGACAACTGTGAGATGCTCCAGATCCACAACCCCACAGGACATGTTGCTGATGTGACCTTTTGCTTCCTGAATGACCTCAAAAGCAGCATCTTTTACCTCAACCCTCCATCGCTGACCATCAAGCCAGGGGAGACTGCGCCGCTGTTTGTGTCTGCCAATCCCATGGTGAGTCAGATGCTGTGCTGTGTGATTTGGGCTTTTGTGTGCAGGGCAGTGAGGTGTCTGGCTGTAAAACCAAGTGTTAGGAAATTGAATGTCAAAGATTGTTTATACAAATCCCTGCAAATTTTGTATATGAAAGCAAGCTTGTAAGCTCTCACTCTTATGAGCATTAGTGTCTATGCACGGGCAAACATACACACACACAGGCACACACTGCACTGCTTACTCAATGTACCATCTGGAAATAAAAGTTTGACTTGACTTGACTTGACTTGACTTGACTTGACTTACACATACGCATGCATGCATGTCAGTGTGGTTTTAGGAAGTGCATTCAAACAGCGCTGAGAAGTAGAGACACTGAAACATTGTAGATTGAAATTAAAGCTGTTGTGTTGGCTTTGTTTTTCATGAACAATTCAGGTTCTGATCAAGTAGTGTCGACAACATAGAAAAAAATGTAGTCAGTAGCAAAAAAGCCACAACACAGAAGACTAAAATAGGATGTTCTGACAAAGAAAGCCACAACACAGAAGACTGAACTAGGATATTGTGATACACGCTGTCACAGACGCCAGGACGCTTTGAAGACGCCATAGTGTGCTGCATCCACGAGAACCCCGAACCTGTCATGTTCACTGTGGCCTGCGATGCTGTCCGCCCTGAGCTGCAGCTGGACAGAAAGCAGGTCCAGTTTGACCGCATGATCATTCACAGGTGAGAACAGGTGTCTGAGGTGATTGTCTTGGTCCAGTTTGACCGCATGATCATTCACAGGTGAGGAGAAATGAACAAGTGTCTGAGATGATTGTCTTGGTCCAGACACACGCACGCACGCACGCATGCACGCACGCAACGCATGCACGCACGCATGCACGCACGCACACACACACACACACACACAGAGAAAAAAAGCAAATCGATGCTTATTCAATGTACCATCTGGAAATAAAAATTTGATTTGATTTGACACACACATAAGGAAACATTACCAGCCAACAAAGCAAAAACAAAACCTAACTGCCATGCTACAGCGACAAAATGAGTACACCTGTGTGCCCCCAGGAAAGACACGAAGGTGATCTTCCTGCGGAACCCCACCATGCTGCCTGTGGCCTGGCGGCTGGTGGGGCTGGAGAACATGGGAGACGACTTCACCGTCAGCGCGGAGAGCGGCGTCCTGAGCCCGCTGAGTGAGATCCCCTTGTACACCCACTTCCGGGCGGTCAAGCCTGTGCAGACCAGCAAGAGGACAATCCGCCTGGAGGTCAGTGTAGTGGAGAGAGAGAAGGAAGGGGTGTTATGGTTTGAGAGGTAGGATGCTTACAGTGCATGCAGACACTCAGGGTTGCGTACATGCACATGCATGCAGCGCATGCACACACGCATGCATGCACACCACACACGCACGCAAGCACGCATGCACACACACACATACACACATGCACGTACGCACGCATGTGTGCGTGCACACACACGCAAGCACGCACGCACGCGAAAGGGAGGGAGAGAAAAGGAGGGGAATGGAGAGGAAGATAACGAGAGAAGAAGAGTGTGTGTGTGTGTGTTGTGTGTGTGCGTGCGTGCATGCGTGCGTGCGTGCGTGTGTGTGTGCATGCGTGCGTGCAGCCCAAATTTCATGCAGAGGAATCTGCTGTGACATAAAGTGGTATAAAATAGAAAAAAAAAAGAATAGAAATGGTGTTGGTTTGGAACGCAGGTGATGGATGTGGAGGATGTGTTGGGGGTGGTGCAGTCCGAGGCCATCCAGTTCGTTGCCGAGGCCTACGATGTCTCCCTGGACATGAACCTGTCCAAAGGTACCCTCCCTCCCTTCACCTCTCTACATCCAATCTAAACACACACTCATTTCCTACCTAGGATCTTCCTCCATCATCACACCTCACATAATTATGACCCTATTTTCATTCTGAGGAGCAACGAGAAGCTGATCACACTTGAAAACAACTGACTTATGGGCACTGATCTTCATGTAAAATGAAAATTGCAATTCGTGTTACGCTGATACAGATTCTAAAGCTGATTTGAAATGTGCAGTATAGATGGATACCCAAACTGATATTTAGAATGTGAAGGATGTTTAAATCATAGACCATTATCTGAATGAGTGGGAGTGTTTGTGATGTATTTTTATTTGAAGCTATCATATAATGTTTGAACAAATGTGAAATGTAGCTATCTTGTGTCTTTTGATTATGATTCATATCAATATGCCTGTCAGTGTTGCAATTGCCCTGTAGGGATGATTAAGGTGTTTTTGACTTGACTTTGACTTGACTTGAACAGTTAAGGTAAAAATGATAATGTGTATGAGAATAAACATCTTTAGTGTCATGAAAATCTTGAGTTGTGTCACCTACTATGGACAGTTAAAAAAATGTTTCCAACTATTTGCTAGGTGTTATAAAGCAGGATGAATGATGACTGCATACTGTGCTTTCAGGACCAGCCTGTGGAGTGGACTTTGGTACTGTCCATGTGAATGAGGAAGTCAAGGAGATCATCACGCTGAAGAACAAAGGAAAATATGAAATTGGCTGTCAGTAAGTATACCTGTGTTTAGCTGGAGCAGAGAACAATTTTTTGTGACATTCGATCACATAATGAGTGGCTTTGCACAGGTGGTCAAGTAGTTGTTAACCTGTTATTCATCTGCATTAATAAAATCTATTGAACACTAAAGAACAGATTGAGAATCGGGCAATTCTATAAAAAGTTATTTCAGATGGAAATAATAGATTGCAGGAAGTGACAAAATGAGAAATTGACAAGTTTTTAATCATAATAGGCTCCCTGATGGTGGGCAAAAATGGTTGTATTTATAAATTCTGATCACTGGTGAGCCTTGGAGCCCACAACCAGGAGCAAAAAAAAAAAAAAAAATCTGGCCAGTCCTCAAAAACGCATCATCTTGGTTTAGCATTATCTTGAATACAGTTAAATTCTCTCTGGTCCAACATTCGTAAAAAAAAGTTTTCTGGCCTGCTTACTTCTGTTGCTTATTAAAGATAGATTATGTAAACAATTTGCTCACTGATTCTGGCTCTCTCCTTTTCTCCAAATTCTCGTTGACTCTTATACATTTATCCAGAATATGTTTGGGTTTTTTTGTTTTGTTACACTTTTTGATTTTTATGTGGGAGGTTTTGTTGTTGTTCTTGTTGTTCCTTGGCTAGAGCTCTGAGGCTTACTAATAGTGAGATTTTTGTGCATGTGACTGTTTGCACACCATTAAGGTAGCTGCATTCTGACTTTGGGGGTGTTGAAATATGACACCAGTGTGCTTGCGGTTGTTGTTTTTTAAAGTTGTCATCTGTTCCTACCAGCATACAATGGTCTACTCATCCAAAATATGAAAAGGATTTTAACATGTGTCCAAGATGCGATCATACATGGGACCTTAGTTTATCGTCTCAGGGACTTTACAGAGAGTGGAGTCCATACTGATGGTTTTTTTGAGCGGGGTTCTTTTGGGTTTTTAAAAAAATTTTTTAGTTGGTACTGATGTTAACTCAGGGGGAAAATCCAATGGAAAAGGCATCACAGTGGTGTCTTGAACCCATGCTGTCCAATTGTAATCTCAATGCTCTAACCACTAGGCTATCCTACCCCTCCCCCAAAAGACTGTGTTTGAATCTGTTTGTGTTGATTGGTACACTGGAACCACCCAATGATTCTCTCTGAATGTGTATATGTATTTGGTGTGTTTCAGTTTTGTGGTGGAGACGGATGACCCCAAACAGGCAGCTGTGTTCTCCTTCACTCCCAACAAAGTATCTCTGGTAGCCCTGGAGAAGCCCACACAGGTCAAAACTCTGTGTGTGTGTGTGTGTGTGTGTGTGTGTGTGTGTGTGGTTGTGTGTGTGTGTGTGTGTTGTGTGTGTGTGTGTGTGTGTGTGTGTTGTGTGTGTGTGTTGTGTGTGTGTGTGTTGTGTGTGTGTGTGTGTGTGTGTGTGTGTGTTGTGTGTGTGTGTGTGTGTGTGTGTTGTGTGTGTGTGTGTGTGTGTGTGTGTGTGTGTGTGTGTGTGTGTGTGTGTGTGTGTGTGTGTGTGTGTGTGTGTGTGTGTGTGTGTGTGTGTGTGTGTGTTGTGTGTGTTGTGTTTGTGTGTTGTGTGTGTTGTGTGTGTTGTGTGTGTGTGTGTGTGTGTGTGTGTGTGTGTGTGTGTGTGTTGTGTGTGTGTGTGTGTGTGTGTGTTGTGTGTGTGTGTGTGTGTGTGTGTGTGTGTGTGTGTGTGTGTGTTGTGTGTGTGTGTGTGTGTGTGTGTGTGTGTGTGTGTGTGTGTGTGTTGTGTGTGTGTGTGTGTGTGAGTGTGTTTGTGTGTGTGTGTGTGTTTGTGTGTGTGTGTTGTGTTGTGTTGTGTGTGTGTGTATTGTGTGTGTGTGTGTGTGTGTGTGTGTGTGTGTGGTGAGTGAGTGTGTGTGTGTGTGTGTGTGTGTGTGTGTGTGTGTGTGTGTGTGTGTGTGTGTGTGTGCGCATGCATGCATGCATATGTGTGTGTGTATGTGCGTGTGTGTGTGTGCATGTGTGTGTATGTATGTATGTATGTATACTTATGTGGAGTACTACTCATGTAGAAATAACTCCGTGTCACAGCCCCTTCATCCTCAGTTTTGGGGAGCAGGATATCACTGCCAAGTATCCATGTTGTGTGCAGGTTGCTGTGGAGTGCAAGTGCCCATATGAAGTGGAAATAATCGATGCCCCGTTGTTCAAGTGTTACATAGCTGAGCCCTCCCGAAGCAAAGAACTCATCGCCACCATCCCCATCAGGGCCAGCGTCAAAGCCGTTTACAGCAAGTGAGCAGCTCATTGTGCTTGTCAGATAGTGACTGGACCAAGCTCCTTGGGGTTTGGATTGGGTTGTTTGGGGAATTTTTTGGTTTTTGTTATGTTTTTGTTTATGTGCAATATAGTTATAGAATGACCATTAAATCTTTAAAGTAAATAGAGCTTCCTGAGATTTTATCAGCTTTTATGAAAAGTGGCAAAAAAAAAAGTGTGATACCTTGAGGATAATGATTTTGATGATGATGATGATGATGATGATGATGATGATGATGGTTTTTCTAAACCTATCTTCTTATCTTTTTTCAATTTTATCATTACACTGTTTCAACATAATGTTCTCTGAATGACAGTGCTGTTTTGCCCTGAAAATAGTTTTGTCATAACAGCACTATAGTGAATGACAGTGCTGTTTTGTCATAACAGCACTATAGTGAATGACAGTGCTGTTTTTCCTTGAAAATAGTTTTGTCATAACAGCACTATAGTGAATGACAGTGCTGTTTTGTCATAACAGCACTATAGTGAATGACAGTGCTGTTTTGTCATAACAGCACTATAGTGAATGACAGTGCTGTTTTGTCATAACAGCACTATAGTGAATGACAGTGCTGTTTTGTCATAACAGCACTATAGTGAATGACAGTGCTGTTTTGTCATAACAGCACTATAGT
>CM060330.1:4696292-4788792 GCA_030674155.1 Stramonita haemastoma
CCCATTGACAGCTGGGTGAACTGGGGGGACTGTACGCCAAGACGCACAAATGGTCACCCATCTAACTGGTAACCATGCTCGACACTGCTTAACTTGACTTGGGGAAAGCAAGTGCTCTGACCACCTAGCTATCCAGTCCCCTATAAAAAAAAAATCCTGCCCCCTATGAAAAATACACGCTGAAAATCCAGACAATTCTATGAAAAATAACCACAAATAGAAATGATACACAAATTGAGAAATTGATGAGTGTTCATTTGTAAAAGGTGGTCACTGCAAGGGGGTGGGATTTTTAAAACGTGTTTTTAAAGTAAAGGGAAACAGACATTCTGCATCATACTCCAGCACAAGGCAGAAGAAAGCTTCTAGTTTTATAATCAATCAGAACCTAAAAATCAATGACCTGAACCCCACCCGCCTAAAATGGCTCCTGGCAAAAAACTGGATCAGGTGCAGTAGGACTCATTTCATGGTAGAGGGTTATTTTTTTATATGATATATGGGTTCATAATTCCATTCTTTTCCTTTTTAGTTAAGAGCATCGCTTCAGTTGTGGGGACAAGTGTTAAGGAGACTAAAAGGACTGACTCCCCCACAGCAGTCATCCATGTTAGTAGTTTAATTAAACTGTGGTGTCCTGTGTGCAGGCAGGATGCGTTTGGTGGACGGCTTGTTGCAGGCATGTTTATGGTCTTTCCCTCATCAGCCGTCGTCGTTCCTAACAACTCCTGCAATGTCACCATTGACTGCTTTGCTGACAGAGAGGGCAAGGCTGCTGAGGTTTGTACTAGACAAAGCAGACACATGTGAATGTTGTTTTTTTTTCTTCCAGATTGGTGGGGTTTTTTTTTTTGGGGGGGGGGGGGTTTGCTGTCTCATCTTCTGTGACGTTCCTATCCCTGCTGTTCCCACGCTGCTCGTTTCAATCTCCCCGCCACAGCCATACCCCAGGTTCGCTATGTCTCATCCCCAGGATCGGAAGTGCACAGGGAGCCCATCAATATCAGGCCGCCGTGGGACCACCAGCCAGAGGGGCCCTGCACTGCTGCTGGGTCACTGTGGTGGTGTTCAGTGGTGCCTGTTCTGAGCTAACATACGCAGGACACCACCTACTAAGCCCCCTACTAGCCACAATATTAGCTTAGTCGCGGAGCCAGACTGAGTGAGTCACCCACCACAACGTCCCTCCAACGACTGTCCCCCATCGAACCTCCAACCCCAAAGACCTTGACACAAATTCACCACAGGTGCAGAAGTGCATGGGGGAAGCAAACCTGAGGCCACCATGAGACCAGAGCATCAGGGGCCACTGAATCAGAGGCAACCTTTTCATTGCATGATGATCGATGAGAATGAGGATGATATAATGATGCTGCTATGGAAGTGCATCCACTTTGAGACTACTTGACAGGGTTGCACTCTACGCTTACTATCATAATATATCTCGGTGTCGATCGGGCCCTGAGAGATACAGACACCTGCAGTGTTGGTCAGGTAATTTGAGTAATACTCTCAAACTCGCATCCGTAAAGTGGATGAAGCTCAACTGTGTGGTCCCAGTCTACCCATCGAGCCCACAGTACACTCACTCTGGGTAGGAGCCAGCCGGAGACTGAAAAATCCCCATGACTCTTATGGGAATCAAACCCACGACCTTCCAGTCTGGAATCCAAGGCACTAACCACTGCGCCATTGTGGCTGATTCTTGCAGATTGTTGTTAATTTAGGGGGGGGGGAGGTTCATTGGGTTTTTTTTTGTTTGTTTGTTTTAAGAGGGGGGGAGGAGGTGACATTATGTTGCTAGTATTGTACTCTTTTCATTTTTTTTTTTTAATCAAAATTCCACTGTGCCTTTCTCAAATCATGGCAGCAGTTGTTTGTTTTTCTGGAGGAAGAAAAATAATCCTTCTTTTTTTTTCTTTTTAACCCATGATTTTTGCTTTACATTGTTTGAAGTCATCATTTTGTGGCTGGAAAAGACAGGAAAATATGTCTACAGGATAACAGGATCAGTTTCTGCATACACCTAAGCGGACAAGCAGACTGAATGGTCTGACTGTTTCCATTGGGAGCAAATGAAGGAGAGTGCATGCTCATAAAATTACTCCCCCAAAAATCCTTTGGATGAGACTATAAACCAAGGCCCTGTGTGCGAACGCACGCACGCAAAACATCTTGTGCACACGTTAAATCCTGTTTCACTTTTTTAAAAGAGTTGTGTGCTGGTGGGAACAGATGACAAAATTTACAAAACTGTATACACATGGGGACTGGATGTAAAAATGCACCTGAGTGCTCATTCCGTTATCATTGTTATAAAAGAATGAATAAATAAATTAATAAATTGTTGTGTCACAGTGTGGTACTTTAAACGTGAATATAACAGGTGTTCATATCTTTGTGTCCTTTCCCTGATTACTGTTAGGAAGGTGGGAAAATAGCCAACATTTTCTCATCACCTGATAATGTTCTCACCTTCTTGTTTGTTGGCTTGTTTGGTTTTTGTCTGACAACTTCTACTACTACTGCTACTGCTACTGCTACTACTCCTACTGCTACTGCTACTACTCCTACTGCTACTGCTACTGCTACTACTACTACTACTACTACTACTACTACTACTACTACTACTACTACTACTGCTATTGTGCTGCTGCTACTACTACTACTACTACTACTACTACTACTACTACTACGACTACTACGACTACTACGACTACTACTACAACTACTACGATACTACTACGACTACGATGACTACGACGACTACTATGACTATGACTACTACTACTACTACTACTACTACTACTACTACTACTACTACTCTACTACTACTACTACTACTACTACTACTACTGCTCTACTACTGCTACTACTACTACTGCTACTATTACTACTACTACTACTACTGCTACTACTGCTACTGTTACAACTACTACTGCTACTACTACTACGACGACGATGACGACGACGACGACGGACGAGTACTACTACTACTACTACTACTACTACTACTACTACTACTACTACTACTACTACTACTACTACTACTACTATTTCCAATACTACTGTTACTACTGCTAATGATGAGGTTGCTTCTGTTGTCTTGGAACATCAGTCTCAGCATTATGAGCTCCTAGTGCACTGTGACTGTTGTGTTTGTTTTGTGCAGGAGCTGATCATCTTCATCTCAGACTGTAACCCCAAAATCTGCCCCTCGGGCATCCCCTACAAACTGTTTGCTGAATGTTGCCTGTGCTCCATCAATGTGGACAATATCGACAGTATTTTCGAAGAGCACTACATCTGTAAAAACCTCTCACAGATCCCCACAGAGGTGAGTCAAAGGACAGTGGTTTTGGTTCTCCCAGGGAGGGTAGGAAGAGCTCTTAACTTACTTGCGAGAGTCATTATGTTGCTTGTGGATTGCTTTCAGGCTTATTTCAGAAACTCTTTCTCATCCTTGCAGTCAAGGACGGGAGGTGACAAGATGGGTTTATGTGTTCACCTGCTTAACAAGTAAACTGTGAAGTTCTGGGTTTGATTCCCAGCATGGCCCTTTTGACAGCAAAATCAAAGTGACTGTCAAGTCTTGTGGAAGATACTCTTAACCAGTGAGGTCTGTGTACTTACAGACCTGTGCACATCCAAAGAACCCACGACAGTTGAAAATCGAAAGAGCTGGGAGGTACCTGAAAAAAATCATGATGAGGACTTCTCATCCAATGTGCACTTAGGTCTCCTAGTGGTTCTGATTGGGGTGGGTGAGACAAAGTGTATAGCCAGGGTAGCTCTCACAATGTTGAACTGGGGAACATGCAATAACAACAGATCTCTCAAAGGGAAACAAATACACCCTCAGGCAGGGGAAAAAAGGGTGGCACTGCACCAGTGGTGACATGCAGTACCAGGGATGAGTAGCCTGCATTTCAGGCAGAGTAAACTGCTGTCACTGAGTAAGCATTCAGTTTGATACAGTGATGTTTTTTCTTTAACAGCTGGATTTTATTTAGATTCCAAAGCACACCTCTTTCAGGTCAAATTGTTAACTCTTTGATTTAAGTATATTTGTTTAATGTGTGCATCTACTAATGCATTGGGGGAGGGGGGGGGATGCAAGAATGTGAAAAATATTTGTGTGCTTGAATGCCTAGAGCAGATGGAAGATTGGCCATGTGTCATATGTGTCATAGGTATAAATGTACCTGTTTTTTTTTTCAGATTGAGGGTGATGGTGTGTATGGAGAGGAAGAGAGACGGTTTGATTTCCGCTACGTCGTATCGGCAGAAAGGCCAAGGCCGCTTCAAGATCAGCAACACTTCCAAGGTAGTCCCCTTTCTGCTCTCATCCTGGTACACCGCTTACCTGTTCTCTGGATTGTTTCTTTGCATGTATGGGTTTAGTCAGGCTGCAGTGTGGAATTATTTGACATCTCTGATGATTTCTGCAAAAAGTATTGGAGGAGTTGACTCACTCCACACTAGGCACTTTGGAGTCCTAACATTTCGCTGCATACTGAGCGTTTGTGTGAATTAAAACAAATGAATAAACAAATTTTGTCTGGCCACAGGAATAATAATATGTTGAAAAACAGACTGCAAAATGTGTAATTTGTTGCTGCTAAGGTGTTTATTTTATAAAGAAGAAATCATGATTTTATTTGTTCACACTTATGCAATTGAGGTTGGAAAAATGGCCCTCAAACTGCAAAGTCATTGGCAAAACAAGAATATCAAACTTCAGAGGTTACTTTAGATAACTAGATTTTACAGTGGGTACACTCAATTAGCTCTACTCACAATGACACAAGCAGGAAAAAAATTTAAAGGCAGATTCCCCAATTGCGGACATTTGCAAGAAAATACATCATGAGCAACATTCGTGATCACAGACGTTAGCTGGCAGTGAGTTAAACTGCTTCTTATAAATTCCTCAGAATCTACAGCTGCAAGGTTTCTGAACATTCAAAGTAATAATTCAAATTGCCTTGTCTTCTTTTCTGCATTCCCTTAATTAAAAATTGCTTTGTCTAACTTGAGCCTTAGCTAAACTGAGACTGCAGTGCCGATGGTCTGTGTGTGCTGTGCAGCTGCCCTGTGACGTGGCGTTCACCCTGAAGCAGGTTCCTCACAAGGGGGCCCAGAAGACTGAGGTGTTTGAGGTGGAGCCTGCCAAAGCCACCATCCCCGCTCACGGCTGCTTCTTCGCCACGGCCACGTTTACACCTCCCTCCATGCAGGTAGTCACCATGGGGTTGAGTTTTGTGTGTGTGTGTGTATCAGTCACAGTCAAGCATGTTTCCAGATGGTACGTTAATTAAGCAATGCATTTGTGTGTGTGTGTGTGTGTGTGTGTGTGTGTGTGTGTGTGTGTGTGTGTGTGTGTGTGTGTGTGTGTGTGTGTGATGTGTGTGTGTGTGTGTGTGGTGGTGTGTGTGTGTGTGATGTGAGTGATGTGTTGGGAACAGATGACAAAATTTACAATGCAGCGTGCACATGGGGACTAGATGTTAAAAAAAAATAATAATAAAAAAGGACATGAGTTGTTATTCCCTTATCCTCCAAATAAAAGAAAGTTGCTGTGTGAAAACCCTGTGGCTGCAGAGTCCTCTTTGTGTTTGCCTCTCCCAGTCCTTCAGCGTCATGTTTGAAGCCGCCATAGAGGGCATCAGCCGATCCAGAGTACTGACCTTTGAACTGGTAGGGGAAGGCACTCTGCCACGAATGTCAGTCATTCACCCCACCTTGCGCAACAGCCAGGACCAGCTGTTGTTGCTCTTCAGCAAAATCCTGGTGGGGAGGTCACAGACTTGCCTATGACCTTCTTCAATGACGGCTGTCTCCCTTGTAAGGTAAGGACAGGTGTGCCTTGGGGACGATGTGATTTTGTATCTTAGATTCAGTGTACTTTCTAGTGTGTGGTGATTCCAGTACATTCTGTACTTATCTGTTCCTAGGGCAGGTTCCTGAATGCCTGTGAATTGTGGACCCTGACTGCAGATTTGGAGAGAAGAGTACAGGGGGTAAGGATAAGATGCTTCCAGAGACTCCTTTGCATCTTCTACAGAGACCACATAAGCAACAAAGACATGTGTAGCAGAATCCAGCAAACCATTTGGCCCTACAAAAACCTTCTATCAATCGTAAAGAAGTGTAAACTTGAATGGGCATGTCACATCAAAAGGACTTGCAAAGACAATACTGCAAGGCACTGTCCAAGGAGGAAGAAAAAGAGGCAGACCAAGGAAGAGAGGAAGGACAACATCAGCGAATGGACAGGTCTAGAACTCAACAGAACCCTGAGAAAGGCAGAACAGAGAGAGGAATGGAGGGAACTGGTTTTCAAGTCTTTGAGGGTGCCCCCATGGTTGTCTAACTACGGGATAGATAGGATAGATAGATAGATAGATAGATAGATAGAGAGAGAGAGAGAGAGAGAGAGAGAGAGAGAGAGAGAGAGAGAGATAGATAGATAGATAGATAGATAGATAGATAGATAGATAGACAGACAGACAGACAGACAGACAGACAGACAGACAGACAGACAGACGATAGATAGATCAGACCGACCGACCGACCGACCGACCAGATAGACCGACCGACCGACGCGACCCGATAGATGGATAGGGCATACTTTGAGAACTTTTGCTTAATCAGATTGCCTTTGAACATAGTTCACTTTTATGGCACATAAGTTTGGGTTTTTTTAGCTATAGTCAGCTGCTGTTTTCTAAAACTGAAATTTCATGGCATGTGTTAGGCTTATGTTTTAAACCCTACCGTACCAAAACTTGGTCTCTTTTGCTATTGTTTGAGCATTGTTTCATGAAATTGGGATACACACTATGTGATCTATGCTGCAAAATATTTGTTTAGTAGAGTTTAGTTTTTGTTTTTAGTAGAGATAGTTTTTTGTTTTTAGTAGAGATAGTTTTGTTTTTAGTAGAGATAGTTTTTGTTTTTAGTAGAGATAGTTTTTGTTTTTAGTAGAGTAATAGTTTTTGTTTTTAGTAGAGATATTTTTGTTTTTAGTAGAGATACTTTTTGTTTTCAGTATTCTCTACTGAGGAATATATTTGTTATTATTTGATTGAACAGCACCACTTGAACATTTTTACTTCAAGAAGGCAAATGTTTTTGAACACTAACAGCAGCAGCAATGCCGTATTGTTAGCTAAAGAGAGATGAGACTTTAAACCGAGGTCCCGTGTGCAACACACGCAGAACATCTTGTGCACATGTTAAATCCTGTTCTGCTTTTCGTAAGAGTAGGCCATCGTGTGTGCCGGTGGGAACAGATGACATTTACAAAACAGCATACACACGGGGACTGGATGTAAAAAAGCACAAGAGTGCTTATTCCATTATCCTTGATATGAAAGAATAAATCAAAAATAAAAGAATAAATCAAATGAGGTGCCAATGGTGTGATGGCAGGTGGACATGATCTTCAGAAATGCTGTTGATGCCTTCACGCTGCAGACTGCAGAAGATGTGCAGGATAGTGCTAGTGACAACAGCCCAGAAGGTATGTTGGCTCTCTTGCTTCACTTCTTTTGACTATTTATTGCACATACAGCACTAGCTCAAGACTATTTTATTTATTTTATTTATTTTATTCTTTTATATCGAGGATAATGGAATAAGCACTCATGTGCTTTTTTTTCATCCAGTCCCCATGTGTATGCAGGTTTGTAATTATTGTCATTTGTTGCCACCAGCACACAATGGCCTACTCTTACGAAAAGCTAGACTACAACTAACTAGAACAGCAACAACTGTATTAATAAGAGTGATGTTTCATGAAACCTTTGGTTTTTTACACTTACAAAGCATGGACCTTGATTGCAAACCTATAAAATGGATAGAAACCAAATGAGATGCTTTCAGAAGAAAGACAGATATTGTTCAAAGACTATATCAACCATGAAATTGCATCAAGAACAACTGAAACTTGCAGACACTAATTATAGTGATACTGGAACCTAAATATTTTCCATCCTTTTTTTTTTTTGGTTGTTTTTCAGATTTTATTTACCTGCTAAGTCATCAGTTGTTTCTTCTTCCTTGTTTTTTATTTTATTTTTATTTTTATTTTATTCTTTTATATCGAGGATAATGGGATAAGCACTCTTGTGCTTTTACATCCAGTCCCGTGTGTATGCAGTTTTGTAATTGTCATCTGTTCCCACCGGCACACGATGGCGTTACTCTTACGAAAAGCGGAACAGGATTTAACATGTGCACAAGATGTTGGCGTGCGTTCACACACGGGCCTGGTTTATTGTCTCATCCGAAGGACTTTTGGGGAGAGTGGAGTCGAGTTGTGCATAAAGTAGTGGCATTTTTCTCCTTAGCTATGTTGTTTTTCTTTCTTTTCAGGGCTTAGAAAGCTGAAACTGCCTCCGTCATCTTGGGAGTGGGGGAAAAGGCGACGGTGAAAGTGACCTTCCGCCCCCAAGAGGCCGAGCGGTCGCAGACGTTTTTGAAACTGTCGGTGGTGGACAACCAGTACGAAGACTGCCTGGTGGAGTTGGTAGGGGAGGGGCATGAGGAGGAGATCACCATCGACAGAGTGACTCGCATCATCCCTGCTGAGCTGGGTTTCTGCCTTCCAGGAGCCACCTGCGTTCAGACTGGAGGAATCAGGTGCTGTGGTGTGGATGTGGTGTGGTGTAGTGTTGAGTAGTCTGAATGTTGGTTTATATGTTTTGTGTAGTGTGTGTTTTGTGTGTGGTGTGTGTGTGTGTGTGTGTGTGTGTTGTGCGTGCGTGTTGCCACGTCACATACATGCAAGTGTGTGTTTGTCGCACACCATACATGCAAGCACATACACTTGCACACATGTGAATTTTTTTCTCTCTAACAACACAACACCACACGATACAAAGAGCACGCATCGCGCCGCAACAACACACACACACACACACACACACACACACACACACACACACAACACACACACACACACACACACACACACACACACACACACACACACACACACACACACACACCACACACACACACCAAACACTGATATGCGTGCATACTTCATTCCTTACTGCACATGCACATACTTCCACACTCACACAAACTGACCATACCTTACCTAAACTTTCTTAGGCATTAACGCACTCACTCCCATCACTCTTGTCTTTTACTTGTGTGTGTGTGTGTGTGTGTGTGTGTGTGTGTGTGTGTGTGTGTGTGTGTGTGTGTGTGTGTGAGTGTGTGAGTGTATGTGAGTGTGTGTGAGTGTGTGTGTTTGTGTGCGCTGTGTTGTGTGTGTTTGTGTGTGTGTGTGTGTGTGTGTGTGTGTGTGTGTGTGTGTGTGTGGTGTGTGTGTGTGTGATGGTGCGTGTGTGTGGACAGGTATGAGTCCAATGTCTGAACTTTGGGACTGCTTCATTGATAGCAGTCGCTCCCTGATCTTCTCCATGACCAACATTCACCAACAGACTGTGTTCGCTTTACCTGGCCCAACCATAACCTTCTTACCTTTAGTCCTCAGGTAAGTCCTTCACTTCTGAGAACCAGCCTCTTTATTATCACAACATTGTAACAGTATACACCCAACAGCAGCTCTGTGATGCAAAGTTGAGAAAAATTAGATTCCTCTGTCATTCAGAGTAATATTGAACTTCTGGCTGTGTGCAGATATCATTTTGTCTTCCAGTTGTGTGAGGTAGATGTGCCATTTTTCCCTGCTTGGTCTATTGTTTTAGATTTAAATGGTTAGACAGAAGAACAACGAAAGCATGCTCGATGAACTCTCAGTGCAAAGACAAATGTCGGCTGAAATTGATAGTGCAGACTGAGATATGTTGGTCATGCAGATACAAGCATACATACAAATCTGATGATAACAGCTCTCCAAGGTAAGGTTGAAGGCAGAAGGAAAAGAGGCAGATCATTTACATCCTACACTTGCCAACATCACTGAGGTCAACCAGCCGCCATGGTGCAGTGGTTAGCATCTTGGATTCTGGACTGGAAGGTCGCAGGTTCGATTCCCATAAGAGCCATAGGGATTTTTCAGGCTCCAGCTTGCTCCTACCCAGAGTGAGTGTGCTGTGGGCTCAGTGGGAAGACTGGGACCACACAGTCAAGCTTTATCCACTTTACGGATGCGAGTTTGAGAGTGTTGCTCAAATAACCTGACCAAAACTGCAGGTGTCTGTATCTCTCAGGCCTGGTTTATGATAGTAAGCGTAGAGTACAACCCTGTCAAGTAGTCTCAAAGCACATGCACTTCCATAGCAGCATCATTATATCATCCTCATTCTCATCGATCATCATACAGTGAAAAAAGTGCCTCTGATTCAGTGGCCCCCGTTGCTCTGGTCTTATGGTGACTTCAGGTTAGGTTTCCCCATATGCTTCTATGCCTAGGGTGAGTTTGTGTCAAAGCCTTTGGGGCTGGAGGTTCTAAGGGGGTGGTTGTTGGAGGGACGTTGTGGTGGTCACCACCTCAGGTGGGCGTCTCACTCAGATTTTTGGACGGAGGAGGAAGATGGAAGGATTTCCTACATATGTAGAGATGAATTTAACTAGTAATGAGAAATTTTAAAACTTCAGAGAAAAGCTTGACTTGAAAGATTGAGACCATCCTTGCAGTCTTTGTTATATGGTGAAAAATTCCACGTTATCATGTCAAGTATCTGGTGTGTGTATATGTGAGTGTTTGCGTGTGTGCAAGCGCGCGCGTGAGTAGAGTGTGAGTGTTTGTGACATTTTTATTTGAAGCTATCATGTAATGTCTGAACAAACATGAAATGTAGCTATTTCGTGTCTTTGATTGTGATTCGTATCAATATCCCTGTCAGTATTGTGATTGCCCTCCAGGGATGATTAAAGTGTTTTTGACTTGACTTGACTTGACTTGATCTGCTGCTTTGTGTCAGGTGGGCCACCTCCACCCAGGCTGCACCAAAGACATAACGGTGACCTTTCTGGCCTTCCTCCCGGTCGTCTGCACGGAGAAAGAGGTGTTGGGCCGCGTGGTCAAGGTGACCTTTGAGCAGCCAGACAGCGAAGTGATTGACTGGGATGACCGCGTCAAGACGGTCAAGTGGACCGATGTCCAGGACCCTGCTCAGGAAAAGCCTGTGAGGTCAGGGCAGCACGTGCCGATTATGTGCGCATGTTTGGTGTGGTGTGTGTGCTGGGGTGGTTTGTGGGTGTTCTGTGTCGTGTGTGGTTTGTGGGTGTTCTGTGTGATGTGGTGTTTGTGGGTGTTCTGTGTCGTGTGTGGTTTGGGGTGTTCTGTGTGGTGTGGTGTTTGTGGGTGTCTGTGTGGTGTGTTGTTTTGTGGGTGTTCTGTGTAGTGTGTGTTGTTTTGTGGGTGTTCTGTGTAGTGTGTGTTGTTTTGTGGGTGTTCTATGTAGTGTGTGTTGTTTTGTGGGTGTTCTGTGTGATGTGGTGGTTTGTGGGTGTTCTGTGTAGTGTGTGCTGTGGTAGTTTGTGGATATTCTGTGTAGTGTGTGCTGTGGTAGTTTGTGGATATTCTGTGTAGTGTGTGCTGTGGTAGTTTGTGGATATTCTGTATAGTGTGTGATGTGGTGGTTTGTGGGTGTTCTGTGTGGTGTGTGCTGTGGTAGTTTGTGGATATTCTGTGTAGTGTGTGCTGTGGTAGTTTGTGGATATTCTGTGTAGTGTGTGCTGTGGTAGTTTGTGGATATTCTGTGTAGTGTGTGCTGTGGTAGTTTGTGGATATTCTGTGTAGTGTGTGCTGTGGTAGTTTGTGGATATTCTGTGTAGTGTGTGCTGTGGTAGTTTGTGGATATTCTGTGTAGTGTGTGCTGTGGTAGTTTGTGGATATTCTGTGTAGTGTGTGCTGTGGTGAAGTATGGTGGTTTGTGGGTTTTTATTGTAGCAGTGATTCATGGGTTTCAGTGTAGTGATGGGAATGTACCTTGTGTGGCGGTTTTTAAGTGTTGAGTGTTGTGTGGTGATGGTGGGTGCACAGTTTAGTGTGTTGTATGTGCATTGAAGGTGTGTGAAGGTTCAGTGGGGAGTGGTGTTGTGTGGGTATTCATCATAATGCGGTGTTTTGTTACAGTGTGGTATTGTGCGAATGTTCTGTGATTTGGGTGGGCTGTGAAGGTCTCAGTGTGGTTTAGTGTTGTGGGGTGTGGCTGTCATGTTGTGAACATGTTCCTGCCTTGTTAGGGTGTTAGTTTACTGTGGTGATGTGCATGTATTTGTTCAATGTATGTGTCTTCATTTTTACTTTTGTAATCGTGAGAGACATGCACATATATCTCGTGTGATTACATCGGGACTGTTAGCACATATGTTTGGAAATCATGTTATTTTATTAATTTATTTATTCTTTTATATCAAGGGTAATGGAATAAGCACTCATGCGCTTTTTTTACATCCAGTCTCCGTGTGCATGCACTTTTGTAAATCTTACCATCTGTTCCCACCAGCACGCAACGGCCTCTTACGAAAAGTGGAACAGGACTTAACATGTGCACAAGATGTTGTGCGTGTGTCTGCACACATGGCCTCAGTTTATAGTCTCATCCGAAGAACTAAGACATACCAGTGTGGTATAAAAGAGGTGAAGAGGCTGTGTGTTATGCTACTTACTGGCTAAAGTCCAGCCACCGCTGTAGTCTAGTGGTTAGGGCGTTGGACTCGTAATCTAAAGGTTGCGAGTTCGATCCCAGCTTTCGGCTATGGCGTTGTGCCCTTGGAAAAGGCACTTTACGGCTATTTTCTCACCCCACCCAGGTGTAAATGGGGTACCAACCTTGTGTTGGGGGTTAACCCTGCGATAGACTGGTGTTCTATCCAGGGGGGAGTCTGTGACTCTCAGTCGCGTAACGCCACAGAAACTGGGATAAGCACCGGCCTGATGAGCCTTAGGCTCGGGACAGACTTTAACTTTAACTTTGGCTAAAGTCTAGCTTGTTCTGTGTGTGTGTGGCCGTGGTGTGCAGGCCTTTGAAGAGGAAGGTGGTGGAGATGGAGGCAGAGCCAGCATACACGGAGGTGGAGGAGTCTGCTCGTGACTTCCAGCTGCTGCTGACGGCAGTGGCCGACTACGCCCAGTACTCCTGTGACACCACTGCCGTCAACTTCAAAGACACCCTCATGCTCCAGACACGCTTCTATCAGTGAGTTTGCAACAGAAAAGGCAGGGTTGTATTCTGTCCGCGTGTCATAGGAAAGTTGTTTTATTTTCATGGGCTTTAGGATAGGGAGGGCCAGTGGGTTCAGTGGAGAGGGGGGGTAAGGGGGGGGGGGGGGGGTGTCAGGCAGCCCATGTTATGATTTAGAATAGTAACCTGAGATGGAGATGGAACCTGAGATGGAGCCATTTCTGTAGTAGAACCCTTTGCCAGCACGGCACCTGTGGGCATGAGGAAGCAGCAGCTTGTTCAGTTTGAATGCTCTCAAACTGATGCTGCCCTTTTGTTGTTGTTGTTGTTGCTGCATTGCCCAGCTTAATACTCTGGTGGTCACGCAGAATGTGCACTCTGACTCACTCATCCCACCTGGGAATCACTGTGAGATTGAAACTGCACACAGAATGAGAAGTTTGTGTGTAGGACTGTTTTTTCAAGTACCTCACACTATAGGCAGCCATACTCCAACTTCAGAGGATTTTTTTTCTTCCTTAAAGGAGAGTGCAGGTTGTTATGTTAAGAGCTTGTCATGGCTGAAGGCAATCTCAACACAACATTTTTACAACATAACAACATTTTAGTGCAGGCCTTGGCAATCACCCGACATCAATCACTAAGGGACACACAGCTTTTGGCCTGAACCACGCTGACTTTTTCCAGAGTGACGATGGAGAACACTGGACCTGTGACCTTGAGCTACAGGTGGCAGATAGACATGGAGGTGGGGACAGTGGCGGGGGAGTCAGAGGAGAGAAAGTCGTTGAGCGGCGTGGTGAACAGGGAGGACGTCCCCTTCAGCGTGGAGCCTGCCTGGGGCGCCATTGCGCCCGGCAAGGCCACCGTCTTCAAGGTCAGCTTCTCCCCCCTGGACGTGGGATACTTCTTCGCTTCCATGACCTGCAGGTAACAGGGAGGGCAGGGGCGGAGTGTGTCTGTGGGGGGCTGAGTGTGTCTGTAGGGGGCTGAGTGTGTCTGTAGGGGGCTGAGTGCGTCTGTAGGGGGCTGTGTGTGTCTGTAGGGGGCTGAGTGCGTCTGTAGGGGGCTGTGTGTGTCTGTAGGGGGCTGAGTGTGTCTGTGGGGGGCTGAGTGTGTCTGTAGGGGGCTGAGTGTGTCTGTGGGGGGCTGAGTGCGTCTGTAGGGGGCGGAGTGTGTCTGTGGGGGGCTGAGTGTGTCTGTAGGGGGCTGAGTGTGTCTGTAGGGGGCTGAGTGCGTCTGTAGGGGGCTGTGTGTGTCTGTAGGGGGCTGAGTGTGTCTGTGGGGGGCTGAGTGTGTCTGTAGGGGGCTGAGTGTGTCTGTAGGGGGCTGAGTGTGTCTGTAGGGGGCTGAGTGCATCTGTAGGGGGCTGAGTGCGTCTGTAGGGGGCTGTGTGTGTCTGTAGGGGGCTGTGTGTGTCTGTGGGGGGCTGAGTGCGTCTGTAGGGGGCTGTGTGTGTCTGTAGGGGGCTGAGTGTGTCTGTGGGGGGCTGAGTGCGTCTGTAGGGGGCTGAGTGTGTCTGTGGGGGGCTGAGTGTGTCTGTAGGGGCTGAGTGCGTCTGTAGGGGGCTGAGTGCGTCTGTAGGGGGCTGTGTGTGTCTGTAGGGAGTGTGTCTGTAGGGGGCTGTGTGTGTCTGTAGGGGGCTGTGTGTGTCTGTAGGGAGTGTGTCTGTAGGGGGCTGTGTGTGTCTGTAGGGGGCTGAGTGTGTCTGTAGGGGGCTGAGTGCGTCTGTAGGGGGCTGAGTGCGTCTGTAGGGGGCTGTGTGTGTCTGTAGGGAGTGTGTCTGTAGGGGGCTGAGTGTGTCTGTGTGTCTTTGAGTCTGTTCCATGTACAATTTATCACATCAGTGCTACTTTTAATTATTTTTTATTTATTTATTCTTTTATATTGAGGATAATGGAATAAGCATTCATGTGCTTTTTTACATCCAGTCCCCGTGTGTATGCAGTTTTGTAAATGTCATCTGTTCCCACCGGCACACAATGGCCTACTCTTACGAAAAGCAGAACAGGATTTAATGTGTGCACAACATGTTCTGCGTGCGTTCACACACGGGGCCTCAGTTTAAAGTCTTATCTGAAGGACTTTTGGGGAGAGTGGAGTCAGCACTGATGTTAACTCCTGGAGAAAAATCTCCTCGACCGCACTCGAACCCGGGTCTTCAAATTGCCAGCACAATGTTCTGACCACTAGGCTATCCATCCCCGCTGAGTGTGTCTGTGTCTTTTGAGTCTGTTCCATGTAGGATTATCACATCAGAACTACAGAGCCAACATACACACTCACTTACACACTCATATACAGACAGACAGTCACTTCAAAGCGCTTTGAGTTGGAAGAGGGGGAGGGGAGCTCAACTTCATCAAATGCATGCTATTTTGTCGATCTATGATACTAATGTGAAGCAATTGTTACTATAGGCCTCATGACCCTTGGATTTATCTCGTGGCAGAATGACGCACATTGAGCAGATTTTGTGGAGAAAATTCCTGTAGGATTTTTATTATGAATATTGTTTACAATCAGTGCAGTCGTAATCATTTTGGAAGAAGTGCATCAATACCCACACATGCATCATCAAGTGACAGGCCACATTTTTCTCTGCTGATAGTGTCTGTGTGTATGTGTGAACATGCTTCTTTCAAGCGCCTCTTACTGTGCTCCAGCTAACTATATAGTGTCTGTGTGTATGTGTGAGCATGCGCCTTTCAAGCGCCTCTTACTGTGCTCCAGCTAACTATATAGTGTCTGTGTGTATGTGTGAGCATGCACCTTTCAAGCGCCTCTTACTGTGCTCCAGCTAACTATATTGTGTCTGTGTGTATGTGTGAGCATGCGCCTTTCAAGCGCCTCTTACTGTGCTCCAGCTAACTATATAGTGTCTGTGTGTATGTGTGAGCATGCGCCTTTCAAGCGCCTCTTACTGTGCTCCAGCTAACTATATAGTGTCTGTGTGTATGTGTGTATGTGTGAGCATGCACCTTTCAAGCGCCTCTTACTGTGCTCCAGCTAACTATATAGTGTCTGTGTGTATGTGTGAGCATGCACCTTTCAAGCGCCTCTTACTGTGCTCCAGCTAACTATATAGTGTCTGTGTGTATGTGTGTATGTGTGAGCATGCGCCTTTCAAGTGCCTCTTACTGTGCTCCAGCTAACTATATAGTGTCTGTGTGTATGTGTGTATGTGTGAGCATGCACCTTTCAAGCGCCTCTTACTGTGCTCCAGCTAACTATATAGTGTCTGTGTGTATGTGTGTATGTGTGAGCATGCGCCTTTCAAGCGCCTCTTACTGTGCTCCAGCTAACTATATAGTGTCTGTGTGTATGTGTGTATGTGTGAGCATGCGCCTTTCAAGCGCCTCTTACTGTGCTCCAGCTAACTATATAGTGTCTGTGTGTATGTGTGAGCATGCGCCTTTCAAGCGCCTCTTACTGTGCTCCAGCTAACTATATTGTGTCTGTGTGTATGTGTGAGCATGCACCTTTCAAGCGCCTCTTACTGTGCTCCAGCTAACTATATAGTGTCTGTGTGTATGTGTGTATGTGTGAGCATGCGCCTTTCAAGCGCCTCTTACTGTGCTCCAGCTAACTATATTGTGTCTGTGTGTATGTGTGAGCATGCACCTTTCAAGCGCCTCTTACTGTGCTCCAGCTAACTATATAGTGTCTGTGTGTATGTGTGAGCATGCACCTTTCAAGCGCCTCTTACTGTGCTCCAACTAACTATATTGTGTCTGTGTGTATGTGTGAGCATGCACCTTTCAAGCGCCTCTTACTGTGCTCCAACTAACTATATTGTGTCTGTGTGTATGTGTGAGCATGCACTTGAATGATGAGAAAACATTTCTTTGCACAAAAGTCCCACGCTGGATTAACCCTGAAGTGATAGCAGAAGAAGAACAAAGCAGTGACACACACACAACACTGTTTTTCCCCAGCATCCCCAACCTGGAGGTGCACAGCCAGGAGCCCGTGATTTCCCTGAGGGCGCGGGGCCTGCTGCCCCTGTGCCACTTTGACCTGCAGGAGTCAGACTACCTCTCCGCCGTGCGGAGGAAGCCAGTGCTGCCCGGGCCCAAGGGGGCGCCCTCTGGGTCACTGCTGACCCCAGCACACGGGTCGTAGAGTGTCACGCTGTGGGCGTGGGGGTCACCTGCCTCAGGTGAGGGGCTGGAGTGGGGTGCAGAAGAGAGAATGTCGGAAACAGTCTGTGTGTTTACCTGTACAGTGATGTCTGTCTGTCACATAGAATAGAGAATGTCAGAAACAGTCTGTATGTTCACCTGTATAGTGATGTCTGTCTGTCACATAGAATAGAGAATGTCAGAAACAGTTTGTGTGTTCACCTTATTAATTTTTTTTTTTTTTTTGCATTTACTCTTTTATATCGAAGATAATGGGATAAGCACTCTTGTGCTTTTTTTACATCCAGTCCCCATGTGTATGCAGTTTTGTAAATCTTGTCATCTGTTCCCACCGGCACACGATGGCCTACTCTTACAAAAAGTGGAACAGGATTTAACATGTGCGCAAGATGTTCTGCGTGCGTTTGTACACGGGGCCTCGGTTTATAGTCTCATCCGAAGGACTTTTGGGGAGAGTGGAGAGGGTACGTTCTTTACAGCACAAGAGAGAATGTCAGAAACAGTCTGTGTGCTCACCTGTATAGTGATGTCTTTCATGTTGAATAGAGAATGTCAGGAACAGTCTGTATGTTCACCTGTATAGTGATGTCAGAAACAGTCTGTATGTTCACCTGTATAGTGATGTCTGTCACATAGACCTTTCTTTTCTGTGTTTGTATGTGTGTGTAAACTGGAAAGAAAGGGTGAGGGCACCCTCCTTACATGCATATTTAATCTTCTGCATGTGTATGTTCACAAAGGGAAGTACGGCACTGGCAGGTCTGCTCTTGAAGTTGACCTAGAAGGTTGTAAAAATTCCCACCCGTAATTCACCAGACACTAATGCTGAGATTCGAAGCCAGGACTTCATGGATCCACAGGATTGAAGTCAAACTGTCATATCCACGTGGCTGTAATGTTTGTCTCTTTATGTAATTGAATTAGAGAGGATTTAGCATGTACAAAAATTAGTGGAGTTCAAATGACATGTTTCATATACACAAAGTGTTCATAAATCCACATGGATGAGGACAATAGTACTTACACTTGCACTTACTTACATGTACCTCCTTTCACCATTTGTATGCTTTGACACATGCATGCTTTCAAGCATGTAGGTACACAATAATTACATACACTCTTATATACACACATTAAAGTAAAACTATTCTCTGCAGACACTGACTTCTTTGGGGGGGGGGGGGGGGGGTTGTTTGTTTTTGTTGTAAATACAGAAAGTTCCTTTGTAGATTTTAATAATGTGCCAATTTCACATAACCTGTGTAGTTGAAAGTATGAGTCTTGAGAATAGCATTTCTGTGCTGCTATGTGACAGGGAGTTCAACATTGTGAACCCTACCAACAACAAATACAACTATGAATGGGTGTGTGAGGATGACGAGTGTCAAAAATTACAGCCAGCTTTCAAATGTCTGTACCCTAAAGGACATATTGACAGTGGATGCAGAGTGAAGGTGAGAGTAGCTAGTTGTTTGTTTGTGTTTTTTTTTTTTTAGAGATCCCTATTTCTGTTTTCAAACAGACAGTGCCAGTAATCAGTACTGTCAGACTTTCTTTAAATTTTTTCAACCATTTGAATCTTGCAAGAATTGTTAGTCTACACAGTTTTGTTTTTGTTAAGCTTGTTTTCATTCTTTGGCAAGTGAACCTCATTTCTCTATTAAACCTTTTTAATGTACCTGAAAAATTCAATACAGGCCTCCAAAGAGTGAAAGAAAAAGTCATGTCACGTCATGTATAATTATGTCCGTGAAAAGGAGATTTCAACTGTGACATGATTACTTTTGATGCAGTCCATCACAGTTGGCTTTTTGTGTGTGGCAGGTGGGATTCAGGTTTGTGTCCAGTCACCTTGGCACTGTGGAGTCTTTCTGGCACTTCAGTGTGGCCAGCCACAACATCACCATTCCCTTTCTCCTGGTCGGCCATACCCGAGAGCCTTTGGCATTCTTCGACAAGCCTCACATCACCTTTGACCCCCTACTGATTGGTGAGTGCTATCAGAGAGGCTAAACACACCAAAACCTAAGGGTTACCAGAAACAAAAAGATGAGAAGGGGAGATTTTCTATAGAGCTTGATCTGACCTTTGATATTAGTTACTAGTTGCAAGTTTTGAATCTTTAGCCAGTTCAAGGTAGGAAGTGAAATTTAAACAACTGATGCTGGGAATCAGGATAGACCAGAGGTTGGAGCATCAATCTTATTGATTTTTTTCCTTTTTTTTTTTTTTTTTGTTCCTTGACTAGAGTGCCATGATTCACCAATGGTGATATTTTTGTACATGTGACCATTTTTTTCCCACCATTAAGGCAGTCATATTCTGACTTTTGGAATACAGTTGGGAATATAGCCTAGCAATTTTGCCATGACAATCTGAAGGAACCTTCTTGCTCGATTTTCAACTGTCGTGGATTCTGTTTACATGCAGAAGTCTGTAAGCTCACAGGTCTGACTGGTTTAGATTTTCCCTTGAAATAGTTGACATTCAGTTCAATTTTCATGTCAAGCTGGGAATAGAGCAGCTGTTGCCATAGCTATCTAATGCTGATATGCTAAGATTGACTGAGATCTGACTGTGAACCTGACAGAAACTTGAATCTGCTTCGGTAAGGGATCTTTGGGCTAGTGATGTCTGGTCTGTAACAGAAGGAAATTTGGAGGAATTGTGTATGTGGAATAGAGACTTCTTTTTTTTTTTTTTTTTTTTTGTTCCTCAGCTAGAGCTCTGAGGTTCACCAATAGTGAGATTTTGCGAATGCAACTGTTTTTGCTCACAATGAGGGTAGCTGCATTCTGCCTTGGGGATGTATGCTGGGTATGTTCATGTTTCCATAATGTAGTGAATGCTAACAGGAATTATGGGATCTTTAACATGCATGTTTGATCTTCTGCATGTGTAGATACACAAAGGGAATTAAGGCACTGGCAGGTCTGTACTTCAAGTTGACCTGGGAAATCATAAAAATATCCACCCTTAATTGACAAGACACTGCTGTGATTCAAACCCACAACTTCATGTGTCCATGAGATTGAAGTGGATTGACCTTAACCACTCAGCTATAGTGTTCATCGGAATAGGGACTAAAAGTTATGATAATAAGAACCAAAAAGAAAAGGATATTGTTACCATTATTGCAATAGTTTACTGGTTATTCATATATTTTTATGAATGAATTGACACAATTTTTACAGAAATGATTCCATGCCGTGATTTGCCTGACAGGTTCAAAGGAGATGAAGACAGTGTACATGATCAACAAGGAGAGCATAGCCCTGGACTTCCGCTTTGTGAAGAGCTCCTGTCATAACGAGGGCTTTGCTTCCAATGTGGCTGTTGATCCCATGTCAGGGCAGATTGCCGCTAACTCCAGGTCAGTCAAGTGGATGCCACTGGTACACAGTCTCTGACAGATGTGATAGGTATATGTATCGTTGTTATGCATGATCAGTTGTTCCTTGTCTGTATTAGCACAAGTGACATGGGGCATATCACAGCAGTTTCGTGCAAACGCTTTGAGGGAGAGGTGTTATATTCTGATTTCTTTCTTCTTTTTTTTTTTGGTCCCTTCTCCAAAAATCATTTTTAGTTTATTAGTTTAGACATGAAGAATATATCTTTTGGATCAATTCTTCTTTCTCTCAAGTATTTTGTTTTTTCATGTTTATGTGTTATGATTTCATATAAAAGAAGTTTTTAAAATAAAGGAAGTTTTGAAAACCAAAAGTTTTCAAAATAAAAGGAGTTTTCAAAAAGAAAGGAAGTTTTCCAAACAAACAATTATCAAAATAAAAGAAGTTTTCAAAAATAAAGGAAATTTTCCAAACAGTTATCAAAATAAAAGAGTTTTCAAAAATAAAGGAAATTTCAAAATAAAGAATTCCCAGAAGTTGGAATGCATCTACGGTAATGGTGAATAAAAAATGGTCACCTACACAAAATGGCAACATTGCTGAACCTCAGAGCTCTAGCCGAGGAATGGGAGTTTCCAAAATGAAGGAAATTTTCAAAATCATGACTTGTCATCTCCTTCACTCCTTGAGAATTCATTGAGGCATTGCTCTGAAACTTCTGACTTTGGGGAACATGTTGTTATGTTAAGAGTTTGTCATGGCTAAAGACAATCTCCACAAGAGCAGCACCACCCATTATTTTTTCTCCTGTCTGCTAGTGTATTTGTTTTCCTAACAGAGTGGGGGTGTTTTTTCTACCGAATTTTGCCAGGGACAACTCTCTTGTTGCTGTGGGTCCATTTCTGTGCGCTAAATAGTTTTGTGTAACACACAGAACCTCAGTTTATTGTCTCATCCGAAAGACTAGCAACCATACCACCACTTATTGTATGATGGACAGGGGAAATGTTATGGGTCAAAATGGGGATCAAACCACCGCACACTTCTGATCCAGACTTTTGCTTTCTAGGAAGGCGCATTGCCTCTAGACTTCTTGACCTGGAGTCTGAAAAATCCCTATGTCTCTCATGGGATTCGAACCGGCAACTTTCCTGTCCAAAATCCAAGACACTAACCACTGCACCATGGCGACTGGTTTTATCCACTGTCTTAAGTTGTTCATAGACTGTCACCTGAGATATCTACCAGAATGTCCATCAATGTCTCTGTTTGGTAATTGCATTAGCTATCCTCTTGACTTGTACAAGTCATCGCATTTTTGGCATTTCCTTTACGGCTGTGCTTGTCTGTTTCAGGATTCCTATCAATCTGAAGTTTGTGCCCACACAAGAAAAGCTAGTATCCTTCAACATTGTGTTGTGTTGTCTGCTTTCAGGATCCCTATCAATCTGAAGTTTGTGCCCACACAAGAAAAGCTAGTGTCATTGAACATTGTGTTGTGCTTTGTCTGTTTCAGGATTCCTATCAATCTGAAGTTTGTGCCCACACAAGAAAAGCTAGTCTCCTTCAACATTGTGTGCAAGATTCAGCATCGAGTGGAGCCGCTAAAGCTGAATGTGAAAGCAGAAGGGTACACTGTGAGCAGCAAGCTGTACTGTGAAGATTCTACTGGCAAGAGAATACAGCTTAATGCCCGTGGAGTCAACCAGATCAACTTTGGCAATGTGAGTGGAGGGGTTGTTTGGGGGTTTTTTTAGGTATCAGTCTGAAACTTGAAGAACTAATTGCAGAGTGTGAGATTGTTAATTGTTTTGTTTGTGAGCCTAACATGTACGCAAGGATGAAAGAATTTTTGTTGGTGTGATTAATTATCATCCCAGCTGAGCTATCCAGTCAGGGACTATGCCATCAACCAGCCATCATTAGCTGATGAAAGAATTATGTGTGTAGCTTTATTTTATTTTATTTTTATTTTTGTTTTTTTAAATTATACCTCACAGATAGCCAAACTCTTTAGGACAGATTTTTTTTCTTCTTTTCTGAATGATGGGAATGGGAATATGGGACATGGAAGTTTAGCCTGAAAGAAAATAAGATATTACATAAGTTGAAAAAACCAACAACTCATCATTTTTATGTAGGCTTTAACAGTCAGTTAGCTTACACTGGTAACAAAGAAAGCTGTCAGCCATGGCCAAGGTTTTTGTGTTTTTTTAAGGGAAAAGAAAGCTGACTTATCTCCTTGTTACTGTAGTTGTAGTGACAGTAACATGAAAAGAAGTATTCACCTTACCAAACTTAATACAGTAGGTATAAATTTGAACACAGTGGATTACTGTACTGTTGATGTAAGTAGCAAATAGAGCAGGAGTATTGCTGATTTGATTGTGCATCAACATGAACGATTTTATCAGTTTTGTGCAATTTTTGCCAGAATCTTCTCATACAAAAATATTAAGCTGGTTTTTTTTAAAATTTAAGACCAAAAAATTTCCGAATCTGGAACCACACACCATCACGAAGAGAACTGATTCGTTGTTTATGCTGTTGTGAATTTTCCTTCATGATTGCTTTGAGTGATCCACAAGAGCAAATGAGCTGTGATTTTTGTCATTACCAATTCAATTCAATTCAAGATTTTATTCTAAGAAAAAAAAAAAAAACCAAGGGGTACATGAAATTTGACCAAACCAATGCCTTCAGATATGGGCGTGTGAAACATACTCACAACAAAAATCCAACACAATGGAAGCACAAAAATGAAAAAAAAAGGAGAGTATTCACAATACAAATAGAGGAACAAAAAATCAGTATAATGTTTAGATGACTCGACAGTTACCACTGAGTGATTCCCTCCACAGGTGCAAATGATGGAGAAGGCCATCCGTCACCTGTACATCTACAACGCCTCCAAGTTCAGCCTGGACTTCCAGTGGAAGCTGGGGGACTGTGCGGCGGTGCGACAGGGGCTGGTGAGGGTGGACAAGGACGGGGCGTGGTGCAGAGGACGACACCAAGCAGTGCACCCTGGAGTTCTGCCCCGACCAGTGCCTGCCCCTCAAAGACTGCCAGCTCACTCTCAAGGTGAGGTGTCAGCGCAGCAGTTTCCTTGGAGAGGAGAGGGGCAACTCCAGTGGTTTCTTGCCTCGCAGATGTTACCTTTACTGTCAGTGTGGACTGATTTTTGGATGTGCGTGTGCATTGTGTAAAGTATTGTCTGTGTGGGTCAGGGCTTGAGTGTACTTTCTTCTTTTTTTTTTTCTTTTTTTTTTTGGAGATTAGATAATCAGTTCCTTCTTTTTCTATAGTACTTGTTTTTGTAGCATATCTCAGAATTTTATAGCGTTTCTTTGTTGGGGGGGATGGGGGGGGGGGGGAGTAATAATGCTGCTTCTGTCACATATTTTGGTATTGTATAGTCAAATGGATTTCAATAGCTTACAAAGTGCTGTAAAATATGTGAATGAACTACCATAACCATTTTCAGGTGTTGGTTCAGTAAAAGGTCATTTGAGAGTGTGGTGTGTGTGTGTGTGTGTGTGTGTGTGTGTGTGTGTGTGTGTGTGTTGTGTGTGAATGTGTGTGTGCTGTGTGTGTGTGTGTGTGTGCTGTGTGTCTCTGTGTGTGTGTGTGTGTGTGCATGCGTGCGTGGCGTGCATGCGTGTGTAGCAATTTATAGTAGAGTAAAGTTGCGTGATATTAATGAAAAGATTGACTATATTTTGTATACCCGTGAAATTCTGTGTATGAACGTGTTCATTAACACAAATTATTCGTACAGTTGAATTTTTTTTATTAATCAAGCAAGAGTTGGATAATCTAAATCTTTTTTTCAATCAGAAGGACACATTGCCAAGAGGGTCAAAGCAAATGAAATCTTAATCTTGTTTTGTGTTTGTGTTTGCTATACTAAAGACCACCATGCCCAAGAGGGGTCAAGGAGAATGAAATCTTGAATCTTGTGTGTGTGTGTGTGCAGATACACGAAGGACCACATTACCCAAGTGGGGTCAGGGGAACTAAACTTGAATCTTGTGTGTGTGTGTGTGTGCAGATACAGAAGGACCCACATTCCCAAGGGGGTCAAGGCGAATTAAACCTTGAATCTTGTGTGTGTGTGTGTGTGTGCAGATACACGAAGGCCCCACATTACCCAAGTGGGGTCAAAGGCGAATTAAACCTTGAATCTTGTGTGTGTGTGTGTGTCAGATACACGAAGGCCCCACATTACCCAAGTGGGGTCAGAGGCGAATTAAACCTTGAATCTTGTGTGTGTGTTGTGTGTGTGTGTGTGGCAGATACACGAAGGCCCCACATTCAGCGTGACTGTGCTGGGTCAGGGGATGCAGCCAGGGCTGCAGTTCTCCTTCCAGTCCTACAACTTTGGTCACACCTTCGTGCAGTGCCCCGGGGAGCCCCCGCCCACGGCCACCCTCAAGCTGACCAACGGGGACACCAAAAACATCAGGTCTTGTTGCTGTCTGTGTGTGTGGGAATGAGAACACTGAGAGAGGTGTTGGGGTTTTTTTCTTTTTATTCTTCTTCTTTTATATCAAGGATAATGGAATAAGCATTTATATGCTTTTTTACATCCAGTCCCCATGTGCATGCAGTTTTGTCAATCTTGTCATCTGTTTCCACCAGCACACGATGGCCTACTCTTATGAAAAGCGAACAGGATTTAACATGTACGCAAGATGTTCTGCTTGCATTCGCACATGGGGCCTTGGTTTATAGTCTCATCCGAAAGACTTTTGGGGGTTGTGGCGTCAGCACTGATAGTAACTCCAGGTGAAAAATCCCCTCGACCAGGAATCGAACCTGGGTTGTCAAATTGCAAGTGCAATGTTCTGACCACAAGGCTGTCCCGTCCCAGGTAGTACAGGTAGGAAGAGGGACTGGGGGTCAGGACAGTCTGGTGGTAAGAGCTTTGTGCTTGAGATCTGATGGCCCGGGATTGATCCCAAGTTTCAGCTACTGCCAAGATGCATCGTTCAAGGGGATTTTTCCCTTGGAGTTAACATCAGTTCCGACCTCACACCCCCTGAAAGTCCATTCAGATGAGCCGATGCCTGTTTGTGTACTGGTGTCTGCCACAAGATTCTGCTTATAATACCATTTGAATGCTGGTCAGAATGACCACAAGATTCTGCTTATAATACCATTTGAATGCTGGTCAGAATGACCACAAATTCTGCTTATAATACCATTTGAATGCTGGTCAGAATGACCACAAGATTCTGCTTATAATACCATTTGAATGCTGGAATCTGAGACTGATCCATTTTTTCTGACTTGTAGTATCAATATTGCATTGAGCGTTACAAGTGAACAAGCTAAGGATAAAAAATGTATAAAAGTAAAAAGCTGCTTTTTTAGAAGAAGAGCTTAGATCTGATAAACACTCCTACAAAGTCAGAAGAAGGAACAGTTAGCATATTCAGACTGGCCATTTGCTTGTTGGTGTGTGCTGTGTTAATCGACATACTCTGACTGTCATCTGCTTGTTGGTGTGTCCAGTGTGTGCTGTGTTTACATACTCAGACTGGTCATCTAGATGGATCCGTGGTCTAGATAAATGGATTGGTGGTCTAGGTGGTAACGCGCCTTGCTAGAAAGCGAAAAGTCCGGGTCAGAGTATGCGGTGGTTCGTACCCCGTTTGGGCCCAAAACTTTTTCCCCATCCATTAGACCCTGAGTGGTGGTCTGGACGCTAGTCTTTCGGATGAGACGATAAACCGAGGTCCTGTGTGTTACACATCACTATTTAGCGCGCATAAAAGAACCCACGGCAAGAAGGGGGTTGTCCCTGGCAAAATTCTGTAGAAAAAAGCCACTCTGATAGGGAAACAAATACAGTTGCATGCAGGAAAAAAAAAAAAAAAGGGTAGGCGCTACACTTGTGGCGACGCACTCTCCCCAGGGAGAGAGAGCAGCCCAAATTTCACACAGAAAAATCTGCTGTGACATAAAGTGGTACAAAATTACACAATACAAAATACAAAAAATCTGCTTGATGGTGTGTCCAGTGTGTGCTGTGTTTACATACTCAGACTGGTCCTCTGCTGGTTGGTGTGTGCAGTGTGTACAGCCTGTACAAGCCAACGCCTCAGCTTCACTTCAACTTTGAGCCCTGCGTTCTGAAAGCCGGGGAGTCTGTCAGCGTCCTCTTCACCTTCCGCCCCCTGCAGGCTGTGACCTACAAGGAGCTGGTGGAGTTCAAGGTCAATGGCTGCTCTCAGCGCACTGTGGAGTTTCTGGGCATCGGCTGTGATGTCAAGGTGGGTGGGCTGATTTCAGCTGTGGTGAGTTTTGGTCAGGGCATACAGGACAGGATCGCAGCATATCCTTGGTTTGATCTCTTTGTAATATTCAGTTGCTGTGATGCTTGGATGATGGATAAATGTTTTGTTTTATAGGGTATGAAAATGTTCCCCACCTATAGGTGTAGTGGCAGCAATGGGGGAGAAGGAGATTTAAAAGAAAGTGGTCAGGGTGGGGAAGGGACAGGGATAAAGGATAAGGGCTACACAATCTCAAGCAGAAACACTCCTATAGATGCAACACTCATGTGCGTGCGTGCGTGTAAAACCCGAATGCAAGTTAGAAATTAAATGAAGCAGATGGTCCTACGTGTTTTAGGTGCATAGGTTGATTTGATATCAAAGAAGATAGCATATCCCTTTTGTGGCATTTGTATGTGTAATATCATGAACAGCAGTGATAACTGATATAAAAGATCACAGTGTATTGAGTGTATGCAGAGACTGGGCAGTGCAGACTGCACAGATTTTAATGGCTGCATGCTCAGAGTGCTCGCTTTCCCCCAGCCAATGTTAAGCAGTGTCGAGTGTGGTTACCAATTGGATGGGTGACCATTTACGCGCCTTGGCTTCAGTACAGTCCCCCAGTTCACCCAGCTGTAAATGGGTACCTGCCCTCTTTAGGGTCAGGGAAGGTAAAACAGCGAGGGAGAGGAGATGGGCACCACCCTCAACATGCTGGCCCCTAGAGAAGCTGAGGTCTCTGTTACTTTGCTCCCCTACGACCACACAGGTTATGGGACACCTTTACCTTTACCTCTGTTCAGATTGTGTGGAGGAACAGGAGAGAAAAGCAAAGAATCGTGTTTCAGTCCTAGCCTTGTGAGAGTAATGCCATTGCTGTGTTCCCTCAGGTGGAGGTGGTGAACAGCAGCCAGCAGCTGGTGGCTCTGGGCACGTGCTTTGTGGGGGACATCATCCGGAGGGAGGTGCCCATCATCAACCACTCCACGGCCCCCATCACCTTCTCCCTGGCCTTCTCCCCCTCCTCCTCCTACCTGACCTCTGTGGGGCTGCTGGCCGTGACCCCCACAGGCCCTATCACCCTCCCCGCCCGCTGTGGGTCCACCAAGGTCGACATCCTCTTCAAGCCCAAGGCCCGCATCCCCTCCTTCAATGAGCAGGTCTCTTGGAGATGTTGATTTTGATAACCTCGCAGCAGCAGAGAGTTGAGGGTGTGGTGAGAATGACCCATGTTGCTAGGGCAAAAGCGCAGAAGTGCAAACTCTTGGTGGTTTTTTTTGGTTTGGTTTGGTTCCTTGGCTAGAGCTGTGATGAGGTTTATTGATGGTAAGATGTTGCATGTGCAGCCATTTGTCCACCATTAACCCTCTTGCATTCGGTGTCTCTGAACACAAACTGCCCTAGATTTCGCATTCCATCACAAAATCAGGTCAGGCACACATGCTGGCTGGCCTTTTCCTCCTTCTAAGTACATACCAGCAGCTATAATTACTTCCAGACACTCAGCAGGGTTTCTCCTTCTGGCCTGATAGAGCTTTGACATGTGGTAGCAATTAGTGATGGTCACAGCGTGATGGAAATCTGTGTGTAAATCCTGGCAAATCCCAGATCGGGACTTAGGGAGGGGGGGTTAATTATTCAATCCTGACAAATCCCGGATCGGGACTAAGAGGTTAAGGTAGGCGCATTCCAACTTCAGGATGATGTCTAGACATGAAACTAGTGTGTATATGTTGGGGGAGGAGGGGTGTTTTTTTTTTTGTGTGTGTGTGTTTCGTTTTTATGGAGTGGCCTTCTCTAATGAAAGGCAAAACAGGTTGTAACATGTTCACAAGATATTCTGCATGCATTTGTACACGGGACCTCACTCTAGTCCCATCTGAAGGGCTTGTGGGGGAAAGGAGTTAGTATTGATGTGAACTCCTAGGGGAAAATCCCCTGAACAGGGTGTCTTAGTGGTGGTTGGTTTCATGGGCATGTTGAACCCAGAGATACATACCCCTCTGAAGGTCACACAACCACAGCCGGCCCACTCTTTTGAAAAAAAAAAAAAGGCTTTTTAGTATCTATCATGTGTGCAAGACGACATTTGTGGATTTTCACAGAGAGCTTGGGTAACTGTGTTGTCCAGTGGACTTCATTAATTGCTCAGAATTTTAATTCCAATTCTCTGATCCATTCATTCAACTAGGTAGGCACCTTTCCACACAAAAAAACAACCTAACCACAACCAGAATTCTGGGGTCAGAAAGGAATCTGTACCTGTTTGTTTTTTCTCTCTCTCTCTTTGTTTTGTGCAGGTGTTTTTGCAGTATGGCGACCTGACCAGGCACCTGTTTGCCATCAGCGGAACCTGTCTAGGGGTGGACGTCGAGCTGGAAACCAACTACGTGGCTTTCGGCACTGTCTTCCTACGCAGTCAGATCTCTCGTACTTTGGTCATGACCAACCAGGGAGATATCAACACTAGGTATTTAGTGGGATGTGGATGTGTGTCTGCTCCTGTCCATCCCTCTTCGTTTCTTACGCACAGCTGCATCCACTTGGGTACATGCGTACATGCACACACATGCTCGCGCGCACACACGCGCGTGCTCGCGCACACACACACACTCACATTCACTCACTCATTCACTCTCGCTCACTCACTCTCTCTCTCATTCACTCACTCACTCTCTCACTCACTCACTCACACATGCATGCACGCGCGCGCGCACGCACGCACGCACGCACGCAGCACGCACGCACACACACACACACACACACACACACACACACACACATATATGTGCATTTTCTTTGCTGTTACTAAGAAAAAATGCTAAAGTCTAGCAGTTAAAGAATCAACTTTGGCATAACCCTGATTCTCTTAACATCTGTGACATGAGATAAAGTAAACAAAAATATCTTTCATCCTGTGTATCCACCCAAACTGTTGACAGTTCCAGAACTACCATTTATTTATTTGTTTATTTTATTTATTTGTTCTCTTATATCAAGGATAATGGAATAAGCATTCATATGCTTTTTTACATCCAGTCTCCGTGTGTATGCAGTTTGTAAATCTTGTCATCTGTTTCCACCAGCACACGATGGCCTACTCTTACGAAAAGCAGAACAGGATTTAATGTGTGCGCAAGATATTCTGCGTGCGTTCGCACACAGGGCCTCGGTTTATAGTCTCATCTGAAGAACTATGGGGGAGAGTGGAGGAGGCTAGTTGCACTGTTGTTGTTGTCCACTTCCCCCCAAAACTGTAAGCTGCTGTTTGTTGTGTGCAGGTTCCGATGGGACCAGAACAGCTTCCTGCCCGATTTCTCCATCGTTCCTGTGGAGGGCTACCTCACCTCTGGCATGGAGATTTCCTTTGACCTGAAATTCCACCCTCAGAAAACTAGCGCTGACATCAGATATGAGGTATTTAAAGATCTGTTTGTGTGTTGAATGTGCATATGTAGAAATATGTGTGAGTGTCATTTGTGTGTTAAGATTTGTGTTAGTGTGAATCTGTCTGTCTGTCTGTGGCACTGTTTGTCCTTCTGTAGTCTTATATTCGTGGGTGAAAGTTCTGAGTGTGTTTTGTAGTGTTTGTACTTTTTCTGGTGCACTTATAGAGATTTGTAAGAGGTGCGGGTCTTTGTGCATATGCAGTGGAGTATCTTTAAAGCATGATTAAGATTCAGGAGACTGGTCAGGTCATGTCATCAGAAGTACCTATCACATTAATATTTATGTATGTATATATATATATATATATATATATATATATATAAATATATATATAAAATATATATATATATTTATATATATATATATATAATTTTTTTTTTTTATAAAATTTTTTATTATTATTATTATTTTTTTTAATGGAATAAGGGATTGTGTGAGAACAAAAACGTATAAACAACACAAGGAGATCTGTGTTTTCATGTAATCCATTTAGTTATGCAACAAAACATATAAACAATACAAGAAGATCAGTGTTTTCATTCATGTAATCCATTTATCTATTGCTTCATATGCAACGAAAAAAAGAGGGGGTGTTTTTATGGCACTTGTAAGTGTCATAAAAAAAAAAAAAATTTAAGAAAACTTTTTCGTCGTTACATGGTTACATCTCCAAGCCCCCTCTCTAACCCCATGAGGCACACTTTCAGAACCTGCGTTGCTTCCTGGACGGGGGCCCCCACCACCCTTTGATGCTGACACTGACTGGAAGCTGCACGGACATCACGCCCATGAAGGAGGTGTACACCTTCAACACCGTGGTGCGCGGCAAGGACACCAAGAGCATCCCCATCACCAACCGCACCCTCCACACCTGGAACCTCACCCCCATCATCGAGGGCAGCCAGTGGTCGGGCCCCACCACCCTCACCGTCGAGCACGACCAGACGCGCCTCTACGACATCGCTTACCGGCCCCTCACCATGACCACCGACAGCAAGCACAATGTGAGTTAGTCGTCAGTCCTGTCTGTCTTTGGGTGTCTCTCTCACACTTTTTTTTTTTTTTAATTTATTATATTTTTTTAAAAATTCTTTTATATCGAGGATAACAGAATAAGCAATCATGTGCTTTTTTTCACCCGGTCCCTGTGTGTATACAGTTTTGTAAATATTGTCATCTGTTCCCACCGGCACACGATGGCCTACTCTTACAAAAAGCGGAACAGGATTTAACGTGTGCGCAAGATGTTCTGCGTGCATTCGCACACAGGGCCTTGGTTTAAAGTCTCATCCAAAGGACTGTATATCTATCTGTCTGTGTCAAGACCACAAATCTGTCTGGTTGCATTGACAACAACAAAATAATCGTTTTTGTGTGTTTTTTTCGGTGGGGGGATTAGGGAGTTTTTATACTGTGTGTGTTTAAATTCTGTGTGCAGGTTTGAGTCACTGTACATAAGTGTGAAAGCACGCTGACAGGATTGAGGCTGTGTTTTCTAGGCTAGAGTGACAGCCCCATGGTGATGGTGGTGGTGTGTTGCAGGGCACCATTTTCTTCCCCTTCCCAGATGGCCTGGGCCAGCTCTTTAACCTGGTGGGTGTGGCGGAACCCCGCGGTCCAGCGGGAAAGTGAACCAGGAGATTCCCTGCAAGACAGACTTCACCCAGCCCTCTCCGTCCACAACTGGATGTCCAAGGCTCAGAGGTCACACACCCTTCTCCCCCCCCCCCCCCCCCCCCCCCTTTTTTTAAATAAAAATTCTTTTATATTGAGGATAATGGAATAAGCACTCATGTGCTTTTTTACATCCAGTCCCCATGTTTAAGCAGTTTTGTAAATCTTGTCATCTGTTCCCACCAGCACACAATGGCCTACTTTTACGAAAAGCGGAACAGGATTTAACAAGTGCGCAAGATGTTCTGCGTGTGTTCGCACATGGGGCCTCAGTTTATAGTCTCATCCGAAAGACTTTTGGGGAGAGTGGAGTCAGCACTGATGTTAACTCCTCCTTTATGTCAGCCTTGTTTGTATTTCTCCTCTATGTCTGCCCTGTTTGTATTTCTCCTCTATGTCTGCCCTGTTTGTATTTCTCCTCTATGTCTACCCTGTTTGTATTTCTCCTTTATGTGTGCCCTGTTTGTACTTCTCCTCTGTTTGTATATCTCCTTTATGTGTGCCCTGTTTGTATTGACCCTTTCTTTATGCCCTCAAGGCTAAGACATAAGAGTTCCATTGTTGCACTTGCTCGCGTTTGTTTTGTTTATTGAGAAAAAGTAATGAGGAAAGACAAGTGCAGGTACCAACTTCTCAATCATTTTGAAAATGACTTATCAAAGATTCAAATGAAAAAAAAAGATTCAAATGAAAATGTTTGTTTTTGTTTTATGGTTTTTCCTCCCTTTATCAGCTTTTTAAGTGAGTAAATTTTTAAGTGTAGACTTTAGCCACTGCTGTCATATTTTTCAGTTTAATCAAGATGAAAAGATATAAAAATCTGAGTACTTTAAAATTTATCCAGAGCTATACAAAGTGTCTACTTTCAGAGACTCTCAAAAATTCATACACCTTTTTTAAAATTGAGTTTGTATCTGGAGCATTATGGGTTTTTTGTTGTTGTTTTGGGGATTTTTTTTATACCGGGGGGGGGGGGGGGGGGGGTTGCTACCTCGTCTTCTGTTTCATTTCTGTTCTGCTGTTCCCTCAGTGCTCATTGTAATCTACTGATGGATGACAGCAATAGCTTAGTGGTGGAGCCAGATTGAATGAGACACCCACCTGAGGTGGTCACCAATGCAACTTCCTCACAACCTTCTCCCATGAACCTCCAATGCTACAGGCTTGGACATAAACTCACCACAGGCACAGAAGTGTATGGGGAAACTAAAACTTAGGTCATCATGAGACCAGAGCAACTGGGGCCACTGAATCAGAGACAGTTTTTCTTTTATGGAGTAGGACTCTGAACTCTAAAAAAAAAAAAACTCTGAAAAGATTTATTCATAAAGAGGCTGTTGGCCCATACATGTAGGGGGGGGGGGGGGTGCATGGTAAAGCACAGCTGTCACAAACAAATGCAAACAAATTCACAGTGGGGAAAAAACCTTATGACATTGTAATATCTCTTATTCTAAAGGCTTTACATAAATATAAAGCTACATTGCTAATGATATCAGAATTACTACATCCTAGGAGCAAACAGAGTCTAAATGCATAAGCCTGGTTGGTATATTTTTCTGGGATATAATTTTGCATGATGTCATTTAAGACAAGACAACATAAAACGAAATGTACTTCATCTTCTGTTGCCTCATTACATAAAAAAAGAATGCTTTGTCAGATTCAATTTGCATTCTGTGTGTAAGTTTGTAAACATTTATATGTAACTCAACTCTGGGTAGGAGCCAGCTGTAGTCAGAAAACCCCTTTTTGACTATGGGACTCGAACCCAAAACCTTCTAGTCTGTAACCCAAGGTGCTAACCACTGTGCCATGGCAACTGGTAAGTTTGTGGTTTGTCATTGCGGTGTAATTCAGCTGCTGGATTTGGGTTTGTCCTTTTTCAGATTCCAGGTGAAGATAGATGTGATCAAACCAGAGAAGGTGGATCCCAGCCTCAAGATTTCTTACAAAGACAACATCGATGTTCCAGCCAACAGCTATGAAACCTATAAATTTAATGTCTATGCTTATCGAGAAGGACAACTGTCTCTAAAGGTATGCTTGTTCTGTTGGGTGCTTTTTGTTTTCTCTTCTTTCTTTTTTTTTTTCAATCTAACTTCTGTCTCCTTCTGTATTGTAGATGGAATTGACCTAACTGCTTTTTCCACCCAGCCATTTGTCTTTTTTAACCAAAATGGGATTTTTAAAAGAAAAGTGTCTCTCACACAAAGGGTTTCAAAGCACTGGTGGAAGGCCTGCACTTGAAGTTGACCTGGGAGAGTGTAAAAATCCCCACCCTTAATTCATCAGATGGCACTGAGATTCAAACCCACAACTTCTTCGTCAAAGGATCTTAACCACTCAGCTGTAGCATCCATCAGAAAGAATAAATACTGATGATGATGATGAACATAAAATGTGTATCAAGTGGATGGATAGCTGATAGTGAGGCTAGTTCCAAAATCTGAACTAGCATCCACCAGTGATAAATAAATAAATAAATAAATGGGAGTGTCTAGAGACCAATAAAAAAAAAAATCCATTTCCTTAGACTTTGCTGCATAACTCAGAAATCCTGATGAAAGCATTGCATGCCTGTGTTTACAGGTGACCTTCACCCATGAGCCCAGTGGGGAGTACCAGTTCTATGAGGTGCTGTTCCGCCTGACCAGGCCTGGGGCGATGTCTGTCATCACTTTGCCAGCGGTGGTGCGCCACAACCTGCACCACACCCTCACTGTGGAGAACCCCCTCAACACCCCCGCCACCCTCACCGCCTCCTGCAACGTGCCAGAGATAGTCCACCCTGCCAACATCCTCCTCCCCCCCTATTCCAAGGTATGGCTCGATACATTCTATGTCTGTTGTTAAGTTTGAGTTCATAAGGAGCGGATGACAAAATTATATCAAATTTTTGTGTGTTTTTTTTAAACCAGCATGCGCACAGGTGTCGTGTTTAGACACCATCCCTGAGAAAAAATCGGGAGTTGGAGTCCCCAGGGCAGAAAAATCAGGAGTTGGAGTCCCCAGGGCGGCTTGGGGCTTTAAAAGAAATTTTTTTTAATGGGTAGGCGCTGCACTTGTGGCGACGTGCTCTCCTGGGGAGAGCAGCCTGAATTTCACGTAAAGAAATCTGCTGTGACATGAAGTGATATAAAATAAAATAAAAATTGAATAAGACCTGAGTGGTTTTGTAACAGAGTAACTTTGTGAGTTGGAACTCTTACGACCCAGTCATTGGCAATAGTGGATGGGAGAGTAGAAAAGCAAAGGATATTTATTTTATGATTTCAATGTTGAAACATGTTTTCCATGTTAGGTCTACCATGCATATAAAAGTTTCAAAATAGGTGGATCGGTGGTCTAGGAGGTAACACACCTTGCCTAGAAAGCAAAAAGTCCGGGTCAGAGTGTGCGGTGGTTTGAACCCCATTTGGGCCCAAGAATTTACCCCCCATCCATTAGACCATGAGTGGTGGTCTGGGTGCTAGTCTTTCGGATGAGACGATAAACCGAGTTCCCATGTGTTACATATCATTATTTAGCGCATGTAAAAGAACCCACCGCAACAAGGAGGTTGTCCCTGGCAAAATTCTGTAGAAAAAAAGCCACTCTGATAGGGAAACAAGTACAATTGCAGACAGGAAAAAAAAAATAATAATGGGTAGGCGCTGCACTTGTGGCAATGCACTCTCCCAAGGGAGAGCAGCCCGGATTTTACGAAGAGAAATCTGCTGTGACATAAAGTGGTATAAAAAAATAAATAAAAATAAGATATTCTTGCACTCAATCAACAACTTGACATAAACATCTAGCAAAACTGTTCATCATCAGAAAGGACTTATTCTCCAGGGCCAGTTCTCCTTCGACTACCTGCCTCTGAAGGTGGGGGAGGTGCAAGGCAAGCTGGAGCTGCAGAACCCTGACCTCGGCCTCTTCATCTACGACCTGGTCCTGCGAGTGTCGCCAGCATGCCAGGAAAAGCCAGTACACATGCGAGTGGCTCTGGGGCAGAGCTATGTGCAGCCTGTGCGCTTCCAAAGCTACTGCAAGCAGAAGATTGAGTACACCTGCAAGGTCAGTCAGTGTCTTTTTTTTGTCTTTTTTTTAAATTAAAAAAAAATTATTTTTTTTAGGTCAGTCAGTGTTAGCAGCGGTTGTGGTAGATTTGTGGGTTCACGACTGTGGTGTGAATGTGCTCAGCTTTTTTAATGTGATGCACTGTATGGGATTTTTCAGGGCTTGTTGTGGCTTTGTGTTGTCTGCATCATGGAATCTTTGGAAGGGACTGAGCCAAGATATTTAAAGTCTTTGATAATTTTTTTAAAGTTTTGTCAGTCTTTATTTCATGCTCTGTTTGGCAACTGGTTCTGATACTCATGACTTGCTCTGTGTGGGAGGGAGGGATAGCCTAGTGGTCAGAACATTGCACTCACACTTTTATGACCCGGGTTTGATTCCCGTTCGAGGGGATTTTTGCACTGGAGTTAACATCAGTGCAGACTCCACTCTCCCCAAAAGTCCTTCGGATGACACAATAAACCGAGGCCCCATGTGCAAACGCACACAGAACATCTTGCGCACGCATTAAATCCTGTTCCGCTTTTCAAAAGAGTAGGCCATTGTGTGCCGATGGGAACAGATGACAAGATTGACAAAACTGTACACACACACACGGGGACTGGATGTAAAAAAGCACATGAATGTTTATTCCATTATCCTCAATATAAAAGAACAAATAAAATAAAAGATATAGTGAAAAGGTGAGATAAATGGATGTATCTCCTTAGAAAAAAAAACAACTGTGTCCCTGTGTGTGTGTATGCCAGGTGGACTGCACCGACTTCCAAGTGGACAAGAGCGTCAGTGTCAGCCCCTCCTCCACCGGCCACACAGAGGTCACGGTGGAGGTGACCTTCGAACCCTCCAGACTGGGGGAGCAGAAGACCACGCTGACGGTCTGCTCCCCAGTGGGCGGGGACTACAGCTTCCCTCTGCGGGGATTCGGCACTGACCCCACCCCTCAGGGCCCCATCCTGGTCAAGACGGGCGTGTCCAGCTCTGTGTTTTTCCGCAATGTCTTCTTCACCACTGTCACGTTCTCCATTCAGGTCAGTACGTCAGTCACTTTATATTCCCAGTGTTATGTCGTCCTCTGTCAAAAAAAATAAAAAAATAATAAAAGATTTAAAATGAAAAATAAATAAAAACCAAAAAAATTTTTATTTCTTTTTTTATATTTTTTTTAATGTCATCCTCTGTCATCTGGGATTTTTTTTTGGGGGGGGGAGGTGGGGGGGATTTTGCTGAGTTCAAAATCACTTTTCTCATGTTCTTTCCAGTCATCAGTCAGTCAAAGGCAGTTTCATATAAATCAGTGACAGACACTATAGCTGAATGGTTAAGACCGTTCAACTTCTATCCCATGGGTCCATGAAGTCCTAGGTTTGAATCCTGGGGAATTAAAGGTGGGGAATTTTATGATTTCCCAGGTCAACTTCAAATGCAGACCTGCCAATACCTTCATTCCCTTTTCTTTTGATGTGCACAAATCCATAAGCACATTGGTTTGACTGGTTGATAGTCTCCCCCGAAAGACTTGATGTTCAATTTCCCTGTCAAGCTGGGAAGAAAGGGCAAGGCTGGGAATCAAACCCAGAACCCGCATATTTTACCTGTTGGGCAAGTAGACATCTAAAGTGTTCTGCCACCTTCTTTCTTGAATAGAGATTTTTTTTTTTTTCTTGAATAGAGATATGAACCTGCAGAGCAGACAGATTTTAACATTATTCATGCAGTTAGTGTTATAGCATAAGGAAAGCTATGTGCAACACACTTAATGCTTTCATCATTACCTTCTTTTTTTTTTATTTAGGAGAGCCTCTTTTTTTTATCTTTCCTGCATGGAATTTATCATCATTTTTACATGGGATATTTCCAGATGTCCTTTCTTTTGTGGACAATAGCTTCACACTGTGTTTTGAGCATTCTCTGCATATGGTGTCAGCCTGGTGCAAGCATTGCAACCTCCCTACAGAACCAAACAGCGCTATCTAGGCATTGACCTCCATCATGAGAGACTCGCGATGAAACTAAACACCAGCAGAATTTTCAGCAGCTGCATTCAGAGTTGCAGATGATGAAACACCCAAGACATGCAGTTTTTACTTTCTGATTGTATTCAGCTGAAGACTCTGTATGTGTGTGTAGGATGGAGCTGTAAGAGGATAACAATGAGCACAATTCTGCTTCTGCTTTTTTTATGAAGTAAAACTGATTTGGGGAAGCTGCTCACTCTGTATTTCTGGTAAACATTGGATGCACATCAGTAAACTGAACTGTGCGGTTCTGTTGAGGACGTACAGTAGGTAGACAGCACACCTTTGTTCCTAATACTTAGTGCTTAAGTTTGGTTAGGGAATATGTGTGCATGGTATGAAATCTGTGTATTTTCTGTGTGCTTTAGGTGGACAACCCTCAGTTCTCTGTGCAAAAAGACTCGGAGACCATTCGGCCCAAGAAAGACCACCGCATCCTGGTACAGTTAGACGCCAGCAGAGAATCAAAAAGATCCCAAGCTGGACGCCTGGTGGTATCCTGCCAGTCACCCATTGACAAAACATCCCAGATCCAGTGGGTCTATTACCTGAAAGGTGTGACAGTCAAACGAGAGGACATGATGCTCCAAGCCAGACCTTCAATAGACAGTTCCGAAAGACGCTAGGATGAAAAGACTTTCAACATGTCCACAACAAACAAAAAAAAGAGTACTTCAAGCAGCCAGACTTCAAGGGGGAAAATTCTAGCATTATGTTAAGTGGTAACCATGAAACTAGCTACTTGACTGTTACCCTGTACCGACGTGTGTGATAACTAGTTTTCTTTTCTTTTTTTTATTATCATTATTATTTCTTTAGGTGTGTGTTTGATTATTTACTTAGTTATTCTATTTTTATATCTACATTCTGTTTTTTATTTTGATTGGTATTTGTGCTGTGACCTGTAGTGTATTTGACAGCTTTGTACACCTTTGAAATCTGCTTTTATGCCGTCTTGCATCAGCCTCTTTTGCTGTTACATTATTTCAGTTAGACTTTGGTTTGACTCCTTCGTTGCTCTTATACTTTGACGCAGACACATAACTTTTTTTGTATTGATTTTTATTGGTAATAAACTATTTTTTAAAGAAATGCTGATAGTTGCGTTGACTAGGATTGAGTAAATGTGCAGAAAAAGGAATGCTTGTCATTTAGAAAAGGTATTTTGGTGAAATAAAAACAGTAATTTCTGGGTTTGGACATGAAGTACTTTCCTGGCAAAATGATCAGGCTGGTACAGCATGAGAGGAGAATACTCACAAAATTTGTTGAAAACAAACGAGGCTAAGGTGGTACAGTGCAAGAACAGCATCAGCCATTCATTTTCCTTCCATATTTAAACCCTGCCGGGCTACAAAGGCATTGAAGTCACAGAAAGGAAACATCTATCTTGATCAGAAATCTCACTTTGAGTTGGCTTTCTCTAACCTCTCATGAAAACCAACAACAAACAAATCAAAGAATATGTCTCTTTGTGGATGCAATGTAACTAAGGAGGCCGCAAATATTTAACTGAGTGTACTCTGTATGTCACCATGCTCTGTGGATCTTTTTTCTGTGCAAGTTTGACAGAAAGCAGATGCAAATAGGATATATGGGACATGTCAGGTTCTTAATGGCACCCACAACACATTTTCACTCATACTTAAAACTTGCTGTTTGGGCGTTCAACAAAGAAGAACAAAACAACTGGAATGCGTGTATGTTAAAAAGCAAATCATAACCTGAAGATGACAAGATTCTAAACCCTGAAAACCTTGCAGAAACCCCAATGCATTTTTTTTTTATAGTATATGTTTCTCGGCTAGAACTATGAGGTTCACAGATGATGAAATTTTGTATATGCAACCGTTGTAACCCACCATTATTGTTGCCGCATTCTAACTTCGGGGATGATGCAATGCATTTGAAACACTGCTTTACAGCCAACAAACTGCAAGTGGGAAAAAAAAGAAATATTTTTATGTTGTAACGTATTGGTATGGTATCATATCATTATGTTGTATGGAACAGTATGTCATCGTTTTGTAAATTACTGACATGCACAGTCCTGGCAGATTTCCAAGGGGGAAATTTGGGTTGTTCCTCTAAGAAAGAGAACAGCAGGGCAATGCAGCACCACCTTCTTTTTTCAGACTTTTTCAGGGGACAGGATAGCCTAGTGGTCAGAACATTGTGCTCGCAATTTGATGACCTGGGTTCTATTCCCATTCGAGGGGATTTTTGCCCTGGAGTTAACATCGGTGCTGACTCTACTCTACCCAAAAGTCTGTCGGATGAGACTGTAAACTGAGGCCCAGTGTGCGAACACATGCGGAATATCTTGCGCACAGGTTAAATCCTGTTCTGCTTTTCGTAAGAGTAGGCCATTGTGTGCCGGTGGGAACAAATGACAAGATTTACAAAACTGCATACACACAGGGACTGGATGAAAAAAAGCACATGAGTACTCATTCCATTATCCGCGATATCAAAGAATAAAATGAAATAAAATTAATAGACTTTGTTTTTTGTTCTCTTCTATCTTTTTCTACAGAATTTTTTCAGGAAGAACTGTCTTGTTGCCATAGGTTCATTCACATTGGGACCTTGGTTCACTGTTTCATTGGAAGATTACCACCCAGATTATTATTCGTGGTCTTGTGGATGGTTGGGGGGGGGGGGGGGGGGGGGGGAAGGAATATTGCTTTAGATAGGATTAAACCCATGACCTTTGGCATTCAAGATGGAAGCTCTACCACTAGACCTCTGATGGAAATAGAGATAAGCAGATGATAAGTAATAGGAACAGACTATGCTGTGGCCCAAAAGTTTGTCAGTTATGGACTTTATGCCAAGGCTTGCATTATAATGTGGTTATGCTTTGAATTGTTGAGATTGTCTTTGGATATGACAAGATCTTAGCATTTTTTTCTTTCTTTTCTTAGCTAAAACTCGAGTGCACCAATGGTGAGATTTGTGTATGCCATCATTTTTTCCCACCATGAAGGTAGCTGCATTCCAACTTCTGGGATGTATGCTGGGCATAGTCATGTTTCTCTAACCCACCGAATGCTAAGATGAATTGTTGGGTCTTTAATGTGTTTGCTTGGTCTTCAGCATGTGCATATACATAAAGGGAATTAAGGTACTGGCAGGTCTGCACTTGAAGTTAACCAGGAAGATCATAAAAATAATCCCCACCCTTAATTCACCAGATGCCACCAAGATTCAAACCCACAACTTCATGGACCTACTGGATTGAAATCAAACAGCCTTAACCACTCAGCTATAGCTCCTGTCATAATCTGTATTCTGTAAACAAGGAAACAAATTCTCAGACTTTGGGAGTATGGCTGCCAATATGGTAAGATACTTGAAAACAGTTCACAGATATTTCATCCCGTATGTACTTAACATTCTTACAGTAATTTTTAGGTGTGATGAGGGAGACTGCATGTTCTAGGTGACCTGGAACGTCCAACATCAATAACAACAAACACTGCAGTTTTCTTGGAACAATCATTCATGCTGTGTACTGTTGGCTGAGAGATTGTGAATTCCTGAGGCATCCCAGGAATAAATTCATACTTTGTGACCTATTGCAGACATCAGCCAATTTCTATACAGAATTAAAGTACTATGTATTTAATGGGAAGTTGGGGAACGCACTGTCCAATTTCATCCACTGCATGATTTCTTCTTCTTCTTCTTCTTCTTCTTCTTCTGCATTTCCTGGCCATGCTAAAATTTTAATACAGTCTGGATGGCAGTCTGCAGTCTATTGTAGTGACCAGGCTGGTTCCCAGAATTTTTTTCCACGAGCTCTACAAGGCTGGGCCATATCATCAACTATATAATTTAAATTTAATGCTAAAGGACTGAGAGGAAGCTAGGAACGCACGCACACGCATGCACGTGCGCGCGTGCACATGCGCGCGCGCACACACACACACACACAATTGCTCATGCACGCACACACACACACACACACACAAAATTGCACATGCACACACACATGCAATCCACACACACAGAGAGAGAGAGAGAGAGAGAGAGAGAGAGAGAGAGAGAGAGAGAGAGAGAGAGAGAGAAAGATGCATATGTACCTGAGCCTGTATGTACGTCTTTAACACACACACACACTACTTCAGTACAATATCACAGCGCGCGCGCACACACACACACACACACACACACACACACACACACACACACACACACTTCTTTGGTATGATATCACAGTACGTGTGGGGGCATGACATGATCAGGCTGATTGATACATGATGGGCTACACTGCTAGTTGGGGAGGTTAAGTTAGTTAAAGTCTGTCCCGAGCCTAAGGCTCATCAGGCCGGTGCTTATCCCGGTTTCTGTGGCGTTAAGCGACTGAGAGTCATAGACTCCCCCCCTGGATAGGACCCCAGTCTATCGCAGGGTTAACCCCTAACACAAGGTTGGTACCCCTTTTACACCTGGGTAGGGTGAGAAAATAGCCGTAAAGTGCCTTTTCCAAGGGCACAACGCCATAGCCGAAAGCTGGATCGAACCGCAACCTTTAGATACGAGTCAACGCCCTAACAAACTAGACTACAGAGGAGGCTGTTGGGGAGGGGGGGGGGTTAAAATCAAAAGAGAACAAAATGGGGAAATAAAACCTTACAAAGGGAGAGTTATTTGATATAAAGACGAGAAACGGTTGTTTCAGTATGTTTTAGTTATCGGAAAAGAGCTCGGTTTTTGTTTCGTTGTGCAGTTTTCTTGCAAACTTTACTAATAAGTTAAGCCTAGAAATTTTAAGGTCAAGGCCACTCTTCAGCACAGAGACTAAAAAGGATCTTGGGAGAAGGGACACTATTCCAAACAACAAAAATGTCAAAACGAAACGCCGTCAAATACATACAGAACGATGAACCAGCATTTATTCGGCAGTTCAAAGAAAAAGTCGGCTACAAAGAAGGACCAGATGTAAACACAAAGGTAAGAAATAAGGAGAAGCGTGAGCAAAACCGCAACTATTTTACACGACGTGTAAGGTAGATCAGATGTGTATACCTCCTCTTCAAGCTCTTGTTGTAATGACTATCTAAAATATAAAAATAATTATTATGAATGCATCTGAGGCAATGTTGTTAAAATTAAATGCACTTTCGGCATACTTTGTAGATGGTTTATCAAAATAATTGTTAAATTTAATGACGAAGAACTCAAGATATGATATTTTGTAAAATCTTGAAAGCAGACTTTTCTAAGGTTTCAGATTTTCTCTTGGATTTGCTGTAGATGTAGTGTTAGATCAGTTGAAAATATCAAGTCTACATAAATTTATTGATGAAAATTTATTTCCCAAGCTGCTAAGCTGGAGAAGTACAGTGACAATCAGTAATATGATGACATGATAAAGTCACAAGGCACAATATTTATCTTATTCTTAGTTATAAAGGCACCATATAAATCCTAGTTCTGTTCCTGATCACCAGTTTTCATGGATGATTTATCTAGATATATAGTATACAATAGATTTAGAATTCTCATCTTAAAATCACTGTACTATAAAAAAAATTTTAAGTGTTACTTTAAAGAGAAACCCATTATGATGGTTATTGTATGGGTTGATTTTGTTGTTGTTCCTTGGCAATAGCTTACTCCAAGGCTCATCAATAGTGAGATTTTTGCATAGAAGCAACTTTTTTGGTCCCTCCTTTGAGGTAGCCATGTCCCATCTTTTAGGATGATGATGTCTTAAGATGACACCTGCGTGCATGCATTTTATTAAAATCTTGTCATCTATTCGTACTGAAGCATGAAATAACCTACTCTTCCTGAAGGCAGAATGGTTTTTTTTGTGTGTGTGTGTGTTTTTTTAATGTGATCGCAAGATGTTCTGCATTCATTTGAGCATGGGGCATCAATTTAAAGTTTCATCTGAAGGACTTTGACATTCAGTTTGATTTTCATGTTAAACTGGGAAGAAAGGGAAAAGCTAGAATTAAACCCAGAGTCGTCATATACTTCTTAGGCAGGTGAACATCTTAACTGTCCTGCCACCTTCCTTTTTAGGGTTAATTTTGTACTGGATTTGTCATCATATTTGGCCATTATTTGCAAATGTCTATGCAGTCTTAAACAAGTAGTAATGAAGGCAAGAAAAATAAACAAGATTTGTAAAAGAATGTGTCAAAAATATTCAACCAAGTATTGAATTGATTTCTCTTTTAACTTAAGCCTCTACATAGTACATTTCTGTATACGTAGGGCCACAGCAAAATGGTTCAAGCCTGATCTGATCTCTGCTGACCCACATCATACATTCTGTGATTTGTAATCTTTTTAACACTTATTAGTAGTAAATTTCTGAATGTAAGTGGTGTATCAAGTTTGAATGAAGTGACTTCTTTAATACCTTTTTTGACATCAGTGATATGAAATGATATAATAATAATAGATTGTATTTTAAAATTTTTATTTTATTTTATTCTATTTTTTTAATGATAGATTGTACTTTGTATAGTTCCCAGATACATTGAATAGCTTCTGATGTCGATGACAGAGACAGAAGCTGGAGTATGAAGAAGATGAGGACAGATCTGACACAGAAGAAGAAAAGCCGGTAGTGGTGGTGCTGAACCCGGGAGACCTGACTGCAGAGGAAGCCACTGAGGAAGAAATACTCAAGAAGAAATATGAAGGTTGGTGACAAGACAGTTTGTGTACACTGCTATTTTGTTCAGGACTACATTGTATGTACCATGAAAGAAATTCTGGTGGAGTTTTTTTGTAGTTGGAACATGAAGGTTGGTGACAAGACAGTTTATGTACTCTGGTATTTTGTTCAGGACTACTTTGTGCTAGTTCTGTTACATGGTCCGTTTTTATATATGTACCATGATAGAAATTCTTGTGGATTTTTACAGTTAGGATGCTGTGTGAAAGAAATCAAACCAGAATGTGATGATATTGTTATTATAAAAGTGGATTTATGAATTATATGTGTTTGGTTAAAGATAGAGATGTTGTTTTGATGGCATGCTATATTGTGCTATCTGATATCATCATTGGGGCTAACTGGTCTGCAGAGAATTATGAATGAATGAGTAGGTTTGGGGGCTTTCTCAGACCATGCTACAAATATTTTATCAACTTCGTTGTTCATTAGACCAAAATAAGCAAAATGCAAGCACTACCTGTAGTCACTGTCTAAACTGTCATTACTTTACTAGTATCACTCCATGTTTGGCCCAGGCCAAAAGTTTTGTCAGTTATTGATGTAACCCAAGTGCCAAAGCCGACTTTGAAATCTGTTTATGCCTAGTTAGAATGTACTGTTGAGATTATCCAGCCACAGCAAAGCTCTTGGCTTAACAGCCTGAATTCTACCTACCAACAGCATGAAATGATACCATTCTGGGTTTTTTTAGGTTTAAATTTTTTTTTTAATCTTTTATATCAAGGATATTGGGATAAGCACTCATGTACTTTTTTTCATCCAGTCCCCCTATGTATGCAGTTGTGTAAATATTGTCATCTGTTCCCACCGGCACACAATGGCCTACTCTTACGAAAAGCGGAACACGATTTAACGTGTGTGCAAGATGTTCTGTCAGACACTTAGGGGTGTTACCTTGTCTGTCTTTGCAGAGGACCAAGCAATTCAAGATGGGAAAATCACCTTCAAGAAACCGACCAAGAAAAAGGATGGCACCCCTGCAGACGACACGACAGAGGATACCACTGCCAAACCAGCCAAAGACAAAGGGAAAAGCAAGGAGAAAAAGAAAAAGGACAAGGAGCAGAAGAAAGCACACAGTCTGTTATCTTTCGGAGATGAAGAAGAGGAAGAGGATGGATGAGTGTTGCATTGACACGGTTTTGAGTGCGCCTTGTTCGTTTTGGAAAATCGGGTGAGTGTGTGAGGAGCATGCTAGTGTTGTTGGGTTTTTACAGTTAGTTTGGACTTGGATGCATGTCTGCTTCAGCCACTGAAGAATTTTTTAAAACGTCTTTTTGCGCAATAGCGTGTATAAATTATCACTCATACATACACACATGCTCACACGCATGCATATGAGACTTTAAACCGAGGTCCCGTGTGCGAACGCACGCAGAACATCTTGCGCACACGTTAAATCCTGTTCCGCTTTTCGTAAGAGTAGGCCATTGTGTGCCAGTGGGAACAGATGACAATATTTACAAAACTGCATACACACGGGGACCGGATGAAAAAAAGCACATGATTGCTTATTCTGTTATCCTCAATATAAAAGAATAAATAAATAAATAAATATGATATATATTATATATATATAAATATATATATATATATATATATAAAAATATATATGTATACATACTAAAACACACACACACACACACACACACACACACACACACACACACACACACACACACACAGCATATACAACTGTTGTGTTATATTTGGCAGATTATGTTGTGTAAAATCTGTGGAAGAGCAAAAGGACATGTTTAAGATTTTTGTTGTCCCTATGGTTGTTGCATTTCTTTTTTTTCATTTTTTTTTCATTGCATTTCTTCGTATTAAAGAGGCAAATAGTCTTGTGAAATAAGTCTGTATAACACATTGAAGACACAGAATATTTATGAGAAAATAAAATTTTAGCTTTTTCTTTTGCGGGTTTTGCAAAATGGTAGGCCATTTTAGAGGTTTGGCTAATATTAAATAGATTTTGTGTTTGCATGTTCTTTGATCTACAAGGAATAAAGATAATAATTTCAGTATGATACAGTGAAACCACATAACTGTTCCTGATTTCCAATGTGAAAACTAAAAAAACCCAACTTTTTTTGTGAAGATCAAAGCCATGCTTGAGGTTGGTTTGGGTTTTTTTTTTTTGTTGTTGTTTTGGTTTTTTTTACAGATTTTTAGTTGTTTCTCAAAAAATCTACACAGACCCACTAAACAAGCTTGTTTCTAACAACTGTTATTTTCCATTGGGTTTTTCTGTTTTGTTTTGTTTTCTTAGTTCAGATCCAAGCTTGTACAGAGAGAGAGAGAGAGAGAGAGAGAGAGAGAGAGAGATGGAGAGAGATGAGAGAGAGAGAGAGAGAGAGAGCACAGACAGTGTTCATCATGATAATATAGACTGGTACCAAAGACACCATGGTGTTGAGACTGTTGAGATTCAAAATAGTTAAACATTCATAGTCCATAGAAATAGATGTCAAGCACTTTTATCAGTTTAACTGGTATCTAAGACGCTATGGGGTTGAGACTGTTGAGACTCAAAATAGTTAAACATTCATAGTCCATAGAAATATATGTCAAGCATTTTTATCAATTTGACTGAGGGGGGATAGTCTAGTGATTTATATAATAGAAATTTCTATATGTGACAGCCTAAAAAAAATACTTGTAACTGTATCTGAGTATATGTCAGAGTGTACATGTAAGTGTGTGTGAATGAGGTAAATAAATTTCATGCAGATATATGTTGCTTGATGTGATGAGAATGATTGAAAATTATATATTCTGCATATTTTGTGCGTATGTAATTTGCGTAAGTTGTAACACTACTTCATTTGTTTACTAGTAAGGTGAAGACCATAACTTCTTGTTTCAAATACATGAATATTTTACTGTCAGATAGTGATGAGATTCTTTGCATTTTGACAGAGTCTGTACCATTTCCTCCTCTTCTCACTTTCACTGTCTAGTGTCTCACCAGTCTGACTCAGTTGTGATGTATATGACAGTTTCAAGTAAAGAACATTTTCACTGCATTTCCTTATTGGATGGGATGCACTGTGCCCAGTCTTTCCCTGTGCTCGTAACTTTGCAGGAGGTCTGCCTGCTGCCCTCAGTCAACATATTCCGCCTAAAGAACACATTTTATTTTATGGAATGTATGCTGGGTTTGTTCATGTTTCTGTAACCCACCGGAGGTTGACATGAATAAAGGGATTTTAAATGTGCATATATGATCTTCTGCATGTGTATACACACAGGAAAGTAAGGCTCTTTTAGGTCTATAATTTAGATGGGAGATAATTTAGTTGGCTTAAAAAAAAAAGTCCTTTTGGATTGACTTTGATAGCTGCAAAAATGACCATAGCATTGCAGAAAACCATTGTGAAGTACATTCACAGAGTCTGATAGGCTTTTACTTGAATCCTACAGCTCAGAGGTGATATTTTTGTTCAAAGTTGAAAGGTAAAAAAACAGCGAAAACACTTCTGTGACCCCTGTTTTATCATGATATTGTTGTATTGGGGTTACCAGTGGGGTTTCTCTCTCTCTTTGTTGTTGTTGTTGTTGCATTTATCAGATGGACATCTCAGTCTGTGATGAAGGCAGCAGTACACTGCAGATCCTCCAAGTCACTGTAGACCAGATCAGCAGTGACACAAGTCTTAGTAATGAGTTCTCAGGATTGCTTTACAACTGGCCATCCTATCTTGCAACTTTTAGTTTTACAGACATTATCAGATCGCACTCTATCTTCTAACCACTAGGCTATCCTGCTCCCCAATACAGAACTGAAATCATCAAAAGGACAAAAACAAAAGCAAAAGAAGCAGAGGTGGGGAGAAACAGTATGACTTAAACTGAACAGATGAACCCATGGACTGCAGCCTTTGGTTTTCCAAGAGTCATTCAGAGCTTATCAGTGTTAAGCTGCCATGGGACCACCAGCCAGAGGGGATCTGCACTGCTGCTGGGTCACATCAGTGGTGTTCAGCAGTGACTGTTCTGATCTAACATTCGCAGGACACCACCTAGTAAGTCCCCCACTGACAACAATCATGGCTTTTTTGTGGACCCAGACTGACTGAGACACCCACTTGGGGTGGCAACTGTCACAACATCCGTCTGATGTCCTTCTCCCATAAACCTCCAACCTGAAGGCTTTGACACAAACTGGCCACAAACACAGAAATGTATAGAAAAAAAAGAAGTGTATAGGAAACCAAAAGTGAGGTTACCATGATCTCAGTGCAACAGTGGCTGCTGAACCAGAGACATTTTTCTTTTACTGCATGATGATCAGGGGTGATGAAGATGGCGTATTGCTGCTGCCGTGGAAGCACACCTGCGTTGAGACGTCATGGGAGGGCTGTACTCTACACTTCTTATCATAATATATCTTGGCATCAGTCAGGTCCAGGTCCTGCTATGTTGGTTAGGTGATTTGAGCAACATTCCCCAAATCACATTGATAAAGTAGATGAAACTCGACTGTGTGGTCCCAGTCTTCCCTGTGAGCCTACAGCACATTTATTCTGGTTAGCAGCCACCCAGAGTAAAAAAAAAAAATCCCTAAGACTCTTATGGGATTCAAACCCACAACCTTCCACCAAAGATGCTAACCATTGCACTATGGCGACTGGTGCAGTTGAACTTTTTAATCCAGCTAGCAACAAGGAAACCCGTTAGCATCACCCATGTGGTTTTGGTCTGCAACCATCATGGAAAATGATTTTGCTGCTCAAATATTCTGGAATGATTTTGCTTGAATATGTAAGTGAATAACGTTTTCAGGGTTGTTCTGGTAATGAATATTTTTTTTTTTTAACCCTGCCGACATCGCTCTGTCAACGAGGATTCAAGTACTGCTGCTGGCTTGTAGCAAGGGAGACAACAGATACAGCTGCTTTGCGTAGGGAAAGATTGATTTTGAGACAGTGATTGGAGGTGTGATTGCTAGTCTTTCAGATGAGACAATTCACATAAAAGAAATTATGCCGACCAGGAAGTTGGCACAGGAAAGAAAAGGTTGTAGGGAAACCACTTTTATAGCAAAAACAAAATACATGATTGTGCAGAGAAGGGAGAGCAGCCAGAATTTCACACAGGGAAATCTGCTGTGAATTAATGTGTACAAATGTTTGTAGTAGTAGTAGGGGGGGGGGGGGGGTACTTTTGAGGGGGTGGAAGAAGCTTTCGTTGTTTTGATTGGTTTTTTTTGTGTGTTTTTTTGGGGGGGGGGGGGGGGTTGTTTTTTTTTTGGGGGGTCTATGCTTACCATAACGGTATGTCAGCACAGTTCGGACGAGGGACACGAAAAAAAAGAGATACTTTGAAGAATGAAACTTATGATTTTTTTTATGAATGTTGGTGTTTATTCTTGATCCACAAAGAAAAGTTTAAATGGAGGCATCGGTAAGCGGGATAATCAGAAAGGCAATAACGATTCTGACTTCCGCCTCTCTCTCAAACACAGTTGTGTAAAAAGAGCATAAGAGCATATATGAAAAAGAAAAAAAAAGCATCAACTTTGCGTCATCATTTAAACCTCGAAAGATTCTTCACTTGATTAATTTCCATCTTTCATTGAAGTTTCACTTTGATTCGGTGCGATCCTATGCCTAGGTTATCCGGGGTCAATTCCATGTTGCGCATGCGCTTAGCAATTGCCCAACATCCATCAGCAATAATCACTCAATTTAACTTGAGCTAGGCCTATAGGTTCAACAATCAGACGACTGGCCTACCATATCCCTGATGGGCCAGAAGAACTTAAGTTAAATAAATAGCGAGCAAAGGTTTGTGATTCACGAGCAGCCTAAACTGGTTAGCCTGTCGATTAGAGAAAAAACATTCTACTTCCGTTAGCTGTGTGTATACACATGGTAGGCCTAGGCCCTAACGCTTGTCGTGTAAATTGTTCCTGATGGCTTTCACCACGGTCGTGCTATCAGGGTTTCTTTTTTTTTTTTTTTTTGTTTGGTTGTTTTGTTTTGTTTGGTTGGTGTTGTTTGTTTTGTTTTTTTTGGGGGGGGGTTGTTTGGTTGGTTGGTTTTTTGTTTGTTTCTTTTGTTTGTTTGCTTTTTTGTGTTTTTTGTTTCGGTTTTTGGGGTTGTTTTTTTTTCTCTCGTTCCTCCGTTAGAGCTCCAAGGTCTACCAATGGTTAGATTTTTTCTTCTTATGCGACCATTTTTTACATTTATTTTTGTCGTCAGCAAGTACTCAGCTGTGGGAATATACTTAACATTGGACTACGGTAGTTTCGTACATATTCCATAAGCAGTTCATTGAATGGCATTTCCTCCACACACACACACACACCCTCACCACCACCACCACCAACTTCTCTTTTCCATGCTTTGACATCAAACTTTTTGCATTCTCTGGTTACATTTTAGTTACAAAAAAAGGCAACCTGGAGTAAAAAAATCCTGTGCATTGTATGCACCTGCAGCGAGACCGTGAGCCATACCTATGAATATCAGTGAAAAGATTCAGAAATAAAGGTGGAAAGCTCTTTTCTATGAATCTCATATTGTCACATGAACAGGTGTGCGTCAGGTTTGCCTACACGTTACAGTATGGCTTTCCCCAGGTAAAAGATGCACGATTTTTTGCACACTGCCAGGGATGTGTGAATTCTCTTGTTGACACATACATGTATTTTTTCATTTTTATTTTATACCATTTAAAGTCACAGCAGATCTCTCTGCGTGAAATTCGGGCTGCTTTTCTGGGGAGACATGTCGCTACAAGAGCAGCACCACCCTGTATTTTTTTCATAGCTGAAACAGTATTTGATTCCCTATCATAGTGGGTTTTTTTTTACAAATTTTGTCAGAGACGAGTCTCTTGTGTTGTGAGCTAAATAATTATGTGTTAGAAACAGGACTTCGGTTTATCCTCTTATCCAAAAGACTAGCACCCAGACCACCACAAATAGTCGAATGGATGGGGGGAAATTTTCAGGCCCAAACGGGGATCGAACCATCGCACACTTTCGACCCGGACTTTAGCAAGGCTAGGTGTGTTACCTCTAGAACACCGATCCACTATAAGTTTGTTGAACTGTATGTCTCACAGCCTGGTTTTCCCAAGATAAAGTATGTTTTCATTGGTGTGCGTGCCACGGTCACTTGTCAGCCTGCTTACTGACAAAAATGACAAATACCATTGCTCCACCTAACTGGATGCATACCTATAAGCATTGGAATCTGAGACAAACTGTGCCATAATTCGTGTGCTTTGCCAACCAACTCATTATGGAATGTTGCATAATTATGCTCTAATGCAAGCTGAAACAATATAACAGACACATATGCTCTCTCCTCTCTCTCTCTCTCTCTCTCTCTCTCTCTCTCTCTCTCTCTCTCTCTCTCTCTCTCTTCTCTTGCTCTCTCCCTCTCTCCCTCTCTCTGGGGTAAAAGATTTAAGATATTGTGTCAGGTTAAGTTTAAGCTTTGTCAAACTTGGCAGCCATCACAGTCACCTAATGCAGGAAAATATCCCTGCAATTATCATTTTTCACTGAAAGGGCTACGATCTTCTGTTCCCCTCCCATACCACTGATTTTAGTGATGTTGGCAATGTAGTTTATAGGTGGCCTGGACTAATTTTCTTCTGTTTTCATGTCATGAGATTTGTCTGTGTATTTATGTTTACATGACTGACATATCATAGTCTGCACTTATCAATTTCAGTCAACATTTGTCTTTGCCATCAGATTTCATCAAGAATGCTTTTATTAAAAATTTTGTTCCGCTGTGTGATCGTTTCACTCTTAAAAGTCGCCTGTAGAGCCATTATTCTTTTACAGAGCCTAAATATCTGAAAGTTTGAGCGTATTCCCTGCTTCAGTGATCTGATTCTATTCTGAGGGGTAACTGTACCATTCAATGTGTACATCTTTTTTGGCATTTAATTTAAAGCCAGCAGTGTTACCCTGTAGAGAGTTCTTCTATCACTGGCCATGAGTGCGTATCGTCAGCGTATCTGTGATTTGGATGTTTCTCCCTCATGTATCAGTGCCCATGTCACCAATGTCCGCATTTCTCGTGATCATTTCTTTATTTATGGTGAAAAAAGCCAGCATAATATGCAAACCTGAGGGACTCTTTATATGTATATTAAAATTCAAAGCGTTTTCCGTTGGATCAGATGGTTGCCGTCTGGTCTGAATACAAATTTGATATGAGCAAGAAAAAAATATAAAAGCAGCCACACATGCAGACTTCTCATCCAGATGGTACAAGTTAAGGTTTGATTCCTTCCTGGGATGAGTGAGACATTGCAAATTCAGGTGAGCCCCCAGAACATTGTGCTTTGAAACACACACCAGCGAGAGAAACAAAGCGTGGTCAGTTCTTTGTGCTATCTTCATTCAGAAGTGTGGTCAGAGAGGCCCAAAATGTACAACGAAATTGTCAGAAACTTTAGTCATCGAGTGCTCACAAGCAAGTAGAAATACTTGCCTCTGCTGTACGTATAAACGTAGCCTAGCTTGCCATTCATCCTTTGTTCTCAGTGGAAGCCTAGGCTACGGACTAGCCTAGGTCTAGGCTCTACTCACACAACTGGTTGCTGTTGGTTATGGGGATAGAATCCACAGTAAAATGGACAAGACAGTATTTGTTTGGGGCAATTATGTTTATTGTGGCAACACTGTTGTGTCGCACGTGTTACTTTCCGTTTCGGTTTTCAGAATTCCTTACGTTGTGACCCTTAATAATTCATTATTTGCCATTGATCCCCTTTCCTCATCTCATCCTCCACCCTTCCCTTGTATTAACCCCCCCCCACACACACACACACACACCTCTCTCTCTCTCTCTCTCTCTCTCTCTCTCTTTGTTTTCATGGGGCTGTTTCTCTCCTTGATAGTTAGCTAAAAAAAAAAAAAAATGGTACAGGACCACTTTGTAAAAAAAATATTTTAAAATAAATTCCGCTCTTTTCCGATCGAGGAACGCACCAATTGGCTCACCTGACTATCAGTGAGCAAGATCTAGGCTATGGATATGCCTACTACACACACTCACGCACGCGTGCGCGGATTCTCAGTCACTGAATAGCGCACTCATTAGGCTATCCTATATGTTCTCGATCACTGAAAACACACACATGCGCGCGCGCGCACACACACACACACACACACACACAGATACACACATAGATACACACACAAAGGGTGAATCTAAACAGAGCGAGTGCGCTCTCTCTCTCTCTCTCTCTCTCTCTCTCTCTCTCACACACACACACACAAAGCGCCCGCGCGGCGCTGGTGAGGCAAATTATGTTTTTTTTTCATTTCATGCCGAGTGTAGCTGCTGCACATGTTCTCTCATAATGGCCATGCTTATCCCCTTTCCTAGTAAATCCACCATCACCATCACCACCCTCTCCTAAAGTCGGAAGTAGTATCAATGTTAATAATACCTAGGCTAGGTCTAGTTAGATCTACAATGAAATTGATACAGAAACTTGGTGCTTTGTTTTGTGTGTGTGTGTGTGTGTGTGTGTGTGTGTGTGTGTGTGTGTGTGAGAGAGAGAGAGAGAGAGAGAGAGAGAGAGAGAGAGAGAGAGAGAGAGAGAGAGAGAGAGAGAAGAAGACAGACAGACAGAGACAGAGAGAAAGACAGAGAGGGGAGAGAGAGAGACTAGGCCTAGCAGAAGAGAAGAAGGGAGCTGTTCACCAGCCACCAAAAGAAACAGAATGACCTGTGCCTATGCCTACCTCAGGAGGCCCTTTCAGGGTGAAAACGTCTGCGGTCAAAATTGCCTGTGTCTAACGGTGGACTACGCCCGTATGCCTAGCCTAGTAGGCCTGGGTCTAGGGCCTAGTACAAAATCGCCTAGCCTAGCCTAGCCTAGCTAGGCTACCATGCCTAGCGTATTCAGGCCAAGGATCACATTAGACTAGGCTAGAGGTAGGCTAGCACACTATTTTTGGTACTAGCCAAGTCGACAGCAGCAGACAAGCAAATATGTATTATTTTCATTGCAGACAGTAGAATAAATAGAATTGCAGCATGACGCTGGGCTCATGGCGCGAGCCCACACTACACACACACTCCACACACACAACACACACATGCGCGCGTGCGCAAGCGCCATGATCTATCATAGCATGCAGTTAGCAGCCATGCCGCTTCAACTAGGTTAGGCCTATGTGAAGCTAGGCTACTGTTAGGCTTTGCCCAGGAGAAAGGCTACAGCCATGCTGTTGCACTTCATGAGGCCAGTGGCCCATCTATCCTTCCATCTATGTTTTGTATCCTCCTCTACCTATAAGATAAAACCCATCCTCTATTTCTTTTAGCAGACCGACAGCTTCTGTTCATATGTGCCCAAAGCACACAAGAATAAAAGACCTGTAGGCTAAAATGGTGACGGTTAGACCAGCCACTAATCCTGCTTTGATTCATAGAAGCTCTTGGTTTGGTTCGATTGTAGTAAAGTCCCAGCGGTGTTATCAACCGACCATCACTATATGGATGCTCTGGTCATAGGCCTGTTAAGATGTAAAAGAAAAAAAAGAAAGCTCTCCTGACCAAATAGTAAAAGTATATACCCTAGTGGGAAAATTCCACCCAGAAGAACCCATAATATGGAAATCATGACATGTATGGAAATCAATATTTGATTCCCTATGTATATAACTCATTTTCATTCATTCACAATTCAACAGGATTTTATTATGGAATATGCTGGGGAATGCCTTGTTTCTTTTTATGAATAAGAATAAGACTGCTCTGAAACACACAAAAAGGATATATATAATATATATATATATATATATATATATATATATATATATATATATATATATGTGTGTGTGTGTGTGTGTGTGTGTGTGTGTGTGTGTGTGTGTGTGTGTGTGTGAATACATTAATGAAGAGTAACACAGATGAAAGAAACTAGAAAAAAGAAGAAGATTAGAATGAAAAACAATCAGCAAACTCAAACTCATGGTAAAGCACGTGACACAACCGAGATAAGCTTACGAACCAATGAGATAATTGTTAGTGTTCCCTGAAGAAGCCTTTATCTCAATGAAATAGCATATATATATAATATATATATATATATAATATATATATATATATATATATATATATATATATATATATATTCCATGAGTGGGTGGGGGCGGGGGTTGGAGGAGACGGTGGAAAAGCTGACGTCATTTTGACGTGAGCTTTTCAGCGAACATGGCTGAAGCGATTCGACCGTCCGCCATTATGACCTACATTTGTCCTTGTAGTTGTAGCTGACATGAACGAGCCGACTGCTATGCTAAATGGGGACGGACGTGTTATGTTCGCTTTTTTCATTTTGCCGTTTTTAAATCCGACTTATTTGCTGTCTTACAGTGAACATTTAATATTGGCTGCTTTCCCAAGAGCCAGCAAGCCCAGTCAAAAAATTAGCTCTTTTTTTTCATTTATTCACAGGGTTGTAAAACAAACAGTTGATTTTGTAGTTATTGATCACACAGCTCAGACATGGGTCTCAGTCTGAGTTGGTGAAACGGCCTTGACACTGTATTGTTTCCCAAATTTTAGGGGGGGGGGGGGGAGAGAAAATGGGGGGGGGGGGATAGGAGCAAGGAGTGGTGGTGGTGGAAACTGTGTAACCTTTATAAACTGTTCATGGTTATGAGTTACCAGTGAATGTGAAAACGTAGTTTAGAAAATTGAAGACATACACTTGCAAGATGGAGCAACAACAGAAATACGCATATTTGTGTAACACTAAGTAAAAGGAACGAGTGCGGGGGAGAGAACAAAAGCCCGAGGAAACCAACTTTACCCCCTTCCCTGATTGAATAACTGAAGTACTGAACACAAAGCACATAAAACAAACCTGCAAATACACTGAAACCTGACACTAGGAAATCATCTGAATAACAAGACTACAACACACACACACACACACACACACACACACACACACACACACCATAGACCTAAGTAAATACATAATAAAAAGTATGCAAAAAATGCAATATAAAACAGAAAAGGCCGAGAGGAGCTTCTGTCACCAGAACGGTCTTCCCATCCCTGATTTGAGTCGCCATATTCCGCATACAGGGGTGATATATTAAACCCTGGCTATGCACGAGTATGCTTGTGTTTTTGCTTTTCATCCATTGGTAAGTTAGCCTACTACTCTACAAAGACTGTGTAGGGTGGATTTGGATTCAAGGTGGGAGGAAGATTATGTCGAGACTGCCGTCTAAAGAATTGGAAAGGGAACTAGTCACAGCATGCACAAAACTGGACTCTAAAGAGAAGTCCCTTGTTGTCCATGGAGTCTGGTAGCAGCAAGTAGACCTGACATTCAAACCAATGAACCCAAGAATCAGCGCCTAAGCCTACCTAATGTAGTAGCCCGAGTTGAGCCCACAGCGCAGATAGGCCTATAGAAGAGAACTGCTGTGGAAGTCTCATTCCCAGATGCCACAGCGAACGGCTATTTAAAAAAAAACGAATAAATAAACCGAACTCATGTGTGAAATCGATTTCTTCAATGTTTACCTATCTGATGTTGCAAATGCCGGTTTCCGACTGTGCATATTCGCTTGGTTGTATCAAAGTCCCAGCGAAAATTACCGGTTTGAGAGAGAGAGAGAGAGAGAGAGAGAGAGAGAGAGAGAGAGAGAGAGAGAACGTGTGTTGGTTCGTGCCCGTATGCGGCCTGTAAGCTATCATATATTATTACATTATACACGCGCATGTGTACAGTATGTCTTTGTGTCAGTGAGGTGCACGCCTGAGGGAGAGACGGAGACTCAGCTCAGAGACAGACAGACAGCATACGGTTGGTGCGCGCACCGTGCGTCGGTATAATCTTGCCGGTGCGGAGTGCTGCGCGCGCGCTGGCGTCAAGAGAAAGAGAGGGGAAAGAGGCAAAGAGAGGAGAGACAGATACAGACTGACAGAAAGACAAAAATAGAGAAAAACAGCCTAGTAGGCCTGTGTGCAGGGTTTCGAGCTGGCCTAGGCTAGACCAGAACACAGGCTGTGTGAGAGAGAGAGACAGCCTCAGCTGTACGTCAATGCGACGGCAACAGGCAACGCTGAGGAACGTGCTGGCAAAGGCCTACAGACAGAACTAGGCTAGTCTAACGGTCATGGCTGTATGCAGATAAAAATCAGTTGGCATACTGGGCCAACTACTCATGGTCAGTGTGTTGACGCCACGAAACATGGGACAAAGGACCCAAGGGACAACAAAAATATTACAGTTGTTGATTAACAAACGTAATTAATAGACAGTTCGCAAATCCGCTAATGAGTCTTTGTCTGGTTCATTCTTACATATATAGACCTAGACCAACAGGCCTACTTACTTCTGACCTACTTTCATATTTTGGATTAGATTGCAACTGAGGCACTGACATACAAAGATTGTCTTGGAGCGTTGCCAGATGAAGTAATCCATTCACCCTTTTATGCTTTCTTTTATTTTGAGAGTAATGGAAAAAGCACTCATGTGAAACATCACCACTCATGTGCTTTTTACACCTAGTCCCCGTCACCGGTAGGTAAGACAGGTTTCGTTCTAATTGTGGCCCAAATGACCGCTAAGGTACAGGCAAAATACTGCGACTACAGGCCAGCGATTAGTAATAATGTGCCAATGAGCGTAGTCCATCAATCTGTGGTCATCTTCAATCTCTGTCCTTCACGTCCTCTGTCCAGACACTGACACCCCCACAGACCCCTATGCAACTCTATGTTGTCCATGGAGCCTGGTGGCAGCAAGTAGACCAGTCATTCAAACCATATGAACCCAAGAAGCGGGTCTGTTATTACCTAATGTAGTAGCCCGAGGTGAGCCCATTGGCAGATAGGCCAACACTGGGCCCGGTTTGGAGTCTGTCTATGCCAGAGAACTGAAGAAACAACAGAAGAGAAGAGAACAAAATCGCCATATTATAGGCCTACTGACGGCATGGTATGTCAACTAAATAGTACATCCGATCTAGCTCTCATTACCGGCTGGCTGAGCAAGACGTCCTCAAATTTCTTTTTTCCCTGTCAAGTCAAAAACACTTTAATCATCCCTGAAGGGCAATTACTGTCTCGTAAGAGACTGTCTCCTGGGTAGGTAAATTAGGAGCCCCAGCATTAGGCAGAAGCAGCAGATTTTCTTTTTCAAATCTTACAGGTCAATGTCACTTTGATTGTAGCTATGCTAGTGGGCAAACTTCATCCAAACATACCACAGTCAGATAGGCCTAGGTCCCAGCAAACACTACCTACCATACACGGCTCTTCTCCCGGGTCCGCAACAGCTGAACCACCTAGCTGAATCCACCATATCAGGACACCCACCGTATTACGACAAGAATCTGACTATCAGCTTGGACTCTCATAGCCAATGATGACCATCGTTTCAGGGAAGATCTGACCACTCAGATTATAGGCCTACCGGTATTGGTTCTGTTATCCGACAATTTCAAGCATTTTCATCAGACCGTTGTTGGCCCAGGAAGCCGGCAGCTCATAACAAACCTATTATTTCTTTCTTTCTTCTTTTATATCGAGGATGATGGAATAAGCTCTGTAAGCACTTACATCTGGTCCCCGTGTATATGCAGTTTTGTATATCTTGTCATATGTTCCCTCCGGCACACAATGACCTACTCTTACGAAAAGCGGAACAGGATTTAACGTGTGCGCAAGAAGAAGGCCTACTGCGTGCTTTCGCTCACAGGGCCCCGGTTTATAAAAGTCTCATCCGAAGCATTAGTATTAGGCCCACTGATAACTGTCAGGCCTGTCTGTGAGGTTGATGATGCAAGATAGTTGAATGGTAGGCTACTAATGTCATATCTGGACCTCGCCTTCTGTTCGAACTCAGAGTTAAGTAAACTATCACCGCTGACTCATTAATTGAAGCAGAACATCTTGCGCACACGTTAATAAATCCTGTTCCGCTTTTCGTAAGAGAAGGCCATTGTGCGCCGATGGGAACAGATGACAATAGATATACACAATTGCATACACACGGGGACTGGATGAAAAAAGCACATGAGTGCTTATCCCATTATCCTCGATATAAAAGAATGGAAAAAAAAGTTTTTACCATTCAACTGTTCGTTGTCCGTCGACCTAACGTTGAAGGCTGACCCCCCCCCCCCCCCCCCCCTCTCTCTCCTCTCCTCTCTCTCTCTCTCTCTCTCTCTCTCTCTCTCTCTCTCTCTCTCTCTCTCTCTCTCTCTCTCTCTCACGACTATAAACCGAGGTCCCGTGTGCTAACGCATGCAGAATACCTCGCGCACAGGTTAAAACCCGTTCCGCTTTTCGTAAGAGTATATCATTGTGTGCCGGTGGGAAAGGATGACAGTTTACAAAACTGCATACACACGGGGACTGGGTATTAAAAAAAAGGACATGCGTGTTTATTCGATTATCCTCGAAATAAAAGAATAATTAAAAGAACGAATAAAAGAATAAATAAATAAACAAACAGATAAATAAATAAAACCTCTCTGCGATTTTGATGACAAACTGACAATCAAGTCAAGCTTATCAGCAACACCGCTAGCTTATTAATTAAGGTAACTAGAACCGGCTGCCACCAAATCTGAGATTACTTCATAGCTCTACTACGTCCACTAAGAGGAGGCGCCTTGCTACACACTACAAAATACATACAATAAACGGCACTACCTTGGCCTTATGGATAAACGATAGGCCTGCATTGTATACATAAACTAACAAACTGGCCAATTAGATTATTATTATTACTGTTTTCTTAACTTTTATGGTTAGCTACTCTCTCTCTCTCTCTCTCTCTCTCTCTCTCTCTCTCTCTCTCTCTCTCTCTCTCCTCTCTCTCTCCTCTCTCTCCTCTCCCTCCTCCTCTCTCTCTCCCCTCCCTCCCCCCTCTCTCTCTCTCCTCTCTCTCCTCTCTCTCTCTCTCTCTCTCTCTCTCTCTCTCTCTCTCTCTCTCTCTCTCTCTCTCTCTCTCTCCTCTCTCTCTCTCTCTCTCTCTCTCTTCACCCCCCAAACAACCATTCTCTGTATGCAGAAATCAAAATAAACACAACATAGATAATACGATTGTATTTGTAAAACTTACATTAGTAGTTTGTCGGACGATGGAAGCGGTCACTTGATTCACCAATGCTAGCTAACGCCGCAGAGCCTGCACTATCAATGCAAAGTATCAAGTAAAAGGAGGATAGGAGCCCCCTCGGGTCCATGGTCGAAGGACACTAGGCTAGCTGATAATATGAGAGAGATGGATGTTTTCTCGCTGCTGTTAAAAAAGTTTCAGTCCCAAAATTAGTTTGTTCTGTTGGGTCTTTTATACTTCCCCTGGAGTTAACATCAGTGCTGGCTCCACTCTCCCTCAAAGTCCTTCCGATGAGACTATAAACCGAGGCCCCGTGTGCGAACGCACGCAGAGCATCTTGCGCACACGTTAAATCCTGTTCCGCTTTTCATAAGAGTAGGCCATTGTGTGCTGGTGGGAACGGATGACAAGATTTACAAAACTGCATACACACGGGGACTGGATGTAAAAACACACATTAGTGCTTTTTCCATTATCCTCGATATAAAAGAATGGAATAAGTTATATAAATAAATAAATAAATAGATACAGTCAACAAAACACCCTGCACTGAGGCACCCATCCTCTGTACATTCCGTGCTAGAGACTGTCCTCTTTTGTACCCCTTTATTTATGTTACTGCCTCGTTTGTCTCAGGCCAAAAGATGTGTCAGTTTTTTTTTATGTCAGCTAATTGTAAAACGTTGTGTTAAGATTGCCTTTAGTCATGATAAACTCTTAACACAACATCCTGCACTCTCTAAAGGAGAAAAAATCCTCTGAAGTGGGAGTATGGCTGCCTATATGGCGAGGTACTTGAAAACAGTCATGCACACAAACTTCTCATTCCCAGGTGGGGTGGTTGAGTTAAGGGTGTGCATTCTGGGTGACTCCCAGAGTGTTAATAGGAGGAACACACAACAACTGCCTTTTTCCCTTCTCTTCCTGCCACCCCCGTCATGTCTATTTTCTGCTTTCTTTGTCCATTCTCCTGCCTTGTTTTTCAGAAAGTCTGAAAAGATAACAATTGTCTCCCACGCTTGAAAATCGGATGGGCTTTGCCTTGTCCGGGGCTTAACGGCAGCGCAACGCATTTTCGCTTATTTGACAGACAACAATAATTGCTGTCTGGGCGTTGGATGAAGAAGAAACTGGCTCAGCTACCGGCCCCTATGATAGTATGAAGCAAATTGCCGCAACAAAATGTGATAAGTATAATGATGAAAATAAATGGAACTCACATAGCGCTATATCTTGCAAAGACAAATCAAAGCGCTTGCATTCAACCAAGTATAGAATAGTATAGTATAGTATAGTATAGTATAGTATAGTATAGTATAGTATAGTATAGTATAGTATAGTATAGTATAGTATAGTATAGTATAGTAAGTATAGTATGGCATGATCTTGCAAAGACAAATCAAATCGCTTGCATTCAACCAATATAGTACAGTACAGTACAGTACAGTACAGTACAGTACAGTACAGCACAGCACAGCACAGCGTAGCATAGCATAGCATAGCATAGCATAGCATAGCATAGTATAGTATGTGGAATGTGTCATCATGCTGCGTTGGTCAAACAGGACTCTCTATGCGCATGTTGGAAGTCCCCTTTGCCAAACAATCAGTACTTTAAAAAAGTAACCATTACACGAAATGATCAACATTTGCAGATAAGAGATTTCAGGACCCTCACTTATGAGGATGCTTAACACGGATTATTTTTCTGTCCTCATCTTGAAAAACTGAACGGTGGTATAGGCTAGCGGCAACGTACTCGTCGAGAAAGCGAGGGAATCACGGGTTCGATTCCCTGTTTGAACCCGATCTTTTCCTCAACTATTAGACCTAGAGCTTGGCCCAGGCCAAAAGCTGCGCCACTTATTGATGTCAGTAATTGCCAAGGCCTACACTAAAATGTTGTTATGTTGTACAATGTTGTGTTCAGATTGCCTTCAGGCATGACAAGTTTTTATCATAACAACATGCACTCTCCTTCAAAAAAAGAAATCCTTTGAAATCGGGGTATGGCTGCCTATATGGTGAGATACTTGAAAACAGTCATACACGCAAACTTCTCATTCAGCGTGCAGTTTCAATCTCACAGAGATTCTCAGGTGGGATGAGTGAGTCATGAGTGTGACCCCAGAGTGTGAAGTGGGAAACGCACAATAACATAACAACAACAGCAACAACAACGAAAAAACCCAACAACAACAACAACAGACCTCTTACAGTGGTACGTGGTGGTGTTCGTCGTTCGGGTGAGCCGCTAAACCAAAGTATTGTGCGAAACACACTCAACGCAGCAAACAAAAAGTAGACAAACGAACAAAGCAAAGCAAAACAAAACACAAAACAAAGGAAACAAAACAAAACACGGCAACAAGAGATCCAGTTGTCCCTCGTGGAGTTCTCAACAAAAAAAATGTTGCCACCATTATTGGGAAACAAAATTACATACGGCAAACGGGGGGGGGGGGGGGGGGGGGGGGAGTTTGAAATAAAAAGTGGTATTGATCTTTGGGGGGGGGGGGGGGGCGGGGGAACATCCCGGGTTTTCACAAAGAGAAATCTGCCGTGACTGCAATTGGAATACAATACAATACAATAACAATACAATACAAAATACAATACAATACAATACAAGACAAGACAAGAAGCCTGCTTGGGGTCTCTTTTTCTTCCGACCAATAAAAGTAGGCTATGTCGATAATCAAATCCACTCATGGAAAATGAATGAAAGACTATAGCCACGATTTTGTCTGATGGGTGCTGTGAACGTTGAGAGCTTTTCAAACAAGTCAGGTTTGATTTTGTTAAAGTCCCAGCGGAGCTATCCGATTTAGGGACTGCACCATCAACAAACCACCTGGCCTCAATGAGGCAAACGATTACCACATATTTTATGGTTTGGCTGGCCAGTAGGGCCCACCGTTGAAGTGATAACGCATTACTGCCGGACGGGCAGTTTAGATGGTTGTGATTGTTTATTTATTATTTTATTTATGCATTCTTTTATATCGAGGATAATGGGATAAGCACTCTTGTGCTTATTTTTTACATCCAGTCCCCGTGTGTATGCAGTTTTGTAAATGTCATCTGTTCCCAACCGGCACACGATGGCCTACTCTTAAGAAAAGCGGAACAGGATTTAACGTTTTAACGATTTAACGTGATTGTCCTCTGTGCGTCTTATTACGTCGGAGTCATGGATCAAGTCAATAGCCCGAGGGCATAGTTTAAATGAAGGACTCGTTAGGATATCTCATACGTTCACGGGCAGGTCATTGTATAGCCCGAGTCGGAATTGTTCTGATGGTTTTTCAAGGTCCGCTCTAGAGCGTATTTAACAGTGTTTCTTCTTATTTCAAAACAAGCCAGGTCTCCATTTTTCCGCACTATGAAACCTACATCATTGAAGTCTCGCAGGACATCATGACTTCTGACTCTGTTGAAAAATTGTTCAGTTGACCGGCTACAGCCTCGGTGGCAGCAGCGTGAATATGAAGAAAGTTACTGTCCAGCAGAACTGTCATGATTTTACTTGCTGAATCCCATGGCTCGAAACCTCCGTGGTTTAGAGTGCGGCTGTGTGGGCTCAAGCTGATATTCCATACTGAAAACAGTTGATTTATCAAAGTTATCACCTACTTTGACAGTCGTGGATCTGCTCCAAAAGGTAATTTGAGCTGGTGCAGACTGAAAACTGAAGCTACTCTGTTTCCAACTCCTTGTGGTGTGTGTGTGTGTGTGTGTGTGTGGGGTGTGTATATTGGGGGGGGGGGGGGGGTAACTGGGTGATATTATTTTTTTCTGTCTTTCTGGATTCAAAAAGGAAACCTGGATTCATTCTACCAGATTTTAGTTCATGGTTTACATGTAGGCCTATTTGAATGAAGGCTTTTGCTGTTACTTAAGTTATGACATGGTTGAAGTACATCAATGTTCCATATTTTTCTAACTTTTTAACTCTCATCACTGACGCAGGATTGCCTGTCCCACAGAAGGTGTTAAGAAACGTCATCAAAGCCATGGAGGACCATGTCAAATGTTCTAACATATTTTTAGCATTCAGTTCAGAAGTATGGGTGGTTGAAATTTATTGCCAATGCAATATAAAACATTGCCATCTGGTTTTTGTTGTTTGTTTGTTGTTGTTTTGTGTGTGTGTTAAAAGTGGCTTATTTCTTAATGAATTGATAACAATCCTACAATGGTTTACTAACTTTCTCTCACAGTTTTAACACTTATTGTCATCCTATGCATTTGGTGGTCTAAAGTTCTTCAGTAGAAGGCTTTGTTGGGCAGAAAGGGATTATGCTGACCTTGGATCACAAGGTCAAATGAAGGTCATGTCTGAAGCTTCAGAGACAGTCACCCCTGAATCCCTTCCTGAGCATGAGCCCTGGTGATGCTCAAAGGAACAGTGGTTGGCACATGAAGGCCAATCATCACCATGATGCACGTGCACTTTTTCATAGTGACAAAATGACGTCAGCAGTCATTGAGGACATTGCTATTTATTGTTTTTTACAATTTTTAAAGTACTGATGATTGAAATTCATTGTTTAAGCTCAAAGAAAGATGGTTATCTATCATTTTCTTGGAAAAATTGACTTGAATATCAATTAATAATGGTTAAAATTTCCATGACCTACTTATTTTGACGCCATGTCTGTTTTTTGACCAATTCGAGGCTGAAGGCTATAGCAGCTATATTGCGCATGCGGATTTGAACAAGCCTTATGATTGGTCGAGTGTTCCTTATTATGCGGCGCGTTCATGACGTAGGCGTCGTGTGGATTGTTGTCACGTGACTATCCAAGCGCCATCTTTACGAGGGAGAGAGTTCAGTCATGGTCACCGGCAGCCCCTGAAAATGGCCCCACAATGAACATTTGTTGAATTTCAAGTGTGTTGTGAATTTCTGATGGTAGGTGTCATTTTATATAATTTTAGACCTATTCAATACGTGTTCCATTTCATATGTAAAGAAAGTGCAATCGAAGAGAGATGTTCCGATGATCCTTTATCCTGGATGGTTGACTAGGCTGGTGTGCTTTTTGTGGCTGGCTGAACTGTCTGCCTTCTGATGGTGCATACTCCATTCTACAGAGTGATCCCGCCTTTTGTCTCGCGAGGCGTGGGGTGTCAAAATCGAATGATTTTGGGTTGCAATTTCAAACCATTAATTGTTTTCTTGTGACATTTGTATAAGAATTGATTTTTTAGAGATTCACAATCAAAAGGAGGACCTAGAGGCAACGAGCTATTTTTTCGACAGAACGATACAGGTTTCGTTAGGACTGGTATTGTCACTCGCACGCAAGACATGAAAAAATAACCTGAAGAAACGTGTGCCCAAAAAAAAAAGGGGGGGGGGGGGATATATGTTTTAACATTACGATTTGATAATGTAGTAAAGCTTAACGGAACACAAGTGCAGTAACGACGACACACTCGTCAAAATACATGCTTTGATATGGGGCACCAACACATTGCCTTGTTTGCCATTGGCTCTCTCGTCTCTTTCAGTCTTTGCCTACCCCCCATGTTACTACTTTTGGCACAGTACAAAATAAATTTGAGATAATGGAAGGTTACTTTTATCCAGAATTGTCTGACACTTTATGGAAGGAAGGTGGACATTCCAAAATGCTTTCAAATGGTATTGAATTTGTTTCAGTGGGAAAATTGAAAACATTTTTGGCCTAGTTCAGTAGTTGGTTTATTTTGGGTTACTAGGCTAAGTTTTATGAGGATGTGAAACTGCCCTGATGCTTAGCCTTCTGTAGATTGTTATATAACTGTTTGATGATTGTAAGGTGTTACCCATAGCTACCATCAGCCAACCTGGCTTGCCATTCCTCAAGAGGTGGATGAGTTTTTATCACACATTACTTGGTTACATGTATGCAAGATGGTAGGCTACGTATATTGTATATTTTGTGACAAGTTACAGGGTTAGTGTGGTTTAATTTGTGACACCTCTTTGGACCCTTTCCCCCACCTGAAATTCATACCAGTAGCAACTTGATTTTTAAGCTCTTTTCTTAGGTCTTAAGGTTATCATTCACTTGCAGGTAATTGATTCTGAAAACTCTTTAAGAGAATAACTGTTGAAGAAATACAACAGTAACTTCTTACCGTCCACATCAGGTTTATGGTTTCTTGGACTTTGAATTTCAACTCCATCTTAAAATAACAGAATTACACATGAAAAAAGGATGTAATGACTAATCTATTGGCATGTTGTTTATTTAATCTACTTGTACTAGTTGTAGTTGCTTTTTTGTTGTTTGGTACTGTTGTTAATGTAATGTGCAGCTTTGCTCTGATTAGATGGTAATTTTTATCATTTGTCAGGGTTTTGGATTTGTGTATGAATTAACTTTATCATTGGTCAGGTCAATAGTATCATCATTAAGCAAGCTGATTGTGTAATCTTCCCAGGCAACAATTTGTCTGTCCACTCTTAATCGGAATCATTCACATTTTTACCGCATGTGTTTTGGCTAAGTGCTAGTCCACTTTTTGGTTTGGTTTGTTTAATTTTTGTTTTTTCCTATCTTGAACATGCTTGAAAATTCAAGAATGAAAATATAACTGCATGACAAGATTTTGTGTAGTAGTTTGTTGTAGAGTCTTTTCATGGTAATCATACATGACCTTTTGGATACATTTTTTTTCGTATTTTTCCTCGTTCTGTTTATTTTTATAATGTAGTTTATTTTTTTTACAGTATGTGTGTACAGCAGAATTTGAGTTGACATAAACTAAATTTGTACACATGACAGCTGATTGTTCAATCAGTGATTTTATCTTTTATCTTTGATTTAGTCTGTTACAACGTCTGATTTCTTATTGTAGTGAAAAGTCACTTGATGAGTAATGCCTCAAGTTTATGGGTGTTTTTGCTCTGTAGTCACCAGAATACATAGGCTAGTAAATTGATAAATCCTACTTTATTTGCCTGTTTGTGAATGTTTCATTGCTTCAATCAGTTTAGTCTGCAGATCAGCATAGAGATAGTCCAGTTGATGACAAATGGTGCAGTGGCATCACCACTGACATTTTACTAGACAGTAAGAAAATTGTGACTTTCCATAACTTAAATATCTGGGAGTGGGAACTACAGTATTGGATGAATGACCAAAAATCTGACATTTTCTCCAGAATAGCTCAGACCACAGCTACAGTGACAGAACAGAAAGTTCACTGGAATTATAAAAAAACATTGCCATCAGTTACAAGATAAGACTGAGTTCCCTGGTCATGTGTATATATTTATGTTAAATAATAAATCATGTGGACCTTTACCACCTTTGTGAAACATGGACCATAACATTAAACATTGAAAGAAAGATACAGTTAATGGAGATAAGATGCTTTCACAAGTGTCTTATCGTATTTCGTACAGAAACCATAAAACTAACGAACCAGGATGTGAAATTACTGAAAACCAGAAATGAAAACACCATCAGGCCATTTCGAGAATTCCTGGCTTGGTGGTGAAAATGTGCATACTAAAGATGCAAGTGCATGTTACACGATCATCTGGACTGGCTTAGTCTGCCCAGGTGTACTTCAGGGAAGAGCAGTACAAGTAGGGAGATGTAGAGGCAGAGAAAACATAGGAAGACTGTCAGAGAGTGGACTGGCCTTGAGTGCAACCACTTGCTATGGAGCTGAAAAAGGAAGCTGGTTGAAAAATCGTCAGTGGTGACCCAAAAGTTTACTTAACTATGGGATATGCTAAACTATAGGATAGGTGAGGTGAGACGAGTCTGCAGCTAAAAATGCTTCACTCATTCTTGACTGAGGCCATGAGGGGTAAATAGTGTAAAAAATGTTTCACTCGTTAACAACAAATGCATGCATAGTGTAATCTTCACTTTGCTATCAGGATATTTTGACATGAGAAAGTGTTGTGGGATTTAAAAAAAAAAAAAAAAAAAAAGTGTCATTGCAGCAAAATCAGCAGTGTGTAAAAAAAAAGTCAGTTTTTTTTTATGTGAATCATCTTTACTTTTTTCCCCAGGTCGTTTCAACCAGGTGAAGCATATCGATATGAAAAAAGTAAAGTTAATGCATCAGGCCTGCTTACCCATATGATCTTTTTGGAGGGTTTTTTTGTTGTGAATTATTGACTTAAAACATGAAAACATACATTTTAATGGTGACAAAAAATCCACTTTAACCCTTTGACTGCCCATATAAAGAACCAGAACCTGAATCTGCTCTGCCAAAGGAATTTTGCCCAAATGGGGTAATAATTCACCAAAAAATCTAGCATCTAAACTACCAACAATTTGATATTGACATGTGTACAACTTCTGCACAGAATTGAATTCTGCATTAAACCAAACTAATTTGAAGGCCAAGTTGGAATTTATAAACATGCCTGAATCATCCAAAAATAAACAAATAAAAAATAAAAAAAACTGCTCCAGTCAGCCAACGAAACTGAAGAAAAAACGGACTTTCCGTCCACGCAACGGGATTTCCCAACCATATATGGGTAGAGGGAATCCCACACAAGCTTAAAACATCAATTGTTTTGGAATGGACCTTAAAACGAAGTTAGGAAAATTCGTGAAAATCGGTGCACGTCATATGACGTAGTAAGGCACTGGGAGTGGGCTATCAGTAGCACGTCATATGACGTGCTAAGGCAGTCAATGGGTTAATTGACGAGCACTATTAAAAAAAAATGTAAAAAAAAAACTTGCGAGAAAGTGTCATGCCAGGACAAAGCTTTGCAACCAAATTAATGGAGTATTGACATAAACTTGGATGCAGTCGGTTGTAACATTACAGCAGAAATGAAATGAGAATATTTACCAGAAGGAATCATCTTCAGCAGAGAAACTAGCAGAATTCTGAAACCATGAAAACTTTTACTTTTACAACTATTAACACTGACATACATAAAACTAAGAGCAAACCTGGAGGGCAAGATATACCTTGTAGTAGGTAAAGTTGTTTGTGATCTGATGACCCTAGATCAAGCCACCAAAGAGGTGCCCAGTTGACACAATTTTATGCTGACGTTATCATTTTTGAACTAACTCCACTCCTCCCCCCCCCCCCCCCCCAAAAAAAAAAAAAAAAGTGTTCAGATGAGACTAAAAACCGATGACCAGTGACTGTGTGTAAATGCAGGCCGAACATCTTGTGCACATTTTGAAAACCTGTTTTGACTTTCAGAAGAGTAGGCCATTTTGTGTCTGCAGGAACAGAAGACAAAGTTTACAAAATGCATGAAACAAGTGTAAAGTTGAGACTTTAGTTGAAAGGCAGCTACCTTAATCTAGTGTTGGGTAAAAACAATGGCATATGCAAATTCTCACCATTGGTGAACCTCAGAGCACTAGAGCTCTGAAGAATGAAAAAAGAAAAAAGAAAAGTAAGTTGAATAAAATGGCACTGAAAAAAATTCACTCATTACCGCCAAGTGGATACATACTGTAATCTTCACTTTGCTATCAAGATATTCCAGCATGATGAAGTGTGATGGATCAAAAAATGCAACTAATGCGGCAAAATCAGTATTATGTAAAAGAATGTGCAAGATTTTTTCCCAGGAATTACTTTTTTAATCAGACTAAAAATAAAGCAGTAGACATTATGCTGTTTTCCTGAAATTTTTCAAAAACATAATTACTACAGCAGGATTGAGGCCCAATACTACCACCATCCTTTCTCTCTTGAAATTACTCTTTATGCATACTATTACTGATTTTGACTCCCTTCACTTGTGCATGCTTACACGCACGCGCGCACACACACAGACAGACAGACAGACACACACACACACATACACACACACACACACACACACACACAACACACACACACACACACACACACACACACACACACACACACACGAGTTCGCACATGCACACTCACACATACTTGCTCATATTCACATGTAGGCACGTACACTGACATACATACTCACACACTCGCACATTGTATACACATTCACGCACACAAGTGACACAATTAATTTTATTCTACTTTTGTTTCTCGTCTAATATCACTATGAGTGAAGAGACGTTAAATTGAAGAAAGCTACACACACACACACACACACACACACACCACACACACACACACACACACACACACACACACACACACACACACACACACACACACACACACACACCATTTCTCGCTATACATGTATATTTTTCAGTATCAGCTGGTCAGATGCACATCTTTTGCGTCTTACCATGGAAGAAATTTTGTTCTTTTTATATTAGCCTGTACAGCAGAATTCAGGCTGGTTGGTTATTTCTTATAACAAATTTTAAAAAGAAAAACAAAAGGGGTTCTTGCCAACACAACTTTCATTTCGTTATTTATCAACTAGTCTGTCAGACTATGTAGAATTCTACTGGGTAGCCTCATCATGTTCAGCAATATAGGATTGGAAATCACTAAACAGTCAGGGCTTCTGACTTACTCTTTGTCAAGTGCTGAGACAGCAACTATTATGTCGTGTGAATGAAAATGTGTTGCGGCAAATTGTGCCTAGCACATCTGACTTGGCGTGAAGAGAATTATGTTCTAAGATTTTCTGGAAATGAGGCAGGAAAATGGACCAAAATAGTTGGAAAAAAGGCAAAAAAGAGGTGACAGGGAGAAAAGGAAGAAGGCGAGAGAGGGATAGAAAAGAGGGAGTTCCTAATACATAATTTCCAGAAGGTGGGTATGCTATTTTAAAGTGAGAGGGCCCTTGCACTGGGGGGGGGGGGGGGGCCTTCTAAATATTCCACTATTTTTCTTAATAAGCCTCTGTTCTTCAGGACTTCATCTGTTAAAGCTGACAGGGGTAGGGGGGGGGGCGCTTGGGCCTGTCAAGAATTTACAAAAGTGCAAAGGTTTTTTTTCCATTTGATAAAAATAGAGGTCTTTAACATGGGAGTTTGGGAACTTGCTTATTTATGGAATGGCGCCAATTAGTAACTTAAGTGTATGCTGCATGTCTCGGCTTTCAAAGGTATAAGTCATTGCTAGTGCCAGCAGTGAACTTGTGTCATCTCAAGACACCTGGAATTAGATCTAGCCATGGCAAAAAAAAAAAAATCAAACCAAGTTCAAATGATGCTGGCAATTAATGAATTATGGTTTAACTTTAAGGCTGAAGTCGTGCACTGGGTTCCTACAAGTCCTTGAAAAATGGACCTTTTCAAGGGCTTGAAAAGTGTTTGAAAATCATCACTGGCCAATAAGGTTCTTGATTTCTCATCAGACCAACAGCGATTTTCCTTCCTAGAAAGCAAGAAATTTTAATTAATTTGTGCCCAAATGGGTCGAGCAAGAGCAGATAAAAGAAAGTTAATCTGTAGATTGCCATGTAGATCCGCTAGAAGAGGATTGTTACAGTGCCTGTGTGCAGTCCCACTGATAATTGTCTGAATTTGTCTCTTCATTACATTACCTATTGCCCCTGCATTTAGCCTTGGCTTATGTGTGGGTTATTCCCAAAACAAAGGGGTTGGGGGGGGGGGGGGGGGCGCGAGGGCCCATACAAGCCACATGTACACAACTAACCAGTTTCATCAATGGGAAGGAGGGCAGGGATGAAGGGATCATTGTTGAGAAGAAAAAAATGACAGCAGCTTTGCCTCAGTTAAGAAACTTAAAGTATGTGTTCACTGTGTGTGTGTCAAGAGTAAAGTCAAGTCAAAATTTTGTTTCCAGACGGTACATTGAGTAAGCAACATTGTGATATCAAAGTGAACTACAATATCCAATATAAAAAAGGGTAGCTCTCCAACAGCTCAAAATGGCCCTGGGAGTGCTAAAAATGGCTTAATTTAAATTAGTATAAGAAAAAAAATTCAGTGGGAACATGCCCCTGGACCTTCTAGTTTCTTTTTTTTTTTCCTCTACCAGTTCCCACCTATCTAAATGAATCATAATTTTCTTTCATGTGATGTTTAGGTTTTTATTGCTGTTTCAATTTTTAACATATTTTATTGTTGCAGAGTTTCAATAGATATTCTGATATTGAAATGCTTTTAACTTTTGTTGTGCAGAAGACATGGCATCAACGAAAGCAGAAGATGGTCTCGCTCAACAGTCACAGGCTGAAGTGGAGAAGCTGAATGGTGACGGTGATCTGGACTTCACAATAACCATGAACGAGTCTGAGGATGAGGTGTCCAATGATGATGTGCCACCCAGCAAACTGGACCAGAAAGCCAATGGCACATCTTCCCCTGCTAAAGTGAATGGGAAGATGACATCAGATGAAGATTCCCAAAGTTCACTTTCAAAGAAAGAAAAACCTAGCAGAGCAAAAGACAGTGGGAAGGAGAAAAAGGAGGATGAAAAAAGTGCTTTGAAAGAACAGTCCCGAGACGAAAAACGAGATGAGGATGTTGCAGAAGAAGAACGTGAAACAAACAAACGCGTCAAACCTGATCAAGCAGAAAAGGAAGAGTCAAGTGGGGAAGAGGAAAAGGAAGATGATGAAAAGGAGGATCAAAACACCACAGAAAGAGCAAGTGCTGAAGACACTAGTAAGACAGATGATCAAACCGCTTCAGAACCAGAAGAGAAAAAGAAAGAAAGAGGAGATGGCCAGGAGTCTCGAAAAGATTTAAGGGATGACAAAAGCAGAGAGAGGAGAAAAGAAACAGCTGATGAACAGAAAGACATTGATGACGACGACGATGATGATGTGGTGGAAATAGAAGATTCTTCTATGAAGCCTTTATTTGGCAAGGCAATGGAAAGGGGAGGCCCAAGAGGTGGTAAAGACACTGGTGGTGCTCCATTTGTGAAAGTGTCCAACTCGTCAGTGAGCGGAAGTAACTTTGTGTCTTACCTGGGGTCTGTTCCCGGTGGCACCTCATTGCTGGCTCAGTCATCTGGTATGCAGCTTGTGCAGGTTCAAGGAGGAGGATTGATGTACGTTCCTAACAGCGGGGCTTCAAATTCTGCTTCTGGCGTGGGTAGTATCAGCAAAGGCCTTCCCCAGAACTCTTCTCTATTGTTTAATCAATATGCAAACATGATGGCCAATCAGAACCGGTTTATGATGTCTGCATATAACCAGCAGGGAGCAAGATCTGCCATGCCTCCTGCACCAATACTGACAAACATCCCCGACAAACCCACATCCAGTCTGGGCATGATCGAGAATATTCGCTGGGAGGTGGAGAATCACATCAACATCAAGCCAAAATATGCCAAACCCAACCCCAAAGCTGAGTTGGGTCATCTTACCAAGTGGATGTTTGATTTGGGATCTGACTTGGTGAAGGAGTTTGTATATCATGACTTGTGCGCATACAAACTTCTAGAAACTCTGAAGGTACATTGTCAAACAAAGAGAAAGAAGACTTCACCAAACTCCAAGAAATTGACAGAGAACTGAACCATAAAATTGGACACTTGAAAATCAGGTTGAATAAGCACTGCAAGTGTGGTTTCAGAACAGAACTACACAATGTGTTGTACAACCATCAGCAGCATGCTCACATTGAACGAGGTGGCTTTTTCAACTGCATTTTGTGCAAGTTTTCCACTCGTCAGCCCAGTACCTTCAAATTTCACATGGAGTCCATGCATGGGCGGACAGGGTATCTAGAGAACCGCCCCAGTTTCTTTGAATGCCCTTTGTGCCCATACGAGACAAACTACCAAAATCGTTTGGATCAACACAAAGTGCGTTGTCTGCGTCAGTTCCGAGAGGCCTTCAATCTTCACCCCAGTTGTGTGACAGGACCTGAAGTCAATTTGTGCCTTGAGAACGTTTTCTACTTCGTGTTTACTCGCCAGTTCATGAACTCTATTATGCCCAAATCAGCTGCCCCTGGTATGTCCTCTGCAACAAAAATTCGTGACATGCCCAACAATGAAGTGACTCGCATGAACGTGCACGCAAAAGGGACGCCCAACGCTCCAGCCGCCTCAGCCGGGCTGCCTTCCAAACAGATTGCACCGAAAACCCCACAGACTTTCCAGCCAGGACCAGCAAGCATGAGGCAGCAGCAGCAGTCTCAGCAGGGTCTGGTGTGTCTCGCAACTTTCCAGTGATGTCTTCTAAAGTGAACGCGGTTCCCAACCAGGCTGGCTCTTCTACTTACGCGTCTGGAAGGCCTCAGGCACAGCCACCCCAGAACCAGCCTCCTGCCTCTACCCAGCCCAACAACGGGTTTGAAGTGTGTGAAATCTGTGGTGGCTATGTCAAAGACCGCAAAGCTCTGCGCATTCACTTTTACTACGCACACGTATTGACATGCCGTTTGGCGTGTTTGAGCGTCCACAGGCTCCGCTGTACTGTGCCACTTGCTTCGCTCGCTTCTGGACAGCGCAAGGTCTGCAGAAGCACATCGAGGTGCACAAGAATGACATGATGGGCACCACCCAGACAAGCAACGGTGTTGCGGGAAAATGCATCTCCTGTGGACACCGAGTCCCCAATATCCTGATGCACATGCGCATGGTCCACAACCGGGAGTTGCGTCACTACCTTGCTGCTGTCATGTGCATCTTTTGTGGTAACCGTTTCTCCACGAAGAAGGAGTGGAGCTCACATGGGAAAGATGCATGGGTTATTGTCAAGAACAGCAGTGTCCAAGGCGGCCTTGACAAACCCCAGGCGGCTACTCAGGGTACTCCTAGGTCCAATCCGCAGCAACCCAAACCCAGTGCTCCAGTTCAGAGGACGGCCGCTGATCCCGCAGCACCAAAGCCTAGCTCAAAGGGGAAGATGAACCGCAGCAGTCAGTGTGTACTGTGCAACTTGTCGTTAGTCGCAACGTGGATCTTACTCGTCACTGCATGCGTGTCCATCACACGTGCATGAAGTGCGGACTGGTGGTGGTGGACAAAGAGTCCCTGGCCCGTCACACCTGCTTACATTCAGCCTCTGGAATGCGCACCTGTCAGATCTGCAGGGAAAGCGGCTTCCATCCAGCATACTACATCAAACACATGCGTGACAAACACCTGCGCAAGTGCTCCGTTGTTCTTCGGCACATCGACCGTGCTGTGGTTGAAACTATGAAGCGGCCAATAACCATTTCTGACAGTGAAGATGATGAATCAGGAGAAAAGCCTCCTAAACTTCAGAAGAGAGACTCAGATGATGATGATGAAGATGAAGACGCAGCAGAAGAGCAAACAGCAGCAGAAGGAAATGACACAAAACAAGGAGAAGCAGACGAAGCGTCTGACAAAAAAGACAGTTCAGGTATAAAAGAAACAAAAGACAGTGAAGAAATGGGGGCCAGTGGAAAGGGAGAAGATGAAGAAAAAAGAAAGATCGAAGCAAAGTCTGGCAGTGAAGGTGAAGACCATGGGGATGATGGTGCTGTTGAGAAAAAAGAAGATCGTGTTCCTGTTAAAAAATACAAAGCAAGTGTCTGTGGAAAAGAAAAACGGGTGGGGGGTGAAAAGAGTGGTGATGTAGACATTAGGGAGAGCGGGCAAGGGGATATTTCAGACAAACAGGCTGAGGATTCTTCCTGTACAAGTGATCATGAAAAACAGGATGATGGAAAAAGTGCCCCAGATGAGCAGGCAGAAGGGAAGGAGGATGTCCATGATAAATCAGATGAAGAGAGTGCAGATAGACAAAAGTCAAAAAGAAAGATCGATGAAGTTGATAATGATGAAGAAGAAGACAGTCCAAGCTGCAAGAGCCAGCGACGGAGTAGTCAGTTACAGGAAAACCAGAATTGATATCCTCATTAAAAAGGTTAGGCCCATATTTGTACAGACAAGTGTAGTCACAGGTGGCTGAGTTGCCAGAGAGATGTGAATGATCTGTGTAATGCTTTTGAGAAACTGGTATGTGCTGGATATATAATCAGTTGTTTGGTTAGGACAAGGTTCATGTGTGATAGAGAAAGCCAAGAAACATTTGACAGATAAAAGTGATGTAAAATACATGTACCTCAAAATCATTTTTTTGCAAAAAGTAGTTTCTGGGAAAATGTGAAGAAAGGTCAATATGTGTCATAAGGTGTTATGTTTACTTTGCATTACATATTTGCCTGCCTTCATAGAAAATCATTTTGGTGTTTTTTGAGAGTTCTGTCTGAAATTTTGACTAAGGGTCAAAGAAAGAAAAGAATCAAGATCAACGGTATCTTGAAAGTGTGGATAGCAGCTCTGTGCAGCAGATATTGTTTAAGATCTAATATCAGAAATGGTGTATACGTGTGACCTGTAAGACAATGCATAAACTGGTTGGTTGGTTGGTTGGTTGGTTCATGTGTCAAGGTTTTTTGGTTGGTTGTTTTAATGTCTTTTTGTGGTTGGTTGGGTGGTTTTGCTTTTTTGGTTGGGGGAAGGGGGGTTCCCTTTTTTTTGTGTGTGTGTGTGTGTGGGATGACGCATATTATTGTTGCCATATTCCATGTAATGATTTTTTTTTTTAATGCCATTCTTTAAGCAGGAAAACAAGAATGAATGTATGGTGACAGATTTGTTGGTTTATTTCAGCATGAGTTTGTTTTCCTGTGTCATTCATTTTGGAAGAGGGGTCGAGGGGATGCAGCAATTGGTATTTGCCTGAAAACTTTACAAAGATCTAACTGAAGCTAGTTAAGTGTATTGTCACAGAGACTTCACTATTCAGATTTTATTTTAAAAGATTTCACCTACCCTCCATTGCACCTGGTGATCCTGACTGGCCTGTTTTTTCTCTGGTAAAAAAACAAAAAAAATGGAGAAGAAGAAATTGTTCAAATGATTTGAAGTTTTATACGTATTTCTCAAAGTTGTATCCATAATAATTTATGCTCAGTTTCATTTATCTTTTAGATGAATGCTGCTTACAGGTTGATAGGTCTTTTCTTGAATTTAGCCGTTTTACTCGTGGCCTTTTGTACTTGGTAAAATATATATTGATTTTCCCCCACCCCCTACACTATGGTTCTTGCACTTACAGACCCACACTTTAAAAACGAATGTGTCTCAATGATCCAGATTTTCTGAACTATTTTTATAAACGAGTCATTTACCTAGATTTTCTGAAGTATCGTTGTAAATGAGTCTGACCTATCTAGATATTCTAAAGTATTGTTCTCAAGTTTCATGCACGCAAGAAACTGGATTCAGGCTGGATAGCAAATCAAAGTAAGTTGTGTTTTTGGCTGAAGTACCATTTCAACTGATATTTTGTATATATCAAACTTTTTAACCATGACTGCAACAGACTTTGCAATAAAGTAATGAATGAGTGGAAATAATGAAGTACTTTAAACGTTAAATTAAACTGTAGTTGGCAGAAAATAGGCCTGCCATGAAAATTGGGCACAATAGTTTACCCCTAATACAGAAGACTAGACAAGAGAGAGTAATGCATGCTCAACTCATGTCCATCAATCAATAGCAGTAGGAAAGCAAAGATTCCCACTTCAGTGCTCCGTGGCCTGTGGTTGTGATTTTATCACACCCTAGTTGCACAGTGGAAAAACTGAAAATCTGATCTGAGAGAGAGAGAAAAAAAAGTTTAACCCTATTTACACCTGCCAGTTTGCTGGTTGAATTTTGTGTGGGTTTTTTTTTTTTTGGGGGGAGGGGGGGTTGCGTCCAACTCTAAAGAGTGAAATAAGGAAGATTTGTAGTCTGGCATAATCTTTGCTGTAGCAATACAAATTTTCGCTTTGCCTTGCAGCTAGATCAGATTTTAACATTTGTGCCCCCCCCCCCCCCCCCCCCAAAAAAAAAGAACCCCCCAAATCCACCCCCCACCCCCTCAAACCCCCCCTCAAAAAATCCAAATAAAAAAACACCACAAAACAAACTTCTTTTAACTCCCCCCCCCCCCCCCCCCCCCACCCCCCCAAAAAAAAAAAAAAAATGTAAGCCTCAAAACTGATGGAAAGCGCACCGCAATGCTAGAGTTGTGTTCAAAGCTGTTGCTGCGTTAGTTTCAGCCTGTTCATATTGCTGCATTCTTAGAGTTGACAGTTCAAAGCTGTTACTGTGTGTGTTCTGGCCTATCCATGTTGCTGCATTCTTCGCGAACAGTTGAACAAAAATGGCAGAATCGCAAGGGGGGAGGGTTTCGGTCTAGAAGCACTTAATTATAAGAATGGTTGTTTTCTCTTGTCTTTGTTTTGCTTTGTTTAATAGTCAATGTACTCTTTATTATTTTAGTTGCTGTTCTTTAACACTTATTAAGTTGTCTGGGTTTAACATTTGATAGAAAATAAAAATTATGGTTAAGTGTTTTTTTGTTTTTTTTAATAATTGCATTTTTGTTGTCGGAAATTTTTTTTTATAGATTGTGTCAATGTTTGTATTGAAAAGGAGGATAACATACAGGTTCAGGGGGACGTTACTTTCCTGGACTGTATCCCACCCATACTTTTCTTACCATATCAGGGTCCAGCCTAGATCCAAGCATTTTCCCTCACTTTGTTTGCATGATGTCATGGATGAGATGAGAAACTCAGAAAGGTCCTCTGCTGACAAGATCACATGGTTTTAGCACTGTATGATATTTGAGAATGAGGTTTTAGAAGACCAAAGTTTTTCCTGTGTTGTTGGGCTTATTTTGACTGTTAGCTTGGGCTTTTTTTTATATTTTTTAATGTCATTCCCAAGTTAGTTCCCCCCCCCTTCCGCCCACTTTTTTGTGTGTGTTTTTTTCTTGACATAATCTTTCCCTTTTGCATTCACATTTTCATATACCTTGTCCTAATTCATTTATATCTGTTTTGTTGGTTGCCTTTCCAGAGGTGGATATCATATCTTTTCGTAAAAATAGTGGAAAAACAATGAGTGTGCAGCAAATAATGAGACACTGTGTAATGTGTTTCAAATTAGCATAAGCGTGTGTGTGTGTGAACATTATTTGTTGTGTATCTTTTTGTGGTGTTTAGGACAGGACTATGATACAACAAGCCTCCAGAGCTGGACTGTTCAAAGACGACAAAAACTGAAGGAAAACTTTTTTTGTGTGGAAAAATCAGACTTGTGCTGAGAAGTATTGGAACTGCAGTGTATGAAAAAAGCTGATTTGCTGAGGTCTACCCACATCCCCACTCCTGTGATAAGAGTGACATGTAAGAGTATGTCCACCTGAAGCTTAAAATTATTTATAGTGAAAAGACCCATAGATCCCTAGCACAGCCTCATCTTGTGTGCTCAACGGAATTCAGTAGTTGGAACATATCTCGCAGAATTGTGATTCGTTTTTCCTTTTAGGCTAAAACGGTTTTGGTATTTTGCAAGATTGACATCTTTGTAGTAAGTTTTTTTAATTTGACGTGGTGAAAAGTCCTGATTTACAGAATTTGCTGTCAGTTAAACCATAATTATATCTGGACTCCTTTTCTCTCGGGAAGAGAATTCTACTTTAAAATGTCTTGTTTTTATTTCATTTTGTGAATTTCCTTTGTTTTATTTTGGCTTTTTTGTATATATATGGAAATTTGATCATACGCCTTGGTTGTAAATGATGTGGATGAAGACTTTGGTAAAAATGAATTTATAGTTTATTTGCAATAATACAGCCCGCAGCATGTGCTTGTGTGAAATTAGTCTCTGTGGTCTGAAAATCACCACGCTCCTGCCGACCTAATTTTAATTAAACTGTCTTAGGATGAACTAGTTTAGAATCCTTGTAATTTATTTAGAAAAGTGCCATTAACTTACCTAGTGTAGTTTACAAAAATGCCTTCTTCCCCACCACCATCACCACCCTATGTATTATTTCACTTACTCCACTCTTGTGTTTCATTTCATGTTAGAAGCTCTAGTTCAATCAGGGTGTAGTGTATGTGCAGCCCTGCTATTATATTATGTGATATTTTAAAAGCTAAGAAATGTTCACCAGATCCAACTGATGATATTGATAGCTAAGAGGTAATAAAAAAGAAAATCATCAGCTTCATGGTTTTATTTGTATCAAAGTGAAAGTTTGTGAAGGAAACATCTGGAGCTGATTCTCCTTAGTGAATACTCTTATGAACAGTTTTTGATTGACTTTCACAAGGGTATGTCTCTTAGGAGCAGAAAGTGACATACATGATAACCGAATTGGGGAGAGAAGAGGGGGAGGGATTTGAATTTTCCTCTTCAGACCACAGATGTTATCATGTTTTGGTGCCTATCACTGACAATGTAGGGAACTTTAAAAATGAATGAGAATCTTCCAGCAATCTGTCACATAACCACCCTTAGGCAGCAATATTCAATAATGTGTTTTGTGAAATGACACCAAGCTTCATGTTTTTTTTTGTTGCTGAAATATTTTTGGAGTGGGGGTTGGGGGGGAGGGGCAGTTTTTATAGTTAAAAAGTCTTAAAAATACAACTGGCACTGTAACTTTTTAATTATGTAGGGGCATGGTGAAGTTTTGAAAGAGTTGAGTAATAACAATAAATGTTAAAAGAAAACTTGCACCAGCGTGAGCTTTTCAGAGCTTTTGTGTTAGATGTAGTTCTAAGTAAATTTTAAAATAGAGATAACCATTGTGATTGGCTTTTGCATATATTTCAGTTATATAAGTATATATGTATTATTTATCTTGAAAAGGCCAATCTCTGGGTAAAGAAAGAAGCCCTAAGACTTAGTCATTCGCCTTTTTTGTGTGTTTCTCTTCTCTGGCTTGAGTTACTGAATCAAAGCTAGAGCGTTTTTTTTTTTAATGGCTAATATTGATGACAGCACAGATCGTTTTATTTTTTTAGTTTATTTTAGATAGGGTGATTAAGCTGTTTTGAACTTGTGTTGATAAACTAATGAGCAGCAAGTCTGTTAATTGTTCCTAGTGCTTGAAATGCTGCAAATGGAGGTGCCGTAAATGAGTTAGTGATTATGATAGTTTGAAAAAGATGGATGGTAATTATGCTTAATGACAAGGAATGGAACTGGGAAACATGGAGTGTTGATGAAGCAGATAATGTTAGGTACAATTAGGGCTTGTGAGATAACATATTTTAAAGGGGGGGGGGGGGGCTTGTGAGATAACAAATAAAGCATGACACAAGAATCTGGGCATTATTTATTAGTTTGAAAGAGTTCAAACTACTTTGGAAATTCTCTTTTCTGACCTTTTTAGGGTTATGTGTGTGTATGCGCATGCCTGCGTGTGTTTGAACGCATGCAAGCTGATCACTCACAACAAAACAAAGAACAACAAAAACAAGAAGAGAGAGAGAGAGGAGAAAGAGCTGGTTGTTCTAGATAATATGGATGATTGGAAATTAGTTTGATTGATTTGAGCTTTTGTTTGAATTTCATATTCACTTGTTGAAGGTTGTTTGTATATTTTGTACCTGTTCATTTCTGGAATATTTTTCCTCCTTTGCAGCATTTATGTGTTGTGTCTTTAAAGATCTTTGGGGGGGGGGGGCAATTTTTGGGTTTCTCTGTTTAATGTGACATGCTTTTTTGAGGAGTAGGGGTTCATTTTTCGGATCTTGTGATTCCTTTTGGCTTTATTTGGTGTCACATTGATGTTTGAATTTACAGCAGACAGTTGTGCCTATTGTCAACCTGAAGTTTTCAGACTTTTTGTTTCTTTTCATAAAAGTTACATGTTGGCTCTTGTACATTTTTTCAGCTTATTTTTAACCGATTGTTATTATTGTAGTAAGCATTTGAAGCTGAAATAATTTGATTTGGGGAAGGAAAAAAAAAAAGGGGGGGGGGGGACTTTTAAAAAAAAGATTTGCTTTTTAATTAATCAATAGTTTGATTGCTAATATCAAATTGTGCATAGATGTAGCAAAAAAAGGAAGGAAAGCAAAATTTAAGATAAGATGATTCACACTGTGTTCTGGGAACTCTTGTTCCCATTTTTAAAAAAACTTTTTTTCCCTGACAGCATGAAGATAACTATATATTAGGAGATTTTTAGATAATAGGAGAGGATAAGTTGAGTGATGTAAATGATTGAATTGGTGCTTTAATCTAAGATCAAGTTTTGTCTGAAAATGAATATCATTATTTATATAGGTTTTCAATCTGATGATGATGAATCTGAACACACAAATTCATATAACATTAATAATTCTATCAAAACAAAAAGGCAGATTTTTCAAGTTTAGCATTATTGTTGTCATTACTTCTGAGAAAATTTGGGGGGGGGGGGGGGGGGGGGATGAATGGATGGGGCTGACAAATTGTCACTCCCTTGAATGTAAGTGCTTAGATAAGGAGACTTCGATATTTAAAGAATGTGTGAGACATTTTTAAATCTGCCAGTTAGCTGCAGTGCTTTTCTAGCTTAGTGGCAATTTGTTGAAGCAAAATGTCAAAACCCTTGTCAAATTTTTTCTCCCCCTCCTCAATTACTTTTGAGAAAATGAGATCTTAGTGCCTTGATTTGATTTGGATATGGTCATCAACTTGATCATTCGGTTTCAGTGTTCATGAAGCTTTTAAAGATTTTATCAATTTATTTATTATTCTGTTGTTTCTAGGCTAGAGCTCCACGTTTCACCTATGGTGAGATTTTTGCTTTGTGACAGTTTTTGCCCGCCATGAAGGTAGCCAGGTTCTGACTTTGAGGGGGCTGTGTGTTGGGTATGTTGATGTCTCAGTTACCCACCTATCACTGGCATGCATGTGTATCGTCATGTATGAAGGGAATTAAGGTACTGGCAGGTAGGTCTTCCCCACCCTTAGTTCACCAGAAGTGGCCAAGATTTGAACCATGACCTCACGGACCCATGGGATTGAAATCAGTCCTGTCCACTTGGCTATTTAGCATCTGTCCATGAAGCTTGTAAAATGACAGTGGTGGCTTCTGTTATTTTCAGATGTAGTCTTTACGACTTTAGCTTAGTCTGTATACAGCAGATCACTTTCAACTACAAGTTTCTAGATTGTCAGATGTGTTCCGGGGTTGTTGTCACCTTTTAAAAAAAAAAAAAAAAAGTTTTTTAAGGGTTACACTATGATGTTGAAAAATGACAGTGGTGGCTGTTATTCTTTTCAGATGTAGTGTTTAGCTTCTAGTCTGTATACAGCGGCTCACTTTCAACTGGAAGTTTCTAGGTTGTCAAATTTGTTCCAGGGTTGTAGACTTAGGAAGACTTTACTTGTCATCCTTTTTTTTTTTTTTTTTTTTTTGAAGGGTTACACTATAATGTTGAAAAAGAGGGTATAATAATGGAATATTGGCAAGAAACATGGTTTTTGTGGGCATATATTTATTTCGAGTAATAAGGAAACAGAAAAGAAAAACACAGATAAGTTTTTGTCTGTGATGAAGAAATTTTATAACTCTTCAGAAATATTGTTTTTATGAAAAAATTGGCCTGCTATTGGAATAGTTTGATCCATAACCCTGGTAAGGTTAGTGAAAATGGATGTTTCCAACCTTGGTAGGCTGGCCCTGTATATTTAATGCCGAAAAAGGGATAGATTAGAGAGGGGGGGGGGGGGGGGTGGTTGCAAGAATGCTAGTTTTATAACTACTTAACAGCAACAGCTTAATAGTTTCTGTAGTCCCAGGACCAAGAGAAAAAATGATTATGAAAGACACTCTTTCACACAGTTTGTTTTATAGTTATTTCTTTCTTCAATCAATGCAGTTGTCAGAATTTTAGCTGTTGATATGTAGTGTCCATGTTTTACAGAAATTCAATGTGTGCAGTATTATCTCATCAGTCAGTCCTGTCTCTGGCCCTGCTTTCCTCCTCCCCCCCCCCCCCTTATTTTTTTCTTTTATCCCTGTGAGGCCTCTTAATTGCTTTGGTCTTTTGGCTTTGTGTGTTTTGATCACATGCATTTTTTTTTTCAACCTTAGCTATTGTGTTTGTGAAAGGCCTAGGGAATGTGTTAGCAAAGTGATCTGCCCATTAATATTTACTGATCGATACTTTGTGCTTGAATGAATATGAGTAATGTGCTAGGGTTTCTGTTCTGTGTGTTTTTGTTGTTTGTTCAAATATGTTTGTGTGCTTAAGATTTCATGCTTTTCGTTTGTTCTCAGATTTTCTAAGCTGTATTTCACTATTCGTATTACAGACATAAATCGTTTATGGTTAATTGATGTGGGCTCAAGTCAAAAGTTTTAAAAATCAAAATCTCCCCCCCCCCCCACCCCCCGATTAAAAAAAAAAAAAAAAAAAAAAAAGGCCCAAAGGGGAAAAAGGCACCCTAGAAGTAACAAGACCCAACCAGAAGATGCAGCTAGCTACTTTCGGGCACTTTTTTTTTTTTTTTTTTTTTTTTTTTTTTTAATTAAAAAAAGCAAGAAAAGATGGTTGTGAAATAGGTGGTAGTAATTTGGTTTCTTTTTTTCAGTGTGTAGGGAAGGCCAAAATTGGTTTTAGTGATAAGTCCAGGAACATAAGTATGCACTGCCATTGAAATAGCCGATAAAAGTATAGGTATTTCAAGGCTTTCATACAGCCATATTAACTTTTTATTAACAATAAAATGATCTCGTATCATATTCCCAAACAGGGGAAATAAAGCGAAAAAGTACCGTAAGGATGGGTCAACCATATTAATCAGTGGTTTTGTTGGCTTAGCATTGAACTTTTTGGCAGCGTGTTGTGAGCGATAAAAATTGGACAGACCCCACCCCTCTTCAGGTTGCAGAGTGCTATGGTTGGTAGTATGTTTGTGTCATCCATACTTTGAAAGGTGCATGGAATGTTAATGTGTGCACAAGATGTTTTGCATGCATTCATATAGGGGCCTTGGTTTGTCAACTTTATAAAAAAAAATCTAAATTAAAAAAAAAAAAATTACTTATTATTCATTTGGAGGGGGTCAACTCAAGTCGGCGCCAGTATGTATTCTTTGGGGGGGGGGGGGGGGGGGGCTCCTCTAAGGAACATCTCAGAGGAAGCTGGAACAAGATCTACTTGTTACTGGTTGGTCAATTGCAAATGTTGACATTATTCAGTGTATGGTCAGGGCTAATGATCAACAAAAGGGGAACAACTTGACCAGTATGTAAGCAATCAAATAGAGAGGTGTCCAATTTTACAAGTATGTAAGCAATCAAATAGCCGCCGCTGTAGTCTAGTGGTTAGGGCGTTGGATTCGTAATCTAAGGTTGCTGGTTCGATCCCAGCTTTCGGCTATGGCGTTGTGCCCTTGGAAAAGGCACTTTACGGCTATTTTCTCACCCCACCCAGATGTAAAAGGGGTACCAACCTTGTGTTGGGGGTTAACCCTGCGATAGACTGGCGTCCTATCCAAGGGGGGGTCTATGACTCTGTCACTTAACGCCACAGAAACCGGGGCAAGCACCGGCCTGATGAGCCTTAGGCTCGGGACAGACTTGAACTTAAACTAACTAAAGCAATCAAATAGAGAGGTGTCCAACTTTACCAGTATGTAAGCAATCAATAGAGAGGGTCCAGTGTTGGTTTTGAACACTGTAGAGATGTTGGAAAGTCTTTCTTGTCATCAGCCGAGGAAGTTTCTGTATACACGTTGTAACTTAAAAAAAGAAAAGGTAGCTATTACAGGAGGGAGGGAACTAGGATGGTAATCATCAAAAGAAATAATGTGTTGTGTATCATGAGACACAATGTGCATCTATGTGTGTGTGTATTTGTATATATTTTTCCATCTTCCTTCCCTTTTCTCTTCAGAGAATTTTCATCAGACTTCATGCACAGACAGACTCCTGCATGTCAGACCCACTGTCTGATATAGCCACCTGAAATGGAACACTCCTTATTTCCACTCTAGTAACTTCAAACAAGTTGTGTCATGTTTATTGTTTATCTGCTTATTTGTCTGATTTTTGAGTGTTCTTGCAGCCACCAAGCCAAAATCATCAACACTCGTTTTTTTGTTTTTCATCTTTCATCATGATGTACTTCTTGTTCAATTGGTTTGAATTTCTTGAACCAAACAACCTTGTATAATTTCAAGTCATTTTATTGTCCTTTCATTTCAGATTGGTTTCCCCATCTGTTTTCTTGAACCAAACCTTGTGTAATTTCAAGCATTTTATTGTCCTTGTTGCATCATTTCATATTGGTTTCCCCATCTGTTTTCTGTAGTACTCATAATTCATGGTTAATATAATGCAAGGTTCACAGCCTAAGAAAACTTGAGGGAAAAAATGTGTGAATTTTATTTCTTTCTTTTTCCATATCTTGTTTACTGTTGATACAATTTTGAAGATGAAGTGTGACAGTAGAGTAATATTTTTTTGTGTTTCATGTTGATGTTCATAATTGCTTTGGATAAAGGTAAATCAGTTATTTGGACCAGTGTAAATCTGTACATTCTTGTCTGGGTGTATGCATATGTTGTGTTGCGTATGCTGTGTATGTAGAAGCGGGAGAAAAACTTTTCCTCCCACCCCAGTCTCTCTCTCTCTCTATTTCTCACATGAAAAATGTGTAATGGTTTTTTGTTCTCTGTTTGTCAATGGAAGATTACAATATTTGATAAATTTGATTGCATTGACATAGCCACATGAAGGGAGTGTTTGGTGACGGAGATGATGTAGGACTACTCTTGCTGGAATTGTGACTGGATGGTATGACCATTTTGTATGTTTTTCACTTCAGGAGCTGGCGAATGTGGCTAGTCAATGAATAAAGATGTCTTGTTCAACTTAACCATTTTTTCCTGTCGTGTTTTGTTTGAGTGCTAAAGGAATTGAACAGACTAATCACTAAGAACTGATTTGGCCATTTTCTCTATCTCTGTTTGGTTCTTACTCTATAACTAAACTTAGAGTTTGGTAAGATTAGTATTCTTAACCTTTACAAAAAAAAAGAAAATCTTGTTCCTTGGCTGGAGCTCCAACTGTGAGATTTTGCTTATCAGACCGTTTTTACCCACCGGTAAGGTAACCGCATTTTGACTTCGAGGGATATCTAAACATGACACAGTGTGCATACATGTTTTTTAAAATGCTGTCATGTGTTCCTACTGGCATGCGATGTCCTACTCTTCTGAAAGACAGTAGTTAGATGTCTGCGCAAGATGAACATGTTCCTTGTGCATTTGCACTCAGGACCTCAGTTTATAGTGTCAACAGGACTTTCAGGGGAGTGGAGTCAGGACTGATGTTAACTCTAGAAGAAAAGTTCCCCTGAATGGGTGTCTAGGCGATGGCTGGAACCCAGGCTCATTAAGAACATGAGCACAACACTCAAACCACTACTAGTGTAGGCTATCCCTGCCCCTTGTTCAACCTTTGATTTTACAGATATATTCAATGACAATTCTGTATCAATTTTTTGACAGGAATACGTGTATACTCATTCATAGTTAACAAAACTATACCTTTTTCTTTTAACAGAAAAAAGGTTAAGTTTGAAGATTTTGTTAAAAACAAATTTTGCTCAGTTTTGAAGTCCTTGTCTTCTCAAGCTTCGGAGTGATTTTCTACACAGGATATTATTATCTTTTTTTTCTTGTATGAGTAAAGGTGCTATTATTGACATTGGAATGGCAGTAGTTGTGCAGCTCACACACACACACAACACACACACACACACACACACACACACACACACACACACACTCCACACACACACACACAACACACTCGCACACACAAACACACACACACAGTCTGACTTTGTCTACACAAATCAACAGACTTGAAGGCATATATGACAGGAATGGCAAGTTGTCACCACACACGAACACATGCACAGAAAATTCAGGCAGTTGAACTCAAGTCATGATTTTCAACAATACTTTGTTCAAAACTTGATTTTTCATAAAACAGAAAAGTATCAATTTACTCACAAGAACAAAATGCTTAAGAGCCTTCTTTATGAAGGAAACTTAAAATGTGAAATAGAATGTACAACCAACGCATGGAAATAAAATGAACAAAACTGACTGGACAATTTGTATACCACCCCTTACACAAATAATCATTTTTGTTTTAAAGTACTTTCTGCTAGGATTGAGAGAAGAAAAAGAACAGACTCTCCCTTAGTGTTAAATGACTTAGGAGTAAAACAGCTAAAAGTCTCAGATCTAATGGTGGTAGAATAAAATGAAAAAAAACACTTGCTTTTGAACTTACACATCAATTTTTTTAAAGAGACTTTTCCCCACATAATGAACATTACAATTGCTAAAAAAAAAAAAAGAAATAATTACAATTGCGATGATAAAAGAAAAACAATTACAAAAAGAAAGGGGGAGTGAAAATAAAACGTCTCCAATTTATAAAGTCAGGAGTCTAGAGCAACAGCCTACTACAACAAATGCAAGGTTGGTAAATGCATGTCACGTGCTGGACTGAATGCCGATGTCATTCCGCCTGTAGAATTCGCTCTGCACATGGCCAATGCGCACATGTTTGCGGTCAGGAGGGTCAATCTCGTTCTCCAGGCTGTGGCCGTATATGGAGGAAGACAGGGTGGGGAACGGTTTTCTACCTCCTGTAACAGGGGAAAAAGACAATTACTGTCAGCGGAAATAGCCATAATGGAGGAAGACAGGGTGGGAACCGGTTTTTCTACCTCCTGTAACAGGGCAAAAAGATAACTGTCAGCGGGAAATAACCAGTGATTACACATGGTAAATGTTTTATGTTAATCAATGTATTAATTAATTTAAGCATTATGTTAAAAAAAAGCATCATGTTCACATAATTTTTATATTACAATCCTTATAACAGCAGCAAGAACACAGTGCATGATAAAAAAAAATGTTCAGGAGTAACACGTTTATCACCAGAGTCCTCTAAAGACTGAACACAGCTGCTCTGAAAGTGAGGTAGGCCTACTTGACAACAGCCATACAGGGAAACTTCTCATCCAGTGTACACCTGTGGCTCTCAATCATTTCCCAGGTGTGATAAGTGCGACAAGAATGCACATGCTGGGTGACGACCTCAGGGTTAGATACAATACATACTGGTCATTCTGACCAACTCTCACCTTCCATCACAAAATCTGTCTTCTGTCTGATTGGATCAGGAATGACAACTAAATAGATAACTAATGTAGATTGTTCCCCTAGCACCCTGGGAAGTCACCCAGAATTTGCACCCTTTAAAAAAATTTTTGATTACATTTATTTTTATTTTTTTTTTTCAGAATATGCACCCTGTTCTCATCAATCACACCTGAGAATCTCTGTGAGATATCACATGTAGCTGACAGGATGAAAAAAAATGTGTGTATTTAAAATTTTTTTGTTGTTCCTTGGCAGAGCCCTGAACTTCACCAATGGTAAAATTTTGGGGCACGTAGCGCATATACTGTTTTTATATCTACCACTTATGGTAACTTTTGGAGTTAGCATGTATGACTGTTTGCATCTACCTCACCATGATAGAGGCAACTGTATTTAAACTTAAATGGAAGCCTTTTTGGTAAGAGTTTGTCCTGGGTGCAGACAATCTCAACACATTTCTTAGCATAACGGGATTTAATAAGGCTTCTGCAATAGGATCAGAAAAAAGTAAAAGAAAGATGTTTTGGTTTTGAGTTGAAAATGTATTAAAAGAAACTGAAAAAAATACAACAGAATGTTTTGGGTTTTAAAAAAAAAAGTCAAGTCTATGAAGAAAGACATGTGAAGCATTGACAAAAAGAAAGAAGAAATGAGAAAGGGGATACTCTACAGTTTACATGTAAGGAAGGCAAAAAAAACCCCCACCATTGAAAACAAAAGAAAAACAAAGACATTCAACCAAACAAACCAACCAAAGTCTCCCTCCCCCCCCCCCCCCCCCCAAAAAAAAAAAAAAAAAATTACGAAACTGATCTAATGTGATGGATATGCACAAAATCATTCCCTCAGACACACAACCATGACTGATAGACTAAGTTATACCCTACATAAATAACTTTACAAAGCTATACTGTAAATCACTTTTTTTTTTTATCTATTCATTTATTTTCTAAAAATATACATATACATCTTTTATATCAAGATTAATGGAATAAGCACTTGTGTGCTTTTTAAATCTTAAATTTTTTTTTTACATCCAGTCCCCTTAATGCAGTTTTGTAAATGTGTCATCTTTGACACGCTGTGTACACACATACCCACTTCAGCATTCACTTTCAGTCCTTTCAGTTCATTCTTTCATATTGAGGATAATGGAATAAGTACTCATGTGCTTTTTTTTTTTTTTTTTTTACATCCAGTCCCTTTGTGTGTGCAGTTTTGGTAAATGTTGTCATCTTCGACATACTGTGTACACACACACACCACACTTAGCATTCACTTTCAGTCCTTTCAGTTCATTCTTACATATTGAGGATAATGGAATAAGCACTTGTGTGCTTTTATTTTATATTATTATTTTTTTCACATTCCCCCTTTGTGTACACAGTTTTGGTAAATTTTGTCATCTTCGACATGCTTTGTGCACACACACCCACTTAAGCATTGATTTTCATCCTTTCCAATTCATTCTGTCACATTGAGGATAATGAATGAGCACTCGTGTGCTTTTTAAATTTTTTTTTATTTTTTACATCCAGTCCCTTTGTGTATGCAGTTTTGTAAATGTCATCTTTAAAAAAATTATTTTTTATATAATTTATTTATTTATTCTTTTATATTTATTCTTTTTATTGAGGATAATGGAATAAGCACTCATAGCTTTTTTTTTTACATCCAGTCCCCATGGGTATGCAGTTTTGTAAATGTCATCTGTTCCCACCAGCACATGATGGCCTACTCTTCAAAAAAACGGAACAGGATTTCACCTGTGTGCAAGATGTTCTGCGTGCGTTTGCACATGGGGCCTTGGTTTATAGTCTCAAACAAAAGACATTTGGGGGGCAGTGGAGTCAGCATGATGTTAACTCTTTGACATACTGTGTACAACACACACACACACACCCCTCAGAATTCACTTTCAGTCCCCTGGACTTGGCGTGTTCTCTGTCGTCACGGTGAAGTTTGTTGTTGTAGCCGTCCACTTTCCGAAAGAGTCTGTCATAGGTGTCATGAGCGTTCCTCTCCTGGAAAAGACATGATTATTTTTATTACACATCCATCACTGTGTAGCCTTGGGGATGGGATAGCTAAGTGGTCAGAGCGTTTGCTTTCCACCAGCCAATGTTAAGCAGCATCGAGCATGGTTGCTCATTGGATGGGTGACCGTTTGCGCGCCTTGGCTTCAGTACAGTTCCCCCACTTCACCCAGCTGTAAATGGGTACCTGCCCTCTTTAGGGTCAGGAAGGTAAAGTATGGAGGGAGAGGAGATGGGTGCCCATCAATATGCTGGCTCCTACAGAAGCTGAGGTCTCTGACGCCTCCCTCCCCTACAACCACACAGGTTATGGGACACCTTTACCTTTTACCAATGTGCAGCCTACTGCTGTTGTGTGCCAGGGGCCCACTACATCCATCTTCAGCAAAAGGGGAATGAGAATGAAGAAATGGTGGGGGGGAGGTTGATGAAAATGTGAATAAGGTAGGTAAAGGTGTCCACATAACCTAGGCGGTCATAGGGAAGTGAGGTGTCAGAGACCTCAGCTTCTCTAGGGGCCAGCATGTTGAGGGCGGCGCCCATCTCCTCTCCTCTCTTTTCTCTCTCTCTCTTTCTGCTGCTTTACCTTCCTGACCCTAAAGAGGCAGGTACCCATTTACAGCTGGGTGAACTGGGGGACTGTATTGAAGCCAAGGCGCGCAAACAGTCACCCATCCAACTGGTAACCACGCTCGACACTGCTTAACTTGACTGCTTAACTTGTGA
>CM060330.1:4793792-4801292 GCA_030674155.1 Stramonita haemastoma
CACTGCAAAACTTCATACAGAGGGGGACTAGGTGTAAAAAAAAAAAAAAGAAAGAAAAGAAAAAGAAAAAAGGCACATGAGTGCTTATTCCATCATCTTCGAAATAAAAAGATTAAAATACTCACACACATACACAGACAGACAGACAGACAGATAGACAGACAGACAGACAGACAGACAGACAGACAGACAGACACACACACACACACACACACACACACACACACACACACACACACACACACACACACACACACACACACAAGCGCGGGGGATTATTATCTCCCTTAGACTGATGAAAATTATTTGCACTGAAGGAGAATTTGATAGAGAGGAGAGGAGCTAGGCTAGAGGAACATAATACCCATACGCCATACTCGTGGAAGCATGGCTTACAGCTATCGTCATTACGATTTAATTGTATCGTCTGCCTCATGGCAGTATGTATAGTACATATGCAATCTTTTCTTTTGTGTGTTCGTTTGTTAGACTTGTTTTTACTCTCTATATATGTAGTCTACACATCCATTCAGCTCTTGTTCCCTTTGCTAGTGTTGATTCCTCACCAGGGCACCATATTCGCATTGCTCATATGCATACAAAACTTACCCACACATTCATACAAGCAATTTGCACAAACACACACTCACGACCATATGCACATTCGCACACACACACACACACACACACACACACACACACACACACACACACACACACACACACACACACACACACACACACACACACACACACACACATGTACACTCATGCACAAACACAAAAACAAAAATTATGTACCCCCTTCCGCCCTTTGCCTGCGCGCGCACAACACACACACACACACACACACACACACACACACACACACACACACACACACACACACAGAGGATAGCTTAGTGGTCAGAACATTGTGCTGGCAATTTGTCGATTCCATTCAAGGGGATTTTTCCTCTGGAGTTAACAGACTCCACTTCCCCCAAGTGTCTTTGGGATGAGACTATAAACCGAGGCCCCATGTGCGAAGGCACGCAGATGCACACTTTAAATCATTTTCGGCTTTCCTAAGAGAAGGCAGGCCATCGTGTGCTGGTGGGAACAGATGACAAGATTTATAAAAATGCATACACACGAGGACTGGATGTAAAAAAGAATATGAGTGCTTATTCCATTGTCCTGGATATAAATGAATAAATAAAGTAAACACACACACACACACACACACACACACACACACACACACACACACACACACACACACACACACACACACACAAAAGCGCGCGGGGATTGTTATCTCCCTTAGACTGATGAAAATTATTTGCACTGAAGGAGAATTTGATAGAGAGGAGAGGAGCTAGGCTAGAGGAACATAATACCCATAGCCTACACATACCGTGGAAGCATGGCTTACAGCTATCGTCATTGCGATTTAATTGTATCGTCTGCCTCATGGCAGTATGTATAGCACATATGCAATCTTTTCTTTTGTGTGTTGTTTGTTAGACTTGTTTTTACTCTATATATATGTAGTCTACACATCCATCAGCTCTTGTTCCCTTTGCTAGTGTTGATTCCTCACCAGCGCATCGCATTGCTCATATGCATACAAAACTTACGCACACATTCATACAAGCAATTTGCACAAAACACACACACCCACGACCATATGCACATTCGACACAACACAACACACACACACACACACACACAACACACCCCACACACACACACACACCACACACACACACACACACACACACAGAGGATAGCCTAGTGGTCAGAACATTGCGCTCGCAATTTGACCACTCCGATTCGATTCCTGTTCAAGGGGATTTTTCCTCTGGAGTTAGCTAACAGACTCCACTTCCCCCAAGTGTCTGATGAGACTATAAACGAGGCCCCATGTGCAACACAGGGAGAACATCCTGGCACACTTTAAATCATGTTCCGCTTTCCTAAGAGAAGGCAGGCCATCGTGTGCTGGTGGGAACAGATGACAAGATTTATAAAACTGCATACACACGAGGACTGGATGTAAAAAAGCATATGAGTGCTTATTCCATTGTCCTGGATATAAATGAATAAATAAAGTAAACACACACACAGACACAACACAGACACAGACACAGACACACACACACACACACACACACACACACACACACACCACACACACACACACGCACACAACCACACACTGATATAGGTTAGCAACATTCTAATTAAAAAAACAAAACCAAAACCCACAAGCAATGATTGCAGGTTAATTTTTATTACATTAGTATGTATGAACTTGTTTTTGTGGGCTTTCTTGTTTGTTTGTTTTTTGTGGGCCTTTTCTGGATTACAGGAAAGTCTGACGTTTTTATATGGTTGTCTGCATAACTTTCAAACTGCTTCCTATCTAAGTATCAACAGTATCATTGCAATAGTATTTACGTGCATGTTTTGTGGGCTTTCTTGTTCTTTGTTTTTCTTTCGTAAGCCTATCTCTGCATTCAAATATACTAAAACAGACGTTTTTAGCGGTTGCCTGCATAACTTTCAAACTGCTTTCTTGACCAGTTAGCCTAGCCGAAGTATCAGACAGTATTAGGCCTGTTGCATTAGTATTATGTACATGTTTTGTGGGCTTTCTTTTTTTGTTTTTCTTTTGTAAGCCTATCCTGTATTCAAATATACGAAAATCTGACGTTTTTTAACGGTTATCTGCATACCTTTCAAACTGCTTTCCTAGTCACCCTAAGTATCAGACAGTCTGCGCTCTAGACCAATGAGAAAGCCCGCCACTTTTTTTTGACTGAGGAGAGGAGAGGAGAGGCAGTTAGGGGGTCTGGTCTGACTTGACACTACATGGCCTGAGGGCGTGAAATCACACTTCCCTCCCTGATGGGGCCCCAGATAATGGCTGCCACAGTAGTGACCACTCTTCCCTCCAGCAGCTTCTCCCTCCCTCCCCATCCCCTCTCACCATCCACTGCCAATTACCTGCCATCCTTGAAAGGCAGGTGGCCAACACTTGTGCAACTCTGACCATCATCAGTGAGGGTCTGGGTAGGGGGAGAAATGAAAGGCTTCCCTTGTAAGCAGTAGGTCAATAGCTGGAAGGGGGTATGGGGATGAGGTGGGGGGCTTGTTCCCACAGAGAAGGGGGGGAGGAGGGCTAGTTGGCAGCTTTGACAGGAATGAGTTAAAAGAGGGGTGTGATGTTTGAAGGAACAAGTGGTTGTTGTTTGGGGGTGGGGTGGGGGGTGGGGGGGGTGCAGAGGAGGAGGGGGGTGGAGGGGTGTTAAAGGGGGGGGGAAGCTGGGTCCTCTAGGGAGCAGTTACAGCATTTTGGGCACCTGTGATTCTCCCTGGCATGTTGATTGCCTTGATTCCAGGCTAGTGGAGCCCACTAGGTATAGCAGGTTTGGGAACACATCTGAGGTCCAGGCTTGGTCCTCCTCCCCATCCCCCCATCCTCCCCATCCCCTGACTTGCCCCACTCTTGATTAGCCCATGGGTGTGGACTGTTGGAACATCCCCCCCCCCTCCCACAGCAGTTTGCACGTCATCTGTCATGTGAGTGTGGTCTGCTGTATGTTCAGCCAAGATTCTTTTTAAAAAAAATTTTAAACTTTTTTTTTTAAAAATAAATTCTATTTCTCTAATTTTATTTATTCTTTTATTTCGAGGATAATGGAAAAAGTACTCGTGTGTGTGTGTGTGTGTGTGTGTGTGTGTGTGTGTGTGTGTGTGTGTGTGTGTGTGTGTGTGTGTGTGTGTGTGTGTTTTGTTTTTTGTTTTTACATCTAGCCCCCATGCGTATGCAGTTTTTGTAAATTTTGTCATCCATTCCCCACTGGCACACAATGGCCTAATCTTTCAAAAATGCAGAACGGGTTTTAACATGTGCGCTAGATGTGCATACCTTTGCACACGGGGCCTCCGTTTTTAGTCTTATCGGAAGGACTTTTGGAGTAAGTGGAGTCGGCATTGATGCTAACTCCAGAGGAAAAATCCTCTTGAACGAGATTTATTTTATTTTGATTTTTATTTCTTCTTTTATATCGAGAATGAGACTATAAACCGAGGCCCCATGCGCAAACGCACGCAGAACATCTTGGCACACATTAAATCCCCCTTCCGCCTTTCGGGAGAGCAGGCCATCGTGTGCCGGTAGGAGCGGATGACAATTAAAAAAAACACACAAAAAAACCCAGCATGTACACAAGTGTCGTGTTTAGACACCATCCCTGAAGAAAAATCGGGGAGTCCCAGGGCGGCTCGGGGCTGTATATGGCAACGTTCTCGTGGCTCCTTCGACGGTACTGGAACCATTCATATCGGTCATTGCCTTTCAAATGGACCATTCCAGTGGCGTGGAGAGGGGGGGGGGGGGTCTGCTGCATGGGTAACAGTTTGCCCTCCGTACTTACTTACCCGGGCTTTGCGCTCTAAAGACTAGAACGCAACTCCATAGTCTTCCGAGACTGATGGGTGCCTACTACTACTACTACTACTACTACTACTACTACTACTACTACTACTACTACTACTACTACTACTACTACCACTACTACTACTACTACTACTACTACTACTACTACTACTACTGCTACTACTACTACTACTACTACTACTACTACTACTACTACTACTACTACTACTACTACTACTATAATACCTGTCCTTTCTCTCTTTGAATCATAGAGTTCCAATCAAGGGCCTATACAGAGAAGCATATCTATCTATCTATCTATCTATCTATCTATCTATCTATCTATCTATCTATCTATCTATCTATCTATCTATCTATCTATCTATCTATCTATCTATCTATCTATCTATCTATCCTATCTATCTATCTATCTATCTATTTGTGTGTATCCCTGAAAAGGGCGGTGACTGGATGTAAAAAAGCACACAAGTGCTTATCTATTATCCTCGAATAAAAGAATTTGCCTTGCCTTGCCTTGCCTGCCTTGCCTTGCCTTGCCTTGCCTTGCCTTCCTCTTCTCTCCTCTCCTTCTCTCTCTCTCTCTCTCTCTCTCTCTCTCTCCTCTCTCTCTCTCTCTCTCTCTCTCTCTCTCTCTCTCTCTCTCTCTCTCTCTCTCTCTCTCTCTCTCTCTCTCTCTCTTCTCTCTCTCTCTCTCTCTCTCTCTCTCTCTCTCTTCTGTCTGTCTGTCTGTCTGTCTGTCTGTCTGTCTGTCTATCTATCTATCTATCTATCTATCTATTTGTGTGTATCCTGAAAAGGGCGGTGACTGGATGTAAAAAAGCACACGAGTGGTTATCTATTATCATCGAATAAAAGAATTTGCCTTGCCTTGCCTTGCCTTGCCTGTGCCTTATCTATCTATCTATCTATCTATCTATCTATCTATCTATCTATCTATCTATCTATCTATCTATCTATCTATCTATCGATCGATCGATCGATCGATCGATCGATCGATCAATCGATCGATATGCCCGTACCATTTAAGTTTACGCTTATTTACGATTGATAGAAGATTTTCGTAGGGACCAATGGTTTGCTGGATTCTGTTGTGCACGTCGTTGTTGCTTATGCGGTCTCTGTAGGGGATGCCTAGAGTCTCCGGAAGCATCTCATCTAGCCTAGCAGTGTACAGTTCTGCATCCGGGAAGCAAGCAAGACAATTTTCTAAGTGGAAAAGTGTTACTGTTACTACGCAAACTGAACACACCCTGAAGAATTTCAAATGAGCAAATAGGCCCAGTGGCCATCTAGTAATATGGCCTATAAGAGGGGGGACTCTAGTAGATACTACAAAGGAAGGGGTGGGGGTGGGTGGGTAGGGGAAGGTGACAAGGAGGGGAGAGGGAGGGAGAAGACTCTTACCACAAACCTTCTCCCCCTCCCCTCCACTCCCCAATCAGCCAGAATGATGCTTATCCCCCCTGATGACACTGGACAGGGTTGGTATAGTGGGCTAGTTTGTGTGAGCCGTTAAATTACTATCCTCCAGCTCCACTACTTTCCCTTGTTCTTTGAAGTCAGGGTTTGAAAGGAGAGGGTGGGTGGAGGGGGAGGTGTTGGGGAGGGGTAGGGGGGACAATGGACAGTTGTGGGTAACTGCAGTGTCACTGTGGAATGTGAGGAGGACCTGGGTTGCCTGAGGATGTTTTTGGGATGTTGATGGATACCCCTGACGTCACACAAGGCGGTGTTGTCTGCTCCTGGGTCTGTGGGATTGACCGTTAGGATTTAAAATGTTTTCTGTTTTTCTCTGCCATTGCCTGCCTTCTTTCAGTTATTTCTTTATGCTTAAAATTTTTATTTTTTTTTAGATCAGATTTTCAAAATTTCCTGTCAGCAGCTACGGTGTTATTTCTTTATGCCGTTTTTCTTCTGTTTTTCCCCCTTCCTTTTGTTTAAACAAAATCAAATTCTGAGAAAATCGTAATATCATAAACACTTATAAAGAACACCTTGCGCACACGTTAAAACTTGTTCCGCTTTTCGTAAGAGTAGGTCACTGTGTGCCGGTGGGAACAGATAGCAAAATTCACAAAACTGCATACACACGGGGACTGGATGTAAAAAAAAAAAAGCACATGAGTGCTTATTCCATCATCCTCGATTATAAAGGTAAAGGTAAAGGTGTCCCATAACCTGTGTAGTCATAGGGGAGCGAGGCATCAGAGACCTCAGCTTCTCTAGGGGCCTGCATATTGAGAGCGGCGCCCATCTCCTCTCCCTCACTGCTTTACCTTCCCTGACCGTAAAGAGGGCAGGTACCCATTTACAACTAGGAATAAAAGAATAAATAAAAAGTAAATCATAGAGCAACAAGTTAAAAGCTTATAGTCTGTGTGCTCAACAGCATTGAAAGTTTCAATCAAAGTTGGCAGCTGGGTAATGGGAAAAAAAGTCACAGGAAAAAAGTCACAATGGTGGCTGTGTGATGTACTCTCTTCTACAACAAAAAGTGTGTGTGTGTGGGGTGGGGTGGGGTGGGGGGGTGATGAGAGAGCGAGAGAGAGAGAGAGATTTGATTTGATTTATTCTTTTATATCGAGGATAATGGAATAAGCACTAATATGCTTTTTTACATTCAGTCCCCTTGTGTATGCAGTTATGTAAATGTCACATGTTCCCACCGGCACACGATGGCCTACTCTTACGAAAAGCGGAACAAGATTGAACGAGTGCTCAAGATGTTCTGCGTGCGTTCGCACACCGGGCCTCAGTTTAAATTAAAGACTCATCCCAAGGACTTTTGGGGAGAGTGGAGTCAGCACTGATGTTAACTCCAGAAGAAAAATCTCCTCGACCGGAATCGAACCCGGGTCGTCAAATTGCCAGCGCAATGTTGTGACCACTAGGCTATCTGTCCGGAGAGAGGAGGAGAGAGAGAGAGAGAGAGAGAGAGAGAGGGGGGGGGGGGGGGGGGGGGGAGAGAGAGAGAGAGAGAGAGAGAGAGAGAGAGAGGAGAGAGAGAGAGAGAGAGAGAGAGAGAGGAGAGAGAGAGAGAGAGAGAGAGA
>CM060330.1:4808792-4811292 GCA_030674155.1 Stramonita haemastoma
ATCTCTTCCTCGACATCTCTTTCTTGACATCTCTTCCTCGACATCTCTTTCTTGACATCTCTCTCGACATTTTTCTTGACATCTCTTTCGACATCTCTTTCTTGACATCTCTTCCTCGACATCTTCATCTTCTCGACATCTCTTTCTTTCTCCCTCACATCTCTTTCTTGACATCTCTTCGTCGACATCTCTTCTCGACATCTCTTCTCGACATCTCTTTCTCGACATCTCCTCTCTCTTTCGACATCTCTTTCTCGACATCTCTTTCTTATCATCTCTTTTTTGACATCTTGACATCTCTTTCCTGACATCTCTTTCTTGACATCTCTTTCTCGACATCTCTTTCTTATCATCTCTTTTTTGACATCTTGACATCTCTTTCCTGACATCTCTTTCTTGACATCTCTTTCTAGACATCTCTTTCTTATCATCTCTTTTTTGACATCTCTCCCCTTGCTCTGCTACAGGTCAAGCTGCTGGACCTGGACCGGCAGAAGCACAAGATCGAGATGAAGAAGCGGATCATGCCGGACAGGGACTACGCCTACGAAGAGGGGCAGATCAGCACCACGGAAAAACGCCTGGGCGCCAACATCGCCTCCTTCTACCTGGAGCGCAAGATGAAGTTTCCCATGAGGCTCAAGTCCGTCAGCGACATCTCCACCAGCCCTCTCGTGCAGAAGGCGCGTCAGACGCTGAAACTGCAAGAGCTGCACGTGCCCGCCCAGCCCGGCAAGGCGGACAGAGCCCAGACCGCCAAGTCCCAGTCTTCTGCCGCGTCCAGCACTGCTGCTGCTGCTGCCCCTGCCCGCCCTTCCAGTTTCACCGTAGGAGTTCCCGCTCCGCTCCTTTAGTGTCCAGGCATTACGGGAACCAGGCCGGGAGAGAGGAGACGCGTTTGCCCGCTATCTCTGATGCTCAGGAGTCCCGGAACAAGTCTGGCCACGTGAAGTTCATGTTTGAGGATCCGATGAAGATCCTGACGGCTGACGATCCGTTGAAGATTTTGATGACGAAGGACAAAGACATGGATGACAGTGCCTCGCTCCTCAGTCGTCCTACACCTACCACCCGGCATGGGGCATGAGGGACAGGCTCAACTCTCAAGACTTCTCCTGGAAAACTCGGACGACGAGGACGACCCTTACCTCCCGGATCACATCGACCTGCGCGCCTTGCTCTTCGACAGGGAAGGGCGGCGTGAAATCATCGCCATGAAGTCCTCAGGGCAAGCCAACGCTGTCCCCAGCGCATCCTCCGCCGCTCCAACGCTTATGCGCCCAAGAAAACCCAGGACCTGATTCACCAGGAGAACGAGCAGTCCAGACCAAAGTCAACCGCTTCCTGCAAGGATCTTACGACCCCCGCGAGGACGATTCTGACAGCGACTCCGAAGAGGACATCTTCGCGCTGAGAGCGAGCCGGCCTCCAGTGCACGTGCCTGCCATACACCGGACCAAACCGTCCATGAGCACCACCCTCACCACCACGGATGACGACACCTCGGACCAGTCCGAAGCGGCGCCCAGGAAAAAATCGGACCGGACTCCGCGCGTGCCCAAAGACGCCTGGAAGTACATCCGCGGCCGCAGCATCGACGGTTCTCTGCGCGGCACGTACTCTCCTGAAGACCTGGTCCTCCACACCATGACTGGCGTTCCGCTCAACCGATCCCTAACTGCCGGAATCCCGCTCCACTCTGCCGGCAGAGCCATGCGGCACACGCCCACGTTCCGCATGAGGAAGGTGGTGGAGCGGCTCATCAACGAACGCACCAAGTACCAGCAGCACGAGATCGAGGAGCTGAAGAGGAAGATGGAGCAGGGCATGGATCTGGCAACAGCCGCGGCCTCCCTCACCCCCGGCCCCAACAACCCGGGACGCGGCCCTTCCAGGAATTTCTCTTACCAGGACTCTGTGAGGCCTTTCTCCCAAGGGTCCTGGGCTGAGGATGTCCCCGAACCTCTGTGTGTGCGGTGAGGAGTCTCGGGCTAGGCACCTAGATCAGCCATAGCGGCTGCCACAGACGGAACCCCCCAACAGACAGGGACTGACAGTGCTAGGCTAGTGCCCTGCTAGCCTATGGCTTTCGTGGTCCCTAGGGGCTAGAAACAACATAGACTGACAGACAGTGATGTCGCTCACTTGTAATTGCCCTTCAGGGATAATTAAAGTTTTTTTTTTTTCTTTTGACTTGACTCATAGACAAACTCAGCACAACTGGAAGGAAGAAAATGATAAAATACAGCAACTTTTGTTAAGACTTTTTTTTATATCCTCGTTGGTATCACTACATGTTGAAGGACAGTAAAATTGAAGACTACTTTTATCGTCGTAGGCCTACTGGGGGGTATAGGCGAGTGCTGACGAATGATGAACAATTCCTGTATTTGAGTTTCTGTGTTTCGCTCATGTTCGCGCTTGAATAGTGCAAGTTTATTATTACATGAAACCAAGCAGAGAATGGACGAAGCAGAATCGTGACAGTCACAGTCAGTAC
>CM060330.1:4816292-4821292 GCA_030674155.1 Stramonita haemastoma
GCTTCAATCTCCATGGGAGACAAGCTGTTGACACAGCTGGAAGTAGGAATAAGGAGACAGGAGTGAAAACCATTTGCATACCACAACACACAGGTCCTATTATCCACCACCCTACATCTTTATCAGCTTTTCTGAAGCCTCATCTTGTTAGGCCTAGCCTGGTGGCAGGCAGGGAGGGAAGTGGTTAATTGGGTCTCAAGTACTTTTTCCCACTGGTCCCAAGGTGGCAGGAGAGGCCTTTTGATGTCTGTGAACAAGCTAGGGAGGGGGGTGCTTCCAGTCTAACAGCTCTAACAGCTCTCCCCCCCCCTTGTTTGGGTAGGATAAGTGGCAACAGTTTTGAATCTGGTCCTTGTTGTTGTGGCACCTCTGGCTTTTGGTCTCCATGGAGCCACTGTCTCAAGTCTTCATCTCCTTAGCCTAGCCAAGTGGCAAGTGCTTTGGTTAGGCCTACAGTAGGCTAGTTTCCCAACCCCTACTTTCCAGGCTTCCACAGCCTAAAAAGGAAATGGCTTGTGATGTTGCCATCAACAAGTTCAGGGAGGAAGGCACAAGGCTGGGGCAGGTTGTTAGCTCCTAGATGTTGAAGTTTTGTCTTGTTAAGCTAGCACAGTCCCTTGCCTTTCATCTCAGTAGGTTCTCTGTCTTTCTGTCTCAAGACTTTCATGCACTAGGCTAGCCTACAGGAAGGTAGGACATGATGGGGTAACATCAGCATTGAAGATTTTTATTATTATTTTTTTTATTTTTATATTCTTTTATATTCGAGGAAAATGGAATAAGCATCTATGTGCTTTTTTTTTTTATACCCAGTGCCCGTGGGTATGCAGTTTTGTAAATCTTGTCATGGAAGGCCTCCTCCATGGATTTGAGTCAGTACAATCTCTTCATTAACTCAGTTACCCCATGGTTGTACTACTTCCTTGATTCTATTAGAGTGGGAGCAGAGTTATCCCATTAAAGTGACCATACCATCAATCAACCACTACCATCTGCATGTGTGTAACTAACGATTAAAAAAAAAAAAATCTGGGAGCTCTTGTTGGTTTGGAGCTTTTACTGCTTTGTAGCTGAGCTTTTTATTGCTTTATCACTGAGCTTTTTATTGCTTTATCAGCTGAGCTTTTTATTGTCTTTTTGCTGTTGTTGTGTTTATATTTGTCCCAGGTGAGATTTCTGATTTAGGGATTAAGTTTTTATTGTTTTATTACCGAGCTTTTTATGCCTTATTTACTCCCCCCCCCAGCCCCCCTCCCTTCTCCCACTCATCCTGGTCACCTTGAGCAATTCTTTTTTTTTTTTCAATCTAATCCATGTTTTGCTCCATCTTCAACGTGAGTTATGATGTAAACGAATGTGGTGTGTGTGTGTGTGTGTGTGTGTGGTGTGTGCGCGCGCGCGCGTGCGTGCGTGCGTGCGTGCGTGCGTGCGTGCGTGGTGTGTGTGTGTGTGTGTGTGTGTGTAGGTTGCTGCGTGCCAGAGGACAGTATGTGTTTGATAGCTTGGTTAATTAACACGGTTCCTAAATCATACTCTTCTTCATCAAACGCTCAGACAGCAACTACTGTTGTCGTTATAATTATAGGGCGAAAATGCTACACTGCCGTTAAAGCGTCTGACAAGTCAGGCCCAGCGCATCCGACTAAGCCTAAGGGAAAATTGTTAACTTGAAGTCTTCTAAAAAAAAAAAAAAGGCTGGAGAATGGACCAAAGAAGGCAGAAAATAAGACAGAAAGAGGTGACAGAAAGGAAAGGAACAAGGCAGAAAGAAACAAAGGAAGTGATAGACAAGAGGAAATTTCTAGCACAGAATTCCCAGAAGATGGGGATACTATTCATACTGACAAGGACCTAGCATCCCTACAGGGGAACTAAAATCGGATAACTCCGCTGGGACGCTAATATCATCAACTAACAAAAATGAGGGTCAGTATTGCGTAACGTTACAAGCAAAGGGTATGAAAACTTCAACGCACCCAAACAGAAGGTATGCGTGGTTACGTCCCCTTCCATATTCTGCACTTGCTTTTCCTAATAGTAAGGGAACTAGGCCTACATCGTATCATATACTAACTGGCTAGCTAAGTTTTTGTTTGTTTGTTGTTTGTTTTTAGAGTTGGCTAGCTAAGTTAATTCTCCATGCAACAACAAAGCAAGGGACAAGTGAACTAAGTGACTGACTAATCGAGAAACATTTGACCAACCATCTTATCCATTTTATCTCGAAGTGCTGGTAACACATTGTTCAGCTGACAATATACATATTGCTCGTCTGGCTCGTCTGATTGCAGTGATTGCAGATGTGTGTGTGTGTGTGTGTGTGTGTGTGTGTGTGTGTGTGTGTGTGTGTGTGTGTGTGTGTGTGACTGTGTGTGGGTCACTGTGTGTGTGTATGTTGTGTGTGTTTTGTGTGTGTGTATGTGGTGCTGCGTGCGTGCGTGCGTGTGCATGTATGTGTGTTAAGAATATGCCCCCCACAGACACACATATACACACGCACGCACCCATGCAGACAGAGGCACAGGCACACATACATTTACGGACACACAGAGCAAATTATATGTATGGATCGTGGTCTAGAAGTAGCCTAAACGCACCTGCCTAGAAAGTGAAAAGTTGGGGTTGGCCGTGTGTGGTGGTTCGATCCCCGTTTGGCCCGAAATTTGGTCCCCCATCCATTTGACCATGAGTGGTGGTCTGGACGCTAGTCTTTCGGATGATACAATAAACCGAGGTCCCGCGTGTTACACATCACTATTCAGCGCACATAAAAGAACCCACGGCAACGAGAGAGTTGTCCCTGGCAAAATTCTTTAGAAAAAAAGCCACTCTGATAGGGAAACAAATACAGTTGCAGACAGGAACAAAAATAATGGGTGGCGCTGCACTTGTGGTGACAAGCTCTCCCTGATGAGAGCAGCCCGAATTTCACGCAGATGAATCTACCGTAACATAAAGGGGTTTAAAATTAAAAAGAAAACATGCACACTCATACACGCACACACACATACGCGCGCGTACACACATATAATTACACACGCACGCACGCAGACACACAGACACAGATAGACAGACACACAGACACAGACATACACAACAAATCATAATATGAAAAAGTCAACTTGTGGGAAAAAAAATGACTCCCCTCAACACACAAAAAAACAGAAACACAGACACAGATACACACACATAGACACACTATCTTTAGCTCTTACCCCCCTACACACATACTATCTTTACCCCCCCCCCCCCCCACATACTATCTTTAACACCCCCCCCCCCCTCCACACACACACTATCTTTACACCCCCCCACACACTATCTTTAGCTCTCCCCCCTACACACATGCTATCTTTACCCCCCCCCCCCCCCACACACACATACTATCTTTAACCCCCCCCCACACACACTATATTTACCCCCCCCTACACCCACAATCTTTAACCCCCCTCCTCCCCCCTTACACACACACACACACACACACACACACACACACACACACACACACACACACACACACACACACACACACACACACACACACACACACACACACACACACGCACACACACACATTCCCCGACACAGGAAGGGAAGACACAGCACTTGACAGTGACACAGACCTCCTGGATTTTCAGAGAGAAAAAAAAGACAAGATAGCCCAGTCTAATAATAATAACATAGCCCACTGCAGCCTAGTAGTATGTATGCACAACCAGGGCCCATGCTATCTTCGCATGGTCTGCAATACCTTTTATTTATTTATTTATTTATTCATTCATTTATTTATTTATGTATGTATTTATTTATTTATACCACTTTATGTCACAGCAGATTTCTCTGCGTGAAATTCGGGATGCTCTCCTCGGGAGAGCGCGTCGCCACAAGTGCAGCGCCACCTATATATATATATTTTTTTTTCTGTCTGCAACTGTATTTGTTTTCTTATCAGAGTGGCTTTTTTCTAAAAAAAAATTGCCAGGGACAACCCTCTTGTTGCCGTGGGTTCTTTTACGTGCGCTAAATAATGCGTAACACACGGGGCTCTGGTTTATCGTCTCATCCGAAAGACTAGCACCCAGACCACCACTTATGATCTAATTGATGGGGGGAAAAGTTTTGGGCCCAAATGGGATTCGAACAACCGCACACTCCGACCCGGACTTTTCGCTTTTCTAGGCAGGCGCGTTACCTCTAGACCACGGATCCACTGTTAAGTTGACGATAGCCTAACTGTGAGCAGAACGATGGCTGTGTTATCATTTTATGGACTCTATGACATAGGCCTAGGCTTACAGTTTCATCTTCACTTGATACATCTAGGGCTTTTCGTCCTCCTGGGTCACTCCATGTGGGACATTAGCTGTTGATTTGCTGATGCTTGAATCTTCACTTGAAAAACCTAGCTTGTCTGTATACTGCTAGGCCTAGCCTATACCCAGGCCTACAAGGTTCGGGTCATTGACCTGTCTCGGCCAGCTGAAATGGACGAGTTCAACGTCCTCATAGCCCTGCTGAAATGTTTGTTAAGGACAAGTTGTTCTCGCATGGTAGTCTAGGATAAGTTGTTCTGGCATGGTAGTCTACTAGGATAAGTTGTTCTCCTATGGTAGTCTAGGATAAGTTGTTCTCGCATGGTAGTCTACTAGGATAAGTTGTTCTCCTATGGTAGTCTAGGATAAGTTGTTCTCGCATGGTAGTCTACTAGGATAAGTTGTTCTCCTATGGTAGTCTAGGATAAGTTGTTCTCATATGGTAGTCTAGGAAAGTGAGACAAAAAGGTTTTAACATGTGCGCAAGGTGTTCTGCGTACGTTCGCGCACACAGGACCTCGATTTATAGTCTCATCCCAAGGTCTTTTTGGGGAGTGGAGTCGGCACTGATGTTAACTCCAGAGGAACATTTCTCTTGAACGAGATTCGAACCCGGGTCAGGCAGCAGATCACCAACGCAACACTCTAACCACCAGGCTATCACCCCCCCCATCACCCCCACCACTC
>CM060330.1:4828792-4831292 GCA_030674155.1 Stramonita haemastoma
CTGTCTCTCTCTGTCTCTCTCTGTCTGTGTCTCTATCTCTCTGTCTCTTTCTGTCTCTATCTGTCTCTCTGTCTCTGTCTGTCTGTCTGTCTGTCTGTCTGTCTGTCTGTCTGTCTGTCCTCTCTCTCTCTCTCTCTCTCTCTCTCTCTCTCTCTCTCTCTCTCTCTCTCTCTCTCTCTCTCTCTCTCTGTCTGTGCCTCTATCTCTCTCCCTGTCTCTCCCTGTCTCTGTCTGTGTGTGTGTGTGTGTGTCTCTCTCTCTCTGTCTCTCTTTCTCTTTCTGTGTCTGTATCTCTCTGTGTCTCTCCCTCTCTCTGTCTGTGTCTCTCTCTGTCTCTCTCTCCCTCTCTCTCTCTGTCTGTGCCTCTCTCTCTCTCTCTCTCTGTCTCTCCCTGTCTCTCCCTGTCTCTGTCTGTGTCTCTCTCTGTCTCATTCTGTCTCTCTTTCTCTTTCTGTGTCTGTATCTCTCTCTGTCTCTTTTTCTTGTTGTATGATATTTTCAGGGTGTTGTGATTTTTTTTTTTAGTGCTTTCGATTTTTACATAATTATTACTTTTTTTCTTTGTGTGAAGTTTTAATGTTATTGTTGCTCTATTGAAAATGTGTACACGTATGATTTCTTTGAAGAAAATATTGTTTAAACCAAGTTTTAATGTGTGTTTTTTTCTTTACAGAATAAAAAGACTCAGAAGATGGTTTTTTTGTGGTAGTGGTACTTTCTTCTTTGCAGATAGCAGCAGTGTTACTATGCTATAGTATTTGGCAGACAGATATAGCAGCAGTGTTACTATGCTATAGTATTTGGCAGACAGATATAGCAGCAGTGTTACTATGCTATAGTATTTGGCAGATAGATATAGCAGCAGTGTTACTATGCTATAGCATTTGGCAGATAGATATAGCAGCAGTGTTACTATGCTATAGTATTTGGCAGATAGATATAGCAGCAGTGTTACTATGCTATAGTATTTGGCAGACAGATATAGCAGCAGTGTTACTATGCTATATGCTAGTATTTGGCAGATAGATATAGCAACAGTGCTACTATGCTATAGCATTTGGCAGATAGATATAGCAGCAGTGTTACTATGCTATAGTATTTGGCAGATAGATATAGCAGCAGTGTTACTATGCTATAGCATTTGGCAGATAGATATAGCAGCAGTGTTACTATGCTATAGCATTTGGCAGACAGATATAGCAGCAGTGTTACTATGCTATAGTATTTGGCAGATAGATATAGCAGCAGTGTTACTATGCTATATGCTAGTATTTGGCAGATAGATATAGCAGCAGTGTTACTATGCTATAGTATTTGGCAGATAGATATAGCAGCAGTGTTACTATGCTATAGTATTTGGCAGATAGACATAGCAGCAGTGTTACTATGCTATAGTATTTGGCAGATAGATATAGCAGCAGTGTTACTATGCTATATGCTAGTATTTGGCAGATAGATATAGCAGCAGTGTTACTATGCTATATGCTAGTATTTGGCAGATAGATATAGCAGCAGTGTTACTATGCTATATGCTAGTATTTGGCAGATAGACATAGCAGCAGTGTTACTATGCTATAGTATTGGCAGATAGATATAGCAGCAGTGTTACTAAGCTATAGTATTTGGCAGATAGATATAGCAGCAGTGTTACTATGCTATAGTATTTGGCAGATAGCAGCAGTGTTACTATGCTATAGTATTTGGCAGACAGATATAGCAGCAGTGTTACTATGCTATAGTATTTGGCAGATAGCAGCAGTGTTACTATGCTATAGTATTTGGCAGATAGATATAGCAGCAGTGTTACTATGCTATATGCTAGTATTTGGCAGATAGACATAGCAGCAGTATTACTATGCTATAGTATTTGGCAGATAGATATAGCAGCAGTGTTACTATGCTATAGCATTTGGCAGATAGATATAGCAGCAGTGTTACTATGCTATAGTATTTGGCAGATAAATATAGCAGCAGTGTTACTATGCTATAGTATTTGGCAGACAGATATAGCAGCAGTGTTACTATGCTATATAGCATTTGGCAGATAGCAGCAGTGATACTATCCTATATAGCATTTGGCAGATAGCAGCAGTGATACTACCCTATATAGCATTTGGCAGATAGCAGCAGTGTTACTATCCTATATAGCATTTGGCAGACAGGTATAGCAGCAGCGTTATGTTATAGCATTCTGCAGATAGCAGCAATATTAATCATACAAATATTATACAATAGCATCTGGCAGATAGCAGCAATATTAATCATACAAATATTATACAATAGCATCTGGCAGATAGCAGCAATATTAATCATACAAATATTATACAATAGCATCTGGCAGATAGCAGCAATATTAATCATACAAATATTATACAATAGCATCTGGCAGATAGCAGCAATATTAATCATACAAATATTATACAATAGCATCTGGCAGATAGCAGCAATATTAATCATACAAATATTATACAATAGCATCTGGCAGATAGCAGCAATATTA
>CM060330.1:4836292-4843792 GCA_030674155.1 Stramonita haemastoma
ACAGGACAGGACAGAACAGACAGACAGACAGACTAGACAGACAGACAGACAGACAGACAGACAGACAGAGACAGAGACAGAGACAGAATCCTGAGCACAGAACACTGAATACTGAAACTGTTTATTGCCATTACTAAGAAAAAAAAAACTTTTTGGCACATGAGATGGCAGTTTAAGGGAGTAGTAGTAGTAGTAGGCACCCATCAGTCTTGGAAGACTATGGAGTTGCGCTCTAGTCTTTAGAGCGCAAAGCTTGGGTAAGTAAGTATGGAGGGCAAACTGTTACCCATGCAGCAGCCCCCCCCCCTCTCCACGCCACTGGAATGATCTATTGGAAAGGCAATGACTGATACGAATGGTTCCAGTACCGTCGCAGGAGCCACCGGAATGTTGCCATATACAGCCCCGAGCCGCCCTGGGACTCCAACTCCCCAATTTTTCCTCAGGGATGGTGTCAAAACACGAGACCTGTGTGCATGCTGGGTTTAAATTTTTTTTGTCATCCACTCAAAAGGTAGGTGGTGTCCCATAACCTGTGTGGTCGTAGGGGAGCGAGGTGTCAGAGACCTCAGCTTCTCAAGGGGCCAGCATATTGAGGGCGGCGCCCATCTCCTGTCCCTCGCTGTTTTACCTTTCCTGACCCTAAAGAGGGCAGGTACCCATATTTTACAGCTGGGTGAACTGGGGGGGGGGGGGGGGGGGGGACTACTGAAGCCAAGGCACGCAAAGGGTCACCCATCCAACTGGTAACCACGCTCGACGCTGCTTAACCTTGACTGGGGAAAAAACCAGCGCTCTGACCACTGAAGCTATCCTGTCCCGAAAAAAAAACCCAAGTCCCATCTTAATCCAGTTTGGCACAATACACGGAGACTTTTTCTTTTTTTTTCTTTTTTGGCACAATACAAGGAATCCTTTGAACGCTGTCACAGATGGCAACCTCTACAGGCGGAGCGTGGCTACCTAAATGGTGACTCAGATTAAAAGACGGTGGCATACGCAGTAATGTCACCCACCATCAACTTCAAAAAGGGTTTGGAGGGTGTTTTTTTTTTTCTCTCGCCTCCCTTGACAAAGGGAGACAAATCCCCTCAAGCTGTCCACTTCATCATGGAGTCTTTTTTATTTTTTAATTTTTTTTATCATCATGGAGTCTGTTCACACTGCTACAAAACAGGGAGTAGGTGTACATCCCTACCGCCCCCCCCCCCCCTCTGGAACGCCTAGCCCCGAACCGAGATGCCTGGAGACAGCTGGTTCTCGGCCCATGCCTCAGAAGGGACCACAGGCAGACATGACATGACATGACCGCTCCCCCTCACCAAAAAAAAAAAAACACAAGAAAAAAGAAAAAAAAAGAAAACAGGACTTATTCTTGCTGGCGGAAGATTTCGTGATGGGGTTGGCAGCTGCCGACATTGATCCCAAGACTGTAGGAACTGGATGTAAAAAAAAAAAAAAAAAAAGCATATGAATGCTTATTCCATTATCCTCGATATAAAAGAATATATAAAGAATAAAATAATAAATAAATACATAAATAATGAATAATAAATAAATAAATAATTAAATAGGATAGTGAAGGACGGTTTCAACAGGTCCAAGACCACTCTCTCGTCTGCCAGGACTCTGATTGATAATTAATTATACAACCAGACACAATAATTCAAGTCTGCAGTTTGCAGGACTCACTGCCCTGACAGCTGCAGTAGCCATTTTAATTTTCTGTTTGTTTGGTTATTTCTTTGAGGGGGGGGGGGGGGGGGCGGGGCGGGGGGGTTGGAGGGGTAAGTAGGGTTATAGTTTAAAAAAAAAAGTATTTGTTTGTTGCTTTAAAAAAAGAAAAACCCACTTTGTGTGTGTGTGTGACCAGCGTCAGGGCATCATCTGGCTCCATACGCCGGTATCTGCAGATGCTTTTTTTTTCTTTCGAGTTTTTATGGGTTAGTGTGTGTGTGTGTGTGTGTGTGTGTGTGTGTGTGTGTGTGTGTGTGTGTGTGTGTGTGTGTGTGTGTGTGTGTGTGTGTGTTTTATTTGAGTGTGTGTGTGCTTTGGTGTGTGCTTGCGTGCGTGTGTATGTGTGTGCGCTGGCGTGCCTGAGCGCGCGCGCGCGCGCGCGCGCGCGCGGTGTGTACACGCGTTATTTTTTGTTTTGTTAACCCCTGAGTCACCATCATCATTTTTTCTCTCTCTCTCTTCTCCTTTTCACATCCATTCTCAAACCAATTCAACACTCACCCCCACTACACGTGCATGTGTGCGTGCGTGCGTGTGAGTGTGTACCCCCACTACACGGCAGTACCGCGCTGCAAACTACCCTTTGTCTGGAATCAAAAGGAGAATAAAACCAAAACACCAACAACAACCTGATAAATAAAAGGGGATGGGGAGCAGAGGGGGGTGGGGGTGGCTGTTTGCTTTTCACACCCCCTGTAGTGACTATAGTTATTACACTGTATCGTGCAGATCTTATTTTGCTGTCTATTTTTTTTGCGTGTGCACAAACACACACGTGTGTGTGTTGTGTGTTGTGTGTGTGTGATTGTGTGATTGTGTGATTGTGTGTGTGTGTGTGTGTGTGTGTGTGTGTGTGTGTGTGTGTGTGTGTGTGTGCGTGTGTGTTGTGTGTGTGTGTGTGTGTGTGTGTGTGTGTTGTGTGTGTGTGTGTGTGTGTGTGTGTGTGTGTGTGTGTGTGCGTGTGTGTGTGTTTGTACGCGCGTGTTTGTGTTGTGTGTGTATGTGTGTGAGTGCATAAGTCAAGCGCAAGCACGCTCACGCGTATGTGTGTACTGTGGGACTGGTGTGTGTATGTGTATGCGTGCATGCGCGCGCGTGTGTGTGTCCTTTTTCTTTTTGGGGGCAGTAGGGTGGGGGTGAAGAGGGGAACCGGATGCATGATTTGTTATTATTATTATCATTATCATCATCATTATTATTATTATTATTATTATTATTATTATTATTATTATTATTATTATCATTATTATTATTTTGATGCTGTTTTTTTTTTTTTGTCTTCTATCACACCTTACTTCTGTGCCCTTCTTATTTTCCCGCTTGATCCAATCTCTTTGTGGGTTATTTTTAATGATCCTTTTTGCCTTTTCCCTTTATACCTTCGAGAGGTTTACAGTCTGTGCATGCTGTGCACACGCATGTGCACAATCACGCATGTACAAATGCACGTTGACACCCTCATACGCATTATAGTAAGAGAAATTGAGACGGAGATGGTTTATTCATTTATAAGCCAATGGCCCTTGCGAAGGGGCACATAAACATGTTACAATACCTGGAACAGAAGAAATAAGATCCAAAGAAAACAAAACTGACTGCTTAGAATGGAGAATGATTCTCACCATAATAATAACAAGGTCTCTAAACTTAAAACCCTATACAGCATTTTGCTCCTTAAGGGAGCGGAAATCTCTTGTAGTCTTTTTGCATCAAACAACTGCTGATGGTAGGTCTACCCTCAGAAAAGGGGAATTGCAGGCTGGAAACTGGGACATCAAAGAAAAATGACATAGAGATGTAGCCAGTCTATTTATTGATTTAGTTAGTTATTCTTTTATATCGAGGATAATGGGATAAGCACTCTTGTGTATTTTTTTTTTATATCCAATCCCCGTGTGTACTCAGTTTTGTAAATGTCATCTGTTCCCACAGGCGCACGATGGCCTACTCTTACAAAAAGCGGAACAGGAATTAACGTGTGCGCACGATGTTCTGCGTGCGTTCGCACACACGGGGCCTCGGTTTATAGTCTCATCCAAAGGACTTTGGGGGAGAGTGGAGTCAGCACTGATGTTAACTCCAGGAGAAAAATTTCCTCCAACGGGAATCGAACCCGGGTCGTCAAATTGCGAGCGGAATGTTTTGACCACTAGGCTATCCCGTCCCGTTTCTGCGACTATGAGAGTGATACTACTACTGTTACTGCAACCCCTCCCTCTCCAACCTCATTCTTTCTTTGTGGCTTTTTTTGTGCTTGTTTTCTTCTTCGTTTTTTTTTTTCTTCTCCTTGTGCTGTTTTTTGTTCTTGTTCTTTTTTTTGTCCTCTGTTTTTTCCTCTCATCCTTGTTTTTTTTTCTTTTTCCTTCCTTATTTTTTTTATATTATAGTTATTATGGGTGGGTGTTACTTCTACTGCTATCAGGGTTGGTTAAGTCATTCATTCATTTGTTTATTATTTGGCCTGGCGGTGGTGTACGTCTATAGCAACCAAGACTAGTTAAGTCATCTACTTATTTGTTTTTCATTGGGGGAGGGGGGGGGGGAGGGGGGCGGTTAACTTATACTTCGAACAACGTTAATGACGCCCCCCTTTTTTTTTGGGGGGGGGGAGTGTTACATCTACTACAATCAAAGCTTATCAAGTCATCCAGTATGACTTCCCAGCTAACTTCAACTAACAATAACAACAAACAACTTCCGTTGATATTCTCTACAAACATTTTCTTTTTTGTTGTTGTTGTTGCCTACATCATCTTTGATTGTCTACCTTTCGCCTTGTGATGCTGATGATGTTGCGGATGCTGCTATTCACCTTGACCTTGACCTTTTCCCTGTCGCCGTTACAGTGTTTATTAGAGCTGCTATGTAAGCGCTAATAGGGGGGGGGGGGGGGGGGGGTATGACAGAAGAAGAGAAACAATAAGGATTGGCGCTGGAAGTGCTCATGATAATGACACCTTTTCTTTTGTTGCTTCTTCTGCTGCTGCTGCTGCTGCTGCGATTGCTGCGATATGATGCCGCCACTGCTGCTGCTACTACTGCTGCTGCTGCTACTACAGCTACCCTACTACGGTTATCACGTTGTTGCTTTTTTACAACTCCGATTACTTGTTATGCCTGTTTGCTGTTACTATTATGATTACTACTACAACTACTATTACTCTTGCTGTTGCTGCGACTGTGTGAATGTCAGTTGTAGTATTACTAGTGCTGCTCATTACTACTACTGCTGCTACAACAACAACAAACACTCCTCCTCCTCCTCCTCCTCCTCCTCTTACTACTACTACTACTACTACTACTACTAACTACTACTACTACTACTACTGCTACTACTACTACTACTGCTACTACTACTACTACTACTACTACTACTACTACTACTGCTGCTGCTGCTACTGCTACTGCTACTACTACTACTACTACTACTACTACTACTACTTGCTGCTGCTGCTGCTGCTACTACTACTACTACTGCTGCTGCTGTTGCTGCTGTTATTACTACTACTACTACTACTACTACTACTACTACTACTACTACTACTACTACTACTACTACTACTACTACTACTACTGCTGCTGCTGCTGCTGCTGCTGCTGTTACTACTACTACTACTACTACTACTACTACTACTACTACTACTACTACTACTACTACTACTACTACTGCTGCTGCTGCTGCTGTTACTACTACTACTACTACTACTACTACTACTACTACTACTACTACTACTACTACTACTACTACTACTACTACCACTGCTACTGCTGCTGCTGCTGCTTCTGTTGTTTCTACTTCCACCTTTATTTCTGATGCTGCTGCTGCTGCTCTTCAACGGCTGGTTTCAACCGTTGAATGCACACACACACACACACACACACACACACACACACACACACACACACACACACACACACACACACACACACACACATATATATATATATATATATATATTATATATATATATATATATATATATATATATATATATATACCCCCACCCTCTGCACAACCTCACAGCAAAAAAGCAACAAAAAACCCCAACAACAATCAATTAATAAACAGAACGTGTTCACAACTTGATTTCCTCTTACAGCTGAACCAGGAGACAACAGACAACAAAAGAACTTACCTCCCAATCAACACCCCCTCCCCCCTACCCCCCCCTACCCCCCCTACCCCCCTCCTCCTTTATCTACACAATCACCCTCATCAATGACACCCCTCTCCCCGGCCCTCTCCCTCCCCCCTCTACCCCCCCAAAAAAAAAATTAAAAAAACAACCCTCGCCCCCCCCCACCCCCTACTCCCTCCCTCCTGCCCCCCCCCCCCCATGCCCCTGTCCCCCTCCCATGTTCCGGACTCAGTAAAAGACAACAGAACTGCTAGGTGTAGTAGTAAAGAGGGATCGATATCATTACATACATTGTGTGTTGCCAGCATACACCATACACCAGCCCCCCCCCCCTCCCCCCTTCCGTGAGAATGAGTAAGCTAATTAATAATCGATAATAGAGTTGTTCAAGTAGCCGTAGCAGTAGCAGTAGCGGTAGTGGTAGTTGTAGTAGCCTCTGGGTATCTCTCTGACATGTATTATTCTGTCACCAATCTCTGAGAGGGTCAGTCAGTGTTCTTTACTTTCTGCTTCTGAGTAAGCAAATTAATAATAGATAATAGTGTTGTTGGAGTAGTCGTAGCAGTAGCAGTATCAGTATCAGCCACAGTAGCCGTAGCCATAGTCGTAGTCGTAGTTGTAGTAGCCTCTGGCTGTCTCTCTGACATCTATTCTACGCCATCAATCTCTGAGAGGGTCAGTGTTCCTTTCTGTCTACTTCTGAGTAAGCTAATTAATAATCGATAATAGTGTTGTTGAAGAAGTCGTAGCAGTGGCAGTAGCAGTAGCAGTAGCCGTAGTCGTAGCCGTAATTGTAGGAGCCTCTGGCTATCTCTCTGACATCTATGCATCTATTCTATGCCATCAATCTTTGAGAGGGTTCTTTACTTTCTGCTTCTGAGTAAGCAAATTAATAATCGATAACAGTGTTGTTCAAGTAGCCGTAGCAGTAGCAGTAGCCGTAGTTGTAGTAGCCTCTGGGTATCTCTCTGACATCTATTCTATGCCATCAATCTCTGAGAGGGTCAGTGTTCTATACTTTCTGCTTTTGAGTGAGCTAATTAATAATCGATAATAGTCTTGTTCAAATAGTCGTAGCAGCAGTATCAGTATCAGTGGCCATAGCCGTAGCCGTAGCAGCAGTAGCAGTAGCAGTATTAGTAGCAGTAGCCGTAGTCGTAGTCGTAGTTGTAGTCCTGGTAGCCTCTGGCGGTTTCTCTGACATCTATTCTACGCCATCAATCTCTGAGAGGGTCAGTATTCTTTTCTGTCTACTTCTGCCTGCCAGAGTGGGGGATGGGTGGGTGGGTGGGAGGGGGGGATGGGTGGATGGGTAGGGGGGGAGGAGGAGGGGGTATGTAGTCTTCTTCCTGGTAGGCTACTCAGTCTTTTTTTTTCATTTTTTTCAGGTACTCAGTCAAGCTCCTCTGAAGTCGGAGTATGGCTGCCTGTGTGATGAAGTCTTCAAAAAACAAAAGTGCAGTACATTCAATTTTTTTTATCTTTACTTATGGTCTCATCACAGTGATTGATTCCCAGGTGGGATGAGTGAGGTAGAGTGCACTCACTATTCTGGGTGACCCCTGGGAGATTTAAAGCTAGGGAACGCCCAGCATATATAGTTTTTATTTTATATTTTGTACCA
>CM060330.1:4852259-4864759 GCA_030674155.1 Stramonita haemastoma
GCACGCTAACGTGTTGTGTGTATGGGAGAAAAGTGTGTTTTTTGGGTGCGCTGTCCGGGCGCGCGCGCGCGTGTGGTTTTTTTTTTTGGGGGGGGGCAGTGGGGGGAGAGGAGAACCAGATGTTTTGTTTTATTATTATTTTTATTTTGATGTGGTTGTTTTTTTCTGTCTTCTTTATATACTTACTTCTGTGCCCTTTTTTTTTCCGCTTGATCCAATCTCTTTGTGGGTTTTTTTAATTATCCTTTTTCCCCTTTTCCCCTTTTACCTTCGAGAGGTTTCATTTTTTTGTGCATGCTGTGCACACCCTTTTGTGCACAATCACCGATGTATAAATGCACGTTGGACACCTCATACACATCATAGTAAGCGACCTTGTTTTTATTTTTATTTATTCTTTAATATCGAGGATAATGGAATAAGCACTCATGTGCTTTTTTTTTTTTTTTTTTTTTTTACTTTAAAAGTCCCCATGTGAAGCCTATGCTTTTTTTATAAAATCTTTGTTCATCTGTTCCCCCCGGCCACAAGGGCCCCTACTTTACGAAAAGCGGAACGGATTTAACGTTTGTGCACAATATGTTCTGCGTGCGTTCGCATACGGGGCCTCGGTTTATAGTCTCTTTCGGATGACTGAACTGGAGACAGAGATGGTTTGTGCATTAATAAGCCAATACCCCTTGCCAAGGGGCTACAAAAATGTTTCAATAAACTAGAACAGAAGGGGGTTAAGATCCAAAGAAAAACAAAACTGATGCTTAGAATAGAGAATGATTTTCCACCATATAACAAGTCTTTTAAACTTAAATGCAATACCTACACATTTTGCTACTCAAGGGAGCCGAAAATATCTTGTAGTCTTTTTTGCTTTGAAGCAATGCTGTTGCTGGCCTGCTTGGCTAAGAAGGAAAGGGGTGGCGGGATGGTTAAGATGTTCGCTGCCCAAACAAGAAAACCGTAAAGTTTCTGGGTTCGTACCCAGCCTCGCCCTTTCTTCCCATTTTGCCCGAAAAAATCGAAACTGAATTTTAAGCCCCATTCGGTGAGAAATAAAAACCCGGGGCCCTTTTTCGTGTGCGAACGCACGCAGAACATCTTGTGACACGTTAAAACCCCGTTCCCACCTTTCGGAAGAGCAGGCCTGTGTGCCGGTAGGAGCGGATGAAAAATTATATTTAAAAAAACCAGCATGCACACAGGTGACGTGTTTGGGACACCATCCCTGGGGGAAAAAAAAATAAGGGGTAGGGCCCCTCCCAGTTGGGGGGAGACGCGCTCTCCCCGGGGGAGAGCAGCCTGAATTTCACGAGCTCTCCCGGGGGGGAGCAGCCTGAATTTCACGCAGAGAAATCTGCTGTGAATAAGTGGAAATAAAATAAAAAAAAAGGGCTACCCTCAAAAGGGGGATTGCAGGGGGAAAACTGGGACAACAAAGAACAATGACATAGAAGATGTGCCAGTTATATAATTGTGTTCTTTTTTTTATATTTTTTTTTATCCCTGTATGTCACGGCAGAATTTCTCTGCGTGAAAATTCGGGCTGCTCTTCTTTCCCGGGGAGAGCGCGTCGCCACAAGTGCAGCGCTACCCATTTTTTTTTTCCTGCTACAACTGTGTCTCTTTATCCGTGGTTTTTTTTACGGGAATTTTGCCAGGGACAACTCTTTGTTGCCGTGGGTTTTCTTTTACATGCCAAAAATTTGTTTAATTTTTGTAACAACGGGACCTGGGTTTTTATCGTCTCATCCGAAAGACTAGCCCCCCAGCCCACTCTCATGGTTTTAAAATGGATGGGGGAAAAGTTTTAGGGCCCAAAAGGGATTTGAACCACGCACACTCCGACCCGGACTTTTCGCTTTTTTAGGCATACGATTACCAACTAAACCACCGATCCATTGTCGCATAGAGTACAAATGTTAAATTTCTTTTCAGTGGGTGATGTTTCTGTTGTTTCTGCACTGTTTTGCCCCTATGAGAGTGATACTACTACAATTGCTGCACCCCCCCCCCCCCCAAACCCCCCACCTTCAACCTCCTTTTTGTTTGTTTGTGACCTTTTGGTGCTTGTTTTCTTCTTCGTTTTTTTCCTTGATTTTGTTCTTTTTTGTCCCCTGTTTCTTTTCCCCTCATCCTTCAGGGTTTTTTTTTCTTTTTCCTTCCTTGTTTTTTAAAAAATATATTATGTTATTATCGGTGGGTGTTACTTCTACTGCAATCAACGTTGGTTAAGTCATTCTTTCATTTGTTTTTTTATTTGTTCTGGCGGTGGTGTAGTCTGCTGAAAACCAAGGCTGTTAAGTCATCTACTTATTTGTTTATCTTTGGTGGGGGGGGGGGGGGGGGGGTGGCGGTTAATTGTACTTCAAACAAACGTTAATGATGACCTTTATTTATTTTTATCTTTTTTTTTGAGGGGGGGGGGGGGGGGGAGTGTTACATCTATACAATCAAAGCTTATCAAGTCACCCAGTATGACTTGAAGCTAACTTCAACTAACAATAACAACAAACAACTTCCGTTGTTTTTCTCTACAAACATTTTCTTTTTTGTTGTTTTTGTTGCCTAATCATCTTTTGATTGTCTAACCTTTCGGCTTGTCATGTGGGTGGTGTTGCGGAGTGCTATTCCTTGACCTTGACCTTTTCCCTGTCGTCGTTACAGTGTTTATTAGAGCTGCTTTTGTAAGCGCTAATAGGGGGGGGGGGGGGGGGTATGACAGAAGAAGAGAAACAATAAGGATTGGCGCTGGAAGTGCTCATGATAATGACACCTTTTCTTTTGTTGCTTCTTCTTTTCTTTTTTCTGTGCTGCTGCTGCGATTGCTGCGATACGATGCCGCCACTTGTGCTGCCTGCTGCTGCTGCTGCTACTACTACTACAACAGCTACCCTACTACGGTTATCACGTTGTTGCTTTTTTACAACTCCGATTACTTGTTATGCCTGTTTGGCTGTTACTGTTATGATTACTACTACTATTACTATTACTCTTGTTGCTGTTGCTGCGAATGTGTGAATGTCAGTTGTAGTCCCTACTAGTGCTGCTCACTATTGCTGCTTCTGCTGCTGCTGCAACAACAACAAACACTCCTCCTCCTCCTCCTCTTACTACTACTACACAACAAACTACTATATTACTATACTACTATACTACTACTACTACTACTACTACTACTACTATACTACAAACTACAAATACTATACTACAACTACTACTACTACTGCTGCTGCTGCTGCTGCTGCTGCCTGCTGACTACTATACTACTACTATACTACTACTACTATTGCTGCTGCTGCTGCTGCTGCTGCTGCTGCTGCTACTACTACTGCTGCTGCTGCTGCTGCTGCTGCTGCTGCTGCTGCTGCTGCTGCTGCTACTACTACTACTACTTTTTGCTGCTGCTGCTACTACTACTTCTGCTTCTACTGCTGCTGCTACTACTTCTGCTGCTGCTGCTGCTGCCACTACTACTACTACTACTACTACTACTACTACTACTACTACTACTACTACTACTACTACTACTTACTACTACTACTACTATACTACTGCTGCTGCTGCTGCTGTTGCTGCTGCTGCTGCTGCTACTACTACTACTACTACTATACTGCTGCTGCTGCTGCTTCTGTTGCTTCTGCTGCTGCTGCTGCTACTACAACTACTTCTTCTTCTGTTGCTGCTGCTTCTGTTGTTTCTACTTCCACCTCTACTTCTGATGCTGCTGCTGCTCTTCAACGGCTGGTTTCAACCGTTGAATGCACACACACCAACCACACACACACACACACACACACACACACACACACACACACGACACTCACACACCACACAACACACCACACACACACACACACACACACATACACACACCTACAAACAAACAAACACACACACACACACACACACACACACACACACACACACACCACACACACACAAACACACATAATTATACACACACTCTCTGCTGCAGACCCTTACAGCAAAAAAAAACACACCAAACAAACCCAAACAAACAAAAAAAAACAAAACAGTATAAACAGAACGTGTTCACAACTTGATTTCCTCTTACAGCTGAACCAGGAGACAACAGACAACAAAAGAACTTACCTCCCAATCAACACCCCCTCCCCCCTACCCCACCCTACCCCACCCTATCCCCCTCCTCCTTTATCTACACAATCACCCTCATCAATGACAACCCCCCCCCAGCCCTCTCCCTCCTCCCTCTCCTCCCCCCCAAAAAAAAAAACCCCAACCCTCGCCCCCACATCCCCTACTCCCTCCCTCCTTGCCCCCCCCCCCTCCCCCCGTCCCTCCCATGTTCCGGACTCAGTAAAAGACAACAGAAACTGCTAGGTGTAGTAGTAAAGAGGGATCGATATCATTACATACATTGTGTGTTGCCAGCATACACCATACACCAAGCCCCCCCCCCCCCCCCCCCCCCCCCCCCCCCCCCCCCCCCCCCCCCCCTCTCGCCTTCCGTGAGAATGAGTAAGCTAATTAATAATCGATAATAGTGTTGTTCAAGTAGCCGTAGCAGTAGCAGTAGCGGTATCAGTAGCCTCAGTCGTAGTAGCCTCTGGCTATATCTCTGACATGTATTCTACGCCATCAATCTCTGAGAGGGTCAGTGTTCTTTACTGTCTGCTTCTGAGTAAAGCAAATTACTAATCGATAATAGTGTTGTTGGAGTAGTCATAGCAGTAGCAGTAGCAGTAGCAGTATCAAGCAGCAGTAGCAGTAGCCATAGTCGTAGTTGTAGTAGCCTCTGCGTATCTTTCTGACATCTATTCTACGCCATCAATCTCTGAGAGGGTCAGTGTTCTTTACTTTCTGCTTCTGAGTAAGCAAATTGATAATCGATGATAGTGTTGTTGAAGAAGTCATTGTAGCAGTATCAGTATCAGCCGCAGTAGCAGTAGCCGTAGTAGGGTAGGGAAAGGAAGGAGGAGGGGGCATGTAGTCTTCTTCCAGGTTACTCAGTCTTTTTTGTATATTTTTTTTTCAGGTACTCAGTCAAGCTCCTCTGAAGTCCGAGTATGGTATGGCTGCCTGTGTGATGAAGTCTTCAAAAAACAAAAGTAGGCCTACCGTACATTCAATTTTTATCTTTATTTGTGGTCTCATCACAGTGATTGATTCCCAGGTGGGATGAGTGAGGTAGAGTGCACTATTCTGGGTGACCCTCCCCAGGAGATTTAAAGCTAGGGAACGCCCAACAATATTTATCTCTTTTTTATTTTATATTTTATACTACTTGATGTCACTGCAGAGATCTCTGCTTGAAATTCGGACTGTCCTCTCAGGGGAGAGCGCGTTGCCACAAGTGCAGCAGCGCCTACCATTACTTTTTTCCTGTCTGCAACTGTATTATGCTGTTTCCCTATCAGAGTGGCTTTTTTCTACAGAATGTTGCCAGGGACAACCTCCATGTTGCCTCGGGATCTTTTACGTGGGCTACATAATGATGTGTAACACACGGGACCTCGGTTTATTGTCTCATCCGAAAGACTGGCACCCAGACCACCAATCATGGCCTAACGGATGGGCGAAAAGTGTTGGGCCCATATAAAAACACCAATTTCGGCAAGCGATTGTTGTGGACTGTCAGATTCCAGTCTTGGGTAGATGATGATAATGACGATGTCGATGTCGATGATAAGTTGTTGATAGAATATAAAAGACTTTTTTTAAGGATGAACAGGGTGAAAAATGGAAGAAGAAGAAGAAGAAGAAGAAGAAGAAGAAGAAAAGAAGAAGAAGAAGAAGAAGAAGAAGGAGAAAATGATGATGTTGATGATGATGAGGGTGATACTGCTGATGACGATGACGATGACGATGATGATGATGATGATGATGATGATGGTGGTGGTGGTGGTGGTAGTAGTGGTGGTGGTGGTGGTGGTGGTGGAGGCGACGAATACAACGACGATGATGATGATGATGGAGGGGAAGTAGAAAAAGGGAAAGACATACCAAACCATCCATCATGAGAAAACATGGCCAAACTAATTACACAGGAATATTGTTTTACAGAAAAAGAGCATCACGCACACACACAAACGCACGCACACACACACACACACACACACAAACGCACACACACACAACACGCACACACACACACACACGCACGCGCGCGCGCGCACACATACACACACGTGCGCGCACACACACGCACGCACACACACAAGCACACACATACACACACACACACACGCCTTTACATTTTTTTTCCAGACTTCAGCATATTTTTGGGAAAAAAACGCAACAAAATCACCTTTTGTCTAAACCCTCAAAAGAAAACCTCAGCCTGATTTTCACCCCTAATATAACCAATAAGACCATGAATCCTACTGGTTAGCCTAGTGGTAAGAAACTCGCGTAGAGCATGGCAGCAGAGAGTCCTCAGAGGAGAAGCCCCCTTCAAACAAGTGTTTCGGGCCTTTAATCTTCCTTACACTCTAGGTAGGCCGGCCCACATCCAGTTCATGACTCTGGATGTCTCTCTGCTGCCCCTTCATGTATGTGATGAGTTCTGACTCGGATTTGAATCCATGATCTCTGGATATGCACACTTTTTTTTTTTGGGGGGGGGGGGATTAGCCACCTATGGTATTATGGGGTCATCTAGGTCTTATGCAGTTCACTTTTGTTCCTCCTTGACCAGATCCAGCTTGAACATCTCTCGGCTGCTTCTGTCATGGCTTTCAGGGCTTTGGTTTTTTCCTTCCCTGCAATCGAGAGCTGTTTCATGAGGTTGTATGCAGATTCTCCAACAAACCCCCTGGCTCCGACTTCTGCAGCAAGGACTTTGACCTGATAGCCTTCTTTCTTCAGGCTTTTGGCCAGATCTGCATATTTTTCAGTCTTGTAGGCGTGAGATGCCTCCATCCTGTTCTCATATGGAACAGCCAGCCTAATATTCACCCCTTATTTCAACCGCTCCCTCTGCCTTCCTCTTTAACCTAAGGACAGAACTGAGAAGCCAAGTTAACTCTAGGCAGAGATAAATAAAAGTCCCCCACATTCCCAAAGCTCGAAAGCAGGGTAGTTTTATTTATTTATTTATTTATTTATTTATTTATTTACAGTCTCATCCGAAGGACTTTTAGGGAGAGTGGAGTCAGCACTGATGTTAACTCCAGGGGAAAAATCCCCTCGAACGGGAATCGAACCGGGGTCGCCAAATTGCGAGCGCAATGTTCTGACCACAAGGCTATCCCCTCTCTCCTGGCATTATTTTGGAATCACAGATAGGCCTATAGGCACGGTGAGCAGCTGCCATGGTCCTGCGACTATGTGCCTGTGTAGAAAGCGACAGATCGCGGGTTCGATTAGGCTAGCCTAACGCGCCCATGTGTTTCGAACTTTTTTTTTTTGGGAATTCCCCCTAGGCCTATATCCACTAGACCATGTAGTCTGTCTGGGTGCTAATCTGTCTTTGGAGAGGATAATTATTTAAACGGAGATTCTGTGTGCAACGTGCACTCAGCGCGCACAAAAGAACCCACGCTAACAAGGGTTATTCCCCGACAAAATACTGTGAAAACACAACACCCCACCAACCCTTGTTTCTTATAAACACATACACGTACGTGCACGCGCGCGCGCGCATCCAACAAAACCCACTCCCAAGAGAAGCGGGAAGGGGGAAGGGGTGGCTGACTGCTCTAGGAGCATAGGCCTAGCCTAGGCCTAGGCCCTAGGCCTAGTAGCCAAGCAAACTGCACTCCCTGGAGAAAAGCAACGGGAATTTCACTTGGAAAAATCTGCCATGATCAGAAAGTGGTATTGCAATACACTGCGATGCTAGTGGTGGGATCGTCAAACATATCCATGATCCTCGATAGAAAAAGAATAAATGAATAAATATCTCCCTTTTCTTAACTAAACACAACAGATGCTGCCTAGGATGGTAACGTTTAAATAAACAACTACAGAACTCTTCAAGATTCAAGGTCAAACGTTAGATATTCATCTTGCAGCCACCGTGGAAAAAGCCTTTGTTCCTTCCTCATTGATGTTTCCTGTTTATGAGAGTGGTGGGTTTTTTTTCCCCCTTCTTCTTCTTTTCTTGCCCTGGCTGGGTTGTGTCATGTTTTGTTTGTTTTAATTAATGTTATTCTGCAAAAGGATAAGCCTACCCCGTCCACTCTGAAAAATTTCATAATCCATCAATCATACAATAAAAATAGCAGAACACAGACAAAAATAAATGTGTGTGTATGTCTGTGTGAAAAAGAGAAGCAAAGGTAATTCACAGTGCAGCAAATTAATGTCCTTTCTCCAAAAAAATCTCTCTCTCTCAATCTTATTTTCACTCCCACCACCTCCCCTTTTCATGTTCCCAGGTTTTTCTTTTTTCCCCCAAGCCCTCTCTTTCTCTCTCTGTCTCTCTCTCTCTCTCATCGACTCTCCACTCCCTAATCTTCCCTCCTCCCCCCCCCCCCCCCCCCCCCCCCCCCCCAACCATGTCGTCAAATAAAGAGACACGTGCTGGTTCGCGGACAAAGAAAATCTCGTCACCTCGGCATCTGATTGGTCGAGAGTCGCTCAGCCTCTTTTCCAGGTGCGCTGGCTCCGCTTCGTCGCTATGGCAACGCGGGCAGTGCGCGTGCGCGCGTGTGGCAAAAGCGTCTGGCTTTGGCGCTACTGGGGTCAGGTTCTTTTATCTTGGTCAGCTGTTGTTGTTGATGCTGTTCGCTCTGAGTACAAAGACAGGGAGGGAGGAGGGAGGGAGGGAGCACTGGCAGGCAGGCAGGCAGCGCGGGAACTTCTGTGTGTGTGTGTTGTGTGTGTGTGTGTGTGTGTAGTGTGTGTGTGGTGTGTGTGTGTGTGTGTGTGTGTGTGTGTGTGTGTGTGTACGCCAATGCAGTGATGTGGGTGTTTTTTTTTATAGTGTGTGTGTGTGTGTGTGTGTGTGTGTGTGTGTGTGTGCTTTTGTGTGTACTTGTGTGTGGTGTGTGTGTGTGTGTGTGTGTGTGTGTGTGTGTGTGTGTGTGTGTGTACACGCGAGTGCAGTGGTGCCATTGGTTTTGTGTGTGTGTGTGTGTGTGTGTGTGTGTGTGTGTGTGTGTGTGTGTGTGTGTGTGTGTGTGTGTGTAAGCCAGTGCAGTGGTGTGATTTTGTTTTTTTAGTGTGTGTGTGTGTGTGTGTGTGTGTGTGTGTGTGTGTGTGTGTGTGTGTGTGTGTGTGCGCGCGCGCGAATGCAGTGTTGTTTTTGTTTTTTTAGTGTGTGTATGTACGCGAATGCAATGGTGTGATTTTTTTTAGTGTGTGTGTGTGTGTGTGTGTGTGTGTGTGTGTGTGTGTGTGTTTACAAGTGTGCAGTACTTGATTATCAGTGTGTGTGTGTGTGTGTGTGTGTGTGTGATTTTTTTTTTAGTGTGTGTGTATGTGTGCGCACGCTCCACCCGCGTGTGTGTATGGTTGTGTGTTTACACGTGTGCAGTATTTGATTATCAGTGTGTGGTGTGTGTGTGTGTGTGTGTGTGTGTGTGTGTGTGTGTGTGTAATTATATGAGTACATGTGTGTGTGTGTTTATTTATTCTTTTATTTATTCGTGTGTGTGTGTGTGTGTGTGGGGGGGGTGCTTGTCTGTTTCTCAGTCTGTGATTAATTTTGTGATTCGTTTTGTCCTATTTGCATTCCATTTTTGCATGTCTTTGTTCCGTTTCTTTAAAAAAAAAAAACAATAAAAAAACAACACGACCATAACTCTTCTTTGTGTGAGTCACTTGTTTAGAAAAACTAACGGAAACAACAGCGTCACTCAATGCAGCGCTGCTTGGCCGTATAATGTACTGGTTAGTTGATACAGTCCCTAGATGGGAATCACTCTGCTGGGATTGTAATATAACTAAAGAAAGCAGTACTCACTGTTAGGCGATGCGTTGCTCGGTAGGGGCTATAACAGAAGTTGTTGAATTTTGAATCGAACTGATTTGAATTTAACTGAATGCCACTTTCAGCCAAGAAGGAAGTGAAAGGAAGAAAAGTAAAAAAAAAAAATAAAAAAAAACAAGCAAACAAGCAGAGGGACAGAAAAGAGGAAATTCCTAGTACATAATTTTCAGAAGGTGGGGATGCTATTGATACTAAGAGGCCTCCAGTATCTCCTTGAGGGGGGGGGGGGGGATCATATTATGTATGGCTCTCTGCCAGACAGCTGAAGTATGGCATAGTGTTATTTGCATCAGGGGATTTAAGAGTTTGAGATGATGATATGACGTAACCTTGTTTTGCTTGTTATTGATGTAAAAATGTTGGGAATGTGGGTGGGTTTTTTTTTTTTTTTTTTTTTTACTCGACTCGTTTAAAAGAAGTTTATATAATCACAAGCCAAGTCAAGTAAGTCACATTACTCATGAGTACAGATTTACATAATAATATGAAATGAAAGGGGAAAAAAGGGTTCATACCACTTTTAAGTCACCTCCGATTTCCCTACGTTTAAGTCAGGCTACTCTCTCCAGGAAGAGCATGTCCCCACAAGAGCAATACGACCCATTTTATTTGTTGAAATTTTCCTGTATAAGTGTGTATTTGTTTCCGTATATTATGTTTTTCTTTTCTACAGAATTCTATCAGAGACAGTCCACTTGTTGCCACTAATTCTTTTATGCACGCTGAATACATGTTGTACACAGAACCTGGGTTAACTGTCTCGTCCAAAAGACTAGCACCCAGGCCACCACTCAAAATCTGGTGGATGGGGGAAAAAGTTTATGCTCAGACAGGGATCAACACGCAATTCTCACGTTTTTAGACAAAAGCATTACCTCTTATACAGACCACCCATCCACAGGAGACAGAATCAAATTCTTTTTTGGGTATTTTGTACCACTTAATGTCACATCCCTAAATCACATCCTTAGAATTCTTTTGTAAATCAGGAAACAAGCCTTTTTCAAGCAAAACCCAGAAGAAGGTGGACAGGACCTGTGAGAGGGGAGGGGTAGGTAGAACTGTCATCATCATCATCATCACACCTACACCTATCATTTTCCTTCAGTCAGTTCATGGACACGACGACACAGCCGGGCATACATTATGTACAGGAAGAGACATATCATATCGCACCTGGGGTGGTGATTGTTAATTAGACCTCACGTGCCGAATGTTTGTCTGACACGCGAACAGAACGGTGAGAGAGTGAGGGAGGGATCCACTAGGCTATACTGTCTGTAAGTGTAAGCTCTGTAGCCTACTGTTGGTGTTCTGCCTGCCATGGGCAGCTTACAAGGCCTGTAAGACTAGCGCGACACATTGATTTTGTTTCGGCTGTGCCGCCATCTTGGTAACCAGTCACGTGTGTAAACACAAATGATAGTGCCGCAGTAAAAAACAACAACCAAAAAACACACAAAAAAACACACCAACCAACCAAAAACAAATCCGCTAAAAATTAAGGTGGTGGTTTGCTTCCCCTTACTCCCCCTCTCCCCCCCTCCTTACCCCCGCCTACAGTGGTCGGTAGCCAATTAAAATAGTTGAAAACATCTTGTTGTTTTGGAGTTTTAAAAGGTAAAGATGTTCTCTCCCATAACCTATGGGGCCGTTGGGGAGCGAGGTGTCAGAGACCTCAGCTTCTCCAAGGGCCAGCATATTGAGGGCGGCGCCCATCTCCAGGTCTGAGTTGTACTAGTCTCTAAATCGGAAATCTCCGCTAGGACTTTGATATAATCTTAGTAACGAGAATTAATAAATGGGCTCAAAAAGTTTTCAGTCACGTAGATTTGCTGAATGCATGCCCTAAAATTGCTTTTACTGAAAAGCAGAACAAAAAAAGAATATAAAATGAAAACAAAAATACCAGAAAAAGGCGGTTGTCGTCCGATACAAATCAGGAAGTGGGAAAGTAAGAGGGATATATATATATATATATATATATATATATATATATATATATAGAGAGAGAGAGAGAGAGAGAGGAGAGAGAGAGAGAGAGAGAGAGAGAGAGAGAGAGAGAGAGAGAGGAGGCAAGCAGGCATTAAAGACGAAATCTGACTAAGCATAAAGTAATCAATCACCTCTACAATCAAACCCTCCATAACCAATTCTGTTGGTCATACACAGCCATACCAAGGTTACTACTGATCAAGCCGTGCCAGGAAAGAAGGCAAGTTACAGGGGAAAAAAACAGGTCTACTTTGGTTGGGGGCCTTCGAAAGTTACTGTTTCTTAGTCATCACAACAGCTTCAGGTTTTTAGTCCACCTTCTTTTTCGTCAAACGCTCAGACAGCAACCAATGTTGGTTGTCATATTGAGCGAAAATGTGTTGCACTGCCGTTAAGCGCCTGACAAGTCAGGCCCAGCGCATCCAACTTCGGCATGAGAGAGAATTATCTTATAACTCTTTCTGAGATAAAAAAAAAAAGGAACGAGAATGGACCCCCAAAAGGCAGAAAATAGACAAGAAGGAGGTGACAGGAAGAAAAGAAAGAAACAAGGCAGAAACAAAGAGAGGGATAGAAAAGAGGGAATTTG
>CM060330.1:4877259-4882259 GCA_030674155.1 Stramonita haemastoma
ACAGCATCTTTTTCGGTCCTGGCTGGCTTGATGCAAGGGTACACGTGTACCCAGCTTGGACTTTGGACGATGTTTGCTGGCCTAATGATATTACTATGGCAGTGGTGTGGTAGTGGCGTGATGTGGGGGTGATCTTAGAAACTGTGTGGCCAGTGTGGATGAAAACGAGCACATTCTGAAGCATCGAAGTATGCCTCTGGTAGTTTACTGTCTCGTAGCCTAGCACAAAAAATAAGAACCCCCCACCCCTCACTGAAACCTATAGGCCTACTCTCTTTGGTAGTTGCAAATTTCAAAGCGGAGGATGGTAAGATTGGGATAGGAGGGGGGTGGGTAGGTTGATGCCGAGATAGGCCTACTACTAGGCCTACTACTACACTGGAGGTTAGGAGGTTTACAGGTTGGTGGAGGAATGATAAATGGTTTAGGCTAGCTAAGCCTATACTAGGCCAGTGTAGCGCTTTGTGCACAGTAAGCATCTTTCTTTTTTCAGTTTCGCGCGCTGGGTGTGTGTGTAGTCTGGTCTGGTCTAGCCTAGCGGGGGTGTCTGGTGCACTGACACTGCTGGCTGAGTTGATCGCCATGATACGTGCATTCCTCACTGACAGCCTGACCCACTCACAGATTCTTTTTTGCCACTGTGTTCCACTTTGAGTCGCTCGCTTAGCCTACTAACTCAGTTACCCTTGAAAAATAAAGAAAGATAGGGCCTACTAGCCTAGCCTCTAGCCTAGGCCCTAGGCTTTCCATAGCCTACCGGTAGGCTAGTTGTATAGGCTATGCCCCTGTCATAGCCTAGGTGCAGCAGTTGTGGGGGGAAGGTGTCTGCACACACACACCTCGTCAAGGCCTAGGCCTAGTCTGCGCCCATTTCGTTTCTCTTGCTCAGTTCAATCACTGAGGACTGAGACACACCCACTCAAGCCACACACACACACACACCACACACACCACACACACACACACTCAGCTCTCTTTATACAAGGTCTAGCCTACACACAGAAGAGGGAGGTAGGCCTAGTAGAGAGAGAGAGGGGATAGGCTAGCCTTGGGTTTGTATTGATGTGATATATCGAATTTCACTGCTGTCTATTTGTTTTTGTGTTACAAATCATGACTTGGTGCACAGGAATCGAAATGTGCACAACTAATAAACACACTATGCCATTGAATTACAAATGATAGCTTGAGAGAGAGAGAGAGAGGAGAGAGAGAGAGAGAGAGAGAGAGAGAGAGAGAGAGAATTCTGCAAACAGCTGGCCGATCCTCAGAAAAACCGTTCAAGGCCAAGCCAAAGAGTTGTCTGCTACCATCAAGTTCTTTTCAAAGGGCTGTAACTAATAATAGGAGCGGTCCCGGGGCCCCTTCCTCTGTATTGTCAAGTTATCAAAGGAATAAAAAAAAAAAAAAAAAAAAGTGACATGTCTGACGCACCCCTCTTCCGTTGCTCCTTTTCTATCCAAAATTAAGGTTGATATGTGCGTTTGGGGGTGGGGGTTGGGGGAGGGGAGAGGGGACAAAAAAATCTTTACTGCTAATAATGACGGTGAAATTCATCCCCTTTGATGTGTTAAGAGTTTCCTTATTACATTTAAAGCCTAATAAGACAGCCTGGCTGTTAAAAAGAGCTTTATGGATATAGTTATTATAATTATATTGGTCGATCAATGAATACATCATAAGATAGACAAGAAAGTTGATAGTTGAATTTTTTTTGAAGCATTTTAATGATAATTATTCATAAACATAAACTCTCTCTCTCTCTCTCTCTCTCTCTCTCTCTCTCTCTCTCTCTCTCTCTCTCTCTCTCTCTCTCTCTCTATGTAGGAGGGGGAGGGAGTCAACTTGACACACAGTCACAGCGGGGCGGATAGTCTGGTGGTCAGAGTGTTGTGCTCGCCATCTGACAACCCAGGTTCCATTCCCGTTCGAGAGGATGACTCCATTCCCCCAGAAAGTCCTTCGGATGAGACTGTAAACCGAGGCCCCGAGTGAACGCAAGCAGAACATCTTGCGCACACGTTAAATCCTGTTCCGCTTTTCGTAAGAGTAGGCTATTATGTGCCGGTGGGAACAGATGACAAGATTTACAAAACTGCATACACACGGGAACTGGGTGTGAAAAAAAACACATGAGTGCTTATTCCACTATCCTCGATATAAAAGAATAAATAAATTAATTAATTAATTAATTAACGACCCAGGATTGACCCCAGCTTTGAGATACCATCAGGACGCCCCTTCAAGGGGATTTTCCCCCTGGAGTTAGTAAGCCTAACGTCAGTGTCACTCCACTCCCCCCCCCCCCCCCCCATAGTCCTTGGGATGAGACTCTAAATCGAGGCAACGTGTGTGAACGCAGGCAGAACATCTTGCGCACACGTCAAAAACAGTTCCGCCTATTGGAAGAGTAGGCCATTGTGTGCTGGTGGAAAAAAAAAGATAACAAACTAAAAAATAACTAATAAAGAAAAAAGTCTGCGAACTAGTATCATGGTTTGTCTTTTTATCAATTTCTTCTCTTTTTTTTTCTTTTCCCCAAAGTGGAAATGTAGGTAAAAACGGTTGCATACACAAAAATCACACCTTTGGTGAACCTCAGAGCTGTAATGGAGGAACGGAGGAAAAACACACAGTCTCTCTCTATCCTTCCTCCACTTTGGAAACCCTAATCGTAGGCTTGATGACTGAAAAGCAAATGAAACAAAATTAAGGAGGAATGATATACACAAACACACACACACGCACGCAAACACGCACGCACGCGCGCGCGCGGCACACACAGACAGACACACAGACACAGACAGACACACACACACACACACGAACGAGAGAGAGAGAGAGAGAGAGAGAGAGAAGAGAGAGAGAGAGAGAGAGAGAGAGAGAGAGAGAGAGAGAGAGAGAGAGAGAGAGAGAGAGAGAACACGCATACGCACACGCACACACACAAACACACACACAACACACACACAACACACACACACACACACACACACACACACACACACACACACACACACACACACACACACACACACACACACAACACACACACACCACACACACACACACACACACACACACACACACACACACACACACCACACAACACACACGCACACACACACACACACAAACCCGTCAACGGCTGATCACAGGATGCATACATGAATCTAGAATCTAGTAGAATCTAGTGCCATTGTTGACATCAATATCACTCTCTGAGGCAACAGCAGCAGCAGCAGCAGCAGCAACAGTTAAGCACATCAACAAATAACTCCCACGAAGAATCAAGGAAGATATCTCCTGCTGTGCCAATAGTAGTGCCAGGAATACATCACAGCGCCAGAAGTGGAAACCAAACCGCAAATATCTTCTGGGATTGTTTGTATCATCAACACTGACGTAAATGCGATGCTCCGATAGAGGATTAAAGGTCGCGCGCGCGCGCGTGCGCGTTGTGTGTGTTGTGTGTGTGTGGTGTGTGTGTGTGTGTGTGTTGTGTGTGTGTGTGTGTGTGTGTGTGTGTGTGTTGTGTGTTGTGTGTGTGTTGTGTGTTGTTGTGTGTTGTTGTGTAGTGTGTTGTGTGTGTGTGGGGGGGGGGGGGGGGGGGGGGGGGGGGTAGTGCTGTGTGCGCGCGCTTTATTCTTTATTCTTTTTCTTTTCTTTATTCTTTTATATCGAGGATAACAGATATCTCTGTTATCCGCGAGTTACACGCGCGTGCGTATGTCTATGTGTGCGCACGTGTGCGCGTGTATGGGTGTGTTGTGGGTGGGGGGGTGTGTGTGGGGGGGGGATTGCAGTGGGGTGGGTGAGTGTAATGAGTCTAGTGCAATGTGGGTGGGTGGATGTGGGTGTGGGTGGGTGAGTGTAGTGTAGTGTGTAGTGTAGTGTAGTGTAGTGTAGTGTAGTGTTGTAGTGTAGTTGTGTGTGTGCGCGCGCGCGCGCGTGTGTGTGTGTGTGCGCGTGTGTGTGTTGTTGCGTGGCGTGCGATGCGCGCGCCATGTGTGTTTGTGTGATGAGTGTGTTGGTGTGTGTGCGCGCGCGTGCGCGCGCGTGCTAAGCTGGTTAGCCTGTGAGTTTCTGACAAAATGTGTGAAATCCTTCTGTTTATTTTTGTCCTCTGCTTGTTATTTTAGAAACAGAGAATGATTCATGTAGCCCTTATGTCATCAAGGCCATCGAGTCATTGACAATAAAGGAGATTACTGTTATTTCCATTCTGTCTGTCTGACTTTTTGTCTGTATGCCCGCCTTTTGTCTGTTTGTCTGTGTGTTTATCTGTCTGCCTGCCGTCTGTCTGCCTGTCTGTCTGTCTATGTTTCTGTCTTTCCCCCCTCTCTCTCGCTGTCGCGAGCGCGCATACGAGTGTGTGTGTGTGTGTGTGTGTGTGTGTGTGTGTGTGTGTGTGTGTGTGTGTGTCTGTGTCTGTGTCTGTGTCTGTAACTGCGCATGCAAGGCACAATGACATGATAGCATGAACACTGTGTATTGGCACAATTATATTTGACAGATGCATGTTTTCGTATGTCATAATTTATGTTTGTGTCTGAATGCGTTTATGAATACCCCGCCTCTCACCCTCCCACCCACCCCTCTGCCTTAACCCTCCAAGATGGAGAAGAAAGAGGAAAGAAGTAAAAAAGAAGAAGAAAGAAAAAGGAAAGAAAAAATAGTTTCACGTGATCTTACTCTGTCAGCTATACATAAGTTTAGCATCATTACATCACCCTCATAGCCATTGATCACCGTCCCCCCACCGGTCGCCAGACTAAGGGATAGATAGATAGATAGGATAGATAGATAGATAGATAGATAGTAGATAGATAGGATAGATAGATAGAGATAGGATGAGATAGGGAAATAGATAGAAGAGAGATAGATAGATAGATAGATAGATAGAGAGAGAGATAGATAGATAGATAGATAGGTAGATAGATAGATAGATAGATAGATAGATAGATAGATAGATAGATAGATAGTAGAGATAGAGAGAG
>CM060330.1:4887259-4892259 GCA_030674155.1 Stramonita haemastoma
GGGGGGGGGGGGGGGGGGGGGGAGTAGGAGTCCAGCTTATTAGGCCTATGATGGGAAACCAACCCACATGACCTTTCTGGTTGTCTAGACGGGTGTATCCTAGGCTAGCCTTGTGCGTTGCCGACCTCTGTGTGTGTATATATATATATCTCCGATCACATGTAACGTCATGGTTGATGCCACCCCAGTACAGCCAGTACATGTATACAAGCTGCGACGATTTTCATGCAATCCATCCATCACTGCTCATAAGACTGTATATGCTGCTGGGATTTTTGTTGTTGTTTGTTCTGTTATTTGTGTGTGTGTGTGTGGGGGGGGGGGGGGGGTTTGGGGGGGAGGGTTTTTTTGGGTTTGGGTTTTTTTTTTTTGCTGCTTGGGTATGTCGTGCATCGGTTGCAATTAGTGGCCTGCTTTCATCCACAAAAGATGGATTGGATTTTCTTCTCCCTCACGTGGTTGATCTATGTGATACTGACGCCAGCGATAGGTGTATCCAGTGGTAGGCCTACCGACCAGGAGATTTCGGTTTTATGGTAATAGTCTGATCCAATGGGGGCGGGGTAGCTCAGTGGTCAGAGCGCTAGCCTTCCCCAAGTCAAGTTAAGCAGCGTGGTAAGGCCTTCCAGTTGGATGGGTGGCCGTTTGCGCGCAGTGGCTTCAGTACAGTCCTCCCCCCCCCCCCCCCCCCCCCCCCAGTTCACTAGCTGTAATGGGTACTGCCTCTTTAAGGTCAGGGAAGATAAAGCAGCGAGGGAGAGGAGATGGGCACCGCTCTCAATATGCTGGCCCCTAGAGAAGCTGAGGTACGACCGCCTAGGTTACGGGACACCTTTACCTTTTAGTCTGATCCCAAAGAGTTTTACTTTGAATGGTAGAAATAGAAGAAGAACTGATGTTAGCTTTTAAAGACATAAAGATTTTACCCAAGAGAGAGAGAGAGAGAGAGAGAGAGAGAGAGAGAGAGAGAGAGAGAGAGACCAACGTGCACCCCCACACACACACACACACACACACACACACAACACACACACACACTACATATCGGCACTCCAAAAAATTGCTGACTATGAAGAAAGTGTGCAGTGATAACACAAAGCATAAACTGAACGACTCTTGCTTCCTTCGCTTACCGATCGCCGCCAATTCTCCCAAACAAAAATTCTAGTCTAAATGAGGTAGGGCAGGATGTAGGACATGTGTGGGGTGGCGGCAGTGGAGGGGGGGGGGGGGTAGGCTATGGAGAGGGGTAGGCTAGCCTAGTAGGGTGGGGGTTGCGGGGGGAGACTGGGAAAGAAAATGAACGAGCAACAAGGAATAGATTTTTTTTTCTAAGTAAAGACAATTCCTCGTGGTTCGGCATAACTGTTTGTGGTGACATGAAACCTTGAAAAAACAGAAACGATAGGAAAATCTTGATGACAGATCCATTTTTAGAGGACAGACAGACAGACTGACAGCTTGCCAGCCAGCCGGCCAGACAGACAGACAGACTGATGGACCCAGTAGACGAGCAGGCAGACAGGTCAGACAAACTGACTGCCAGTCGAGAAGCAGACAGATTATAGCCTACAGACAGACAAACTGCCAGTCGAGAAGCAGACAGACAATACTGACAGACAAACTGCCAGTCGAGAAGCAGACAGACAAACAATACAGACAGACCAGGAGACTAGAAGCAGACAGAGACACACAACAGCTGAGAATGGGAGGGAGGAGAGGAGGAGAGAACGCGGCGGTGGGGTAGTATAGGGAGGGAGAGAGGCAGTCCAAGTATATATATTGCTGAGTTTGCAATTTGTAAGTTGGCCATGAAGGGAAAGAGGGATAGGCTCTATAACGGGAAGTAGAGGAGAACAGGAAGAACGGGGGAAGGGGGAGGGGGTGCGGGAGGATCAAGGAGGGGGGAAGGGGGAGGGAGGATTGGTGGCGTGAGCCGAAACTGGCCTTTTGATGGAATGTTCAGCAGAGACTTCGGTTAGGACTGCATGCAGTGCATTTGACTGACACACACACGCGGAATAGAACGGGGCGACTCGCTCTGAAGACCACGCAATAAAAAGTTGGAGCCTTTCATCATCACCGCTTATGCGTGAAAAATGCTACCCAACCCATGTTTCTGGTGCATTTCTGTCTGAAGATGTGTAGGCCTAGTGTCTTCGTCACATAGGCTTAAAAAGGCTGGCTGTCTGGTTGGCTAGCGACCTGGCTGGCTGGCTTGATGGCTGTTAGTTTTTTTGTTTAATATTTGTAGTTTTTAAAAAAAATAAGACATACTTAACCAGCACAAATCATGACCTTGGGCAACAAAACACTTGCATTACATTGCGTTCGGTCAGGGAAAAAAATCAAAAAAATCTAAGCTAAATAAATAGATAAACAAACTACTTACCAAAATGACAGACAGGCATTTATTAAAGATATTGTTGGCGACTGATTCTAGAAGATGAATGTATGCGTGTATTATTGTCATGTAGAAGGATAAACGGGAGGATTGTTGAATGAATGATTGTCTCCTGGAGACACGTGTACGGTGTGGGTGCGCACGCAGGCACCATGGTTTGTCTATGTCATCGTCTGTGTGTGTAATTGCGTTATTGGTCATCTGGCTTCTAGTTTTCAAAGACTGTGCGAAAATATACTGCTTTCTGCCGGAAATGGTGAGGTTTTTTTTGTTTTTTTTTTTGTTTTTTAAGGAAATTAGATGGATGTGTTCGACCAGTACCAACAGACTCTTAGTTTCTCCCGTTAAGAAAACCAACACCAAAAATGTCATGATGACAACCACCGTTCTGAACGATAAATTGCATGCCACTTGATGATTTACTCGTGTGTTTGCACTAACTTCCAATTCTTCACATTTTGTAGCCGAGTATCGGCATTTGTTGAGTGCAGCTGGGTTTTTCCATAGCAGTCTGATCAGCTGTAAACCATGTTATTAATGATGATGATGATGATGATGATGATGATGATGATGATAATAATAATAATAATAATAATAATAATAATAATAATAAATTGAATAATAAAATATGAATTAAAAAAATAATAAATTTTAAAAAAGAAGTTACAGATAATCAAAAACAGAATTATTGGAGTTGTTGAACTTTCGATTTAAAAAATAAAAGAAAGCAAAAAAAAAAAAAAAAGCTGTTGGTCTGTTATCTTTCTTACTGTCTTTGGTTCAGGCTGCGTGAATTCCGTTAAAACATTATCGATTCTATACTCTACACCGTCACGAGCGAAGGATCGTTTGGCAGCAGTGGCAGAGGAAAGAAAGAAACGAGGGACTGACAACAACAAGAAAAGAAAAAAAAGAACCCCTGGCTTCATTATATCCATGAACAGCAAGACAACAAAAATAATGTAGCAGACGAGAGAGAGAGGAGAAATCGGGGAAGCTCAGCCAGCAAGTTTTGGGCTGGCCCCTTAAATCAGGTCAGTGGGACACACATTGCGCATGCGTATTGGCCCAGTTCCACGAAAAGTCGGCTGAGGGCGCTGCCGTCCAAAGGGATAAAATGCCGCGGCTAGCTACCTTGCGCCACCGCAGACGCAGTGGTTTTGCTGTCTAGATTTGCTACATAACAGTCAACCGTGTCTGCTACTTACGTAATTACTGGCATGGTAAAAAATAAAATTGAAAAAAAAAAAGCAGACTACCTAGTGTTCAAATAAAAGAAAACCCAAGGATTGTGGATAATTAATTATTAGTTATCATCATTGATATCGGTCTGATAAAATAAAAAGCTGAGGAAGTAAATTGGTCATGAGTGGGTAAAGTGTCAACCACTTCTGCTTCTGGAGGCATCTTAGGGTGCTTATACGAGCCTAAGTGCTCTTTTGGTTTTCCTTACGCGTTCTTATTATTATTTGTGGTTGGGTTTCAGTTCTCCACTTCAGTTGGTTTTGACCTAGACCTAGATGAAGCTGGTCATCAGAAGTCGTTCTTAAGTTCTCCGAAATTGCTGAGAATATCTGTTAGGCCTATCAGATGTGAGCAGCAGTGTCCTTGCTGTGAAGGGTGATTATAAAGGATGTTGTTTCATCAATTGCACTACTCTATTCGAGTTTCTTTTTATTTTCTTAGAACTCAATTTGAATGTCATGATGCAGTATGGTGTTCAAGTTCCAAGAAAATGCAGAAAAGAGAAGTTCAGTTCCTATGTTTGGCAAACAGTGATATCACTATAGTACTTTTGGGGTCAAAGTGACAGGGACATAAGTTAAAAACTTGTTCACTTGTTATATATGGCTTGTTCAAAATAGTGGAAGATGGAAACCAAAACTGTAATGACCACCCTTCACCCCCCCATCCCTTCCCCTCCAATGACTTCGTCAAAATGTCTGAGATAAGTTTAAATTAAGGTAAAGGTGTCCCATAGCCAAGGTGGTCATAGGGGAGCGAGGCATCAGAGACCTCAGCTTCTCTAGGGGCCAGCATGTTGAGGGCGGCACCCATCTCCTCTCCCTCGCTGCTTTACCTTCCCTGACCGTAAAGAGGGAAGGTACCCATTTACAGCTGGGGGGGACTGTACTGAAGCTAAGGCGTGCAACCGGTCACCCATCCAACTGGTAACCACGCTCGACGCTGCTTAACTTGACTTGGGAAAAAGCGATTGCTCTGACCACTGAGCTATCCCGCCCCCATTAACATACAACTCCATTTGCAGGCCACACAGAGGAGTGACCTTGCAAGACTGGCAGCCAGACAACAGAACATGTGCTGCAGTCCTGCCCGCTACATGAAGCTCTCGGGGAAAAGGATCTGGCCTGACCAACATCTCAGCAGCCAAGAGGCTCCGGAGGACATACCTGCAGCGAACTGTTGCCTTCATTGTAGAGACTGAGTTGTTTATCTGACAAACGTAAACAAGACAAAAACGCGTGAACTGAGCTAGGGTTACTAGTAGGTTGATGATGGGGCCAAGGTCTTTGTGTTTTCACTGTACCACTTGTTGAATACCTACGACATTTAAGTTTATCACTGTCCTCCCTAC
>CM060330.1:4897259-4972259 GCA_030674155.1 Stramonita haemastoma
CGCACACGTTAAATCCTGTTGCGCTTTTCGTAAGAGTAGGCCATTGTGTGCCGGTGGGAGCAGATGACAAGATTGACAAAACTGCATACACACGGGGATTGGATGTGAAAAAAAGCACATGGGTGCTTATTCCATTATCCTCGATATAAAAGAATAAAGAAGAAAGGAAAAGAAAAGATGTAAAAAAAAAGAAAAAAAAGAAAGAAAAGCATATGAGTGCTTTTTCCATTATCCTCGAAATAAAATAATAAATAGATAAATAAAATAAAAAAAACAATCACCTTTTCCACCCTTATATCGAAACCCTCCTCCCATGTTCAATGGATTTTCTGGTCTGGACAAAAAGCTGTGTCAGTTACTGATGGCAGCTGATTGCCAAGGCCCACACTAAAATGTTGTTATGTTGTAAAATGTTGTGTTTAGATTGCCTTCAGGCATGACAAGGTTGGGTTTTTGTTTTTTGTTTTTTTGCCATGACAAGTTCTTAACAGAACAATTTGCACTCTCCTTCAAAGGAGAAAAAGATCCTCTGAAGTAGGAGTATGGCTGCCTATATAGCGAGGTAGGCCTACTTGAAATCAGTCATATATGCAAACTTCTCATTCAGTGTGCAGTTTCAATCTCACAGTGATTCCCAGGTGGGATAAGTTAGTCAGAGTGCACATTCTGGGTGACCCCCAGAGTGTTAAGCTGGGGAACACATAACAAAAATAATAATAATAATAATAATAATAATAATAATAATAACAACAACAACAAATGGGTTTTGTTTTAACCAGCGGCCTTGGCTGCCTCCCCCCCTCCCCCCTCCCCGGTCACTGAAATTAGTGACAAGTACTTGAAAATGTAAAGAATGCCTTCAAAGCACAAAGAAACTGGCAGAATCTGGCTAATACTGTGTTGTAAACTTTGTTAGGGACTCCTTTACAATAATTATATCAACGGCTTAACCGCTGATTAGACTTGCCTGTTTGTGTTAATTAACGCATCAAAATAGACCCCCAAAACAAACAGCACCCTCCCCCCCAAAAAAAAGCAGTAATAACATACACATGCTCGCTCGCGTACGCACACACACATACGTGCACTTGTGCGTACGTCACACACACACACACACACACACACACACACACACACACACACACACACACACACACACACACACACACCCACACACACACGCGCGCGCGCGCGCGCACGCGCGAGCTTCAAGGACTATTAGCAAAGTATGTTTTTGTTTACATGAATTTTCTGCTTTTTTTCCCTTTACAAATGTGTTCACCTGTATGTATAAGCTTCCTGGGTTTCCACAGTAATACACGTAGATCTGTTCTGTTATGTTTGTTTCACACACACACACACACACACCACACACACACACACACACACACACACACACACACAATCACTCACTCAGACGTGTGTGCTCGCTTGTTCTGGCATCCACTGCTAGCTGTGGATCTGTGGGAAAAGAATCTTTCAGTGCCGGAACGTGATACAGGTTTAATTGCGCATTCATAAACTTATGGCTGTTCCAGCATAGTAAAGTAGGCATACAAGGTGGCCATTTTTCATGTTTGTGAAGTTGCATGACATTGTGTGTGTGCGCGCGCGGGCGTGTGTGTGTGTGTGTGTGTGTGTGTGTGTGTGTGTGTGTGTGTGTGTGCGTGCGTGCGTGCGCGTACACACACATGCACGCTCTCATGCTTTTGTGTGTGCAAGCACACTCTTAACACACTTAGGAATGTGCACTGGTCGAATTCTTATGACAATAACAATGTTAATGACTCGTTTATCGTGGTAAATTTTTAAGCCCAATCACATAGGGAAGGGAACTCGGCATAAACACATATCTATGAGGAAGAAGAGAAAAAACAACAATCTGCTACAGTGTAAATAATCATCATGGCATGGATTCCACCTCATGGTTAAAAAAAAACCCTGCAACAATCACAGGTATATTGTAAACTATAATTAAAGAATAATTTTCAGCAGAGCAAGCAAGAATAATGAAAAAAAATTATTGCTGTTAAAACTTTACAAGCCATTGGGCACCCCTATCTCAGGATTCATGGGTACGTGCATTTTGGGTTGAGAAAACATAGGTGATGTATTTATATTATATATAAATAAAACCAACTGCGAGGGGAAAACTTGATGTGGAAACGACGTCAGCACGTTGTTCTTTAGATCACTTGGCAGGACAATGGAGAGAGAAAGGAGCTATCCCAGTGGTATGTTGGTCACTGGGTAACAATAGATTAGGTGTGAAAATGCTGTAGGCCCAATTCTCAGGTCTTTGTGAAGGCCTACCAGAGAGAGAGAGAGAGAGAGAGAGCCCAAAGAGAGAGAGAGAGAGAGAGAGAGAGAGAGAGAGAGAGAGAGAGAGAGCACATCGAAATATTTTGTGTTGGGTGTGTATCAGGCTGTAGGCTTTTCATTCCACCTTCCCGCCCACACGGAATGGTTTGTTTTTGGGAACGAAAATCACACTGCTTTTTCAAATTATTTGCATTTCCAAACTTAGCTTTCAGTCAACTGAAGAAGATAATAATTATAGCCTACACAAATGAGCCATCCATAGAAATGTGTGGTGTGTGTGTGTGTGTGTGTGTGTGTGTGTGTGTGTGTGTGTGTGTGTGTGTGTGTGTGTGTGTGTGACGTTATGATTAAGTTTTAGTTCAGCTAAATGAGCCGTCAGTAGAAATAGGTGTGTGTGTGTGTGTGTGTGTGTGTGTGTGTGTGTGTGTCCCTTTGTGTGTGTGTATGTGTGTGTGTCCCTTGTGTGTGTGTGTGTGTGTGTGTGTGTGTGTGTGTAACGTTATGATTAAGTTTAGTTCGTGCTTGTGTCACCCCATAAGCCTAACTTTTTTTTTTTAAATGGGGCGAATTCTACCCCATAATCACACAGTTCCAATCATTCTTTGTTAGGCTAGGCTAGTAGCCTAACCCTAGGCTTGAGATTGTCAATCTTGTTGTAAGGTCAGTCTACACACTTGATCCATCCTAACTTTATCTTTCCTGAAAACACCAGGTGAGAGTAGGCCTAGGCTAATAAATATAAAGACACATGTGGAACACAGATTGCTGTCACCCCCCTCTCCCCCCCCCTCCCCACAGACCTAGATGTGTCAAGAGAAAACTGACCACACAGACTAGAACAAGCACTGGCATAATTTTGGGAGGGCCAGTTTGTTATGTTATTCAACCCTGTCATCCAATGAAAACCTCCAGCTGGTTAGCTTGTGTACAACAAAGAAGAACGCGATAAAATGTGTCGATCAGTCTTCACAAGCACAGTCTGTCGATAGGCTAGCAGCCTGACCAAGGGAACTTTCTTTGTGCCGAAATAGCACAGCGCCAACTGCTGGGAACCCGAAAAAAGCCTCTGCAGTCGCTTTGAAAAATAGGTCACATGGTGAAGAACTAAACCCATCCTACTGCCATTTTTTCTGTGGTTGAGAGCGCCTACAACGGTACCGAGACAATGGGGAACCGTTATGAACGTTGGTTTCTTTGTGTACGGCTAGGCCGAGCCGAGCCTAGCGCGAGACGGTTGGCGTTGCTGGCTGGATGGGTGGGCCTACAGCTCGGCTGGTCAGGGCCTGGGCTCTTTGTTCGCGCGACAACACTCGCTCGACAGTGCCGTTCATGGATCATGATATTTTTACTGTTCGGTGAATATTTTCAACTGGATTTTTCCAAGCTGCAATTAATTTTGCACCGATCCCCCAAAAAACACATGATGTTGGATACGAACGTAAAATCAGCTGTTTGGTAAATCGTGCGTATTTCATTCATTCAGTGGAGTATAATTTTACGCAAGGACAAGGGAGTTTATGAGTCATCGGCCATATTCGTGAAGCCATTCGGCTCATTCCGTGAGCTGGAAGAAAACAAATCGATGTGAGCCAATCATCATTCAAGATGACGCTGAACTCGACCAATCAATGTGCTGGAAAGACACCTCGTGGTTTCTCCAACATGGCGGGTGAGTGGAGTAAGAGCGCTTGGTTTGTTTCTTCGAATTTTTCAACCACGCGTGGTTCTAAATGAATTTATTTTCCATTTTAGATGTATACATTCTTGTAGATGAGTGTAGTAGTGATGCTTATGATGGTGAGTAATTCGTTTTATTTCCCTTTCAATGTGTGTCACGTTTCTGGCGTGGTTTGAGAAACCCAAATCTTGAAATGTGCTCCTCCATCCGAAGGTTCATCTCGTTTCGCGCCGTAACCTGCACCTAAACAATGGAAAGGTCACATGATGACAGATATACATAAAACAAAAATAAGTTATATTTTGTTAGTTAGTTATAGTAAATGAACTCGTGTAATGTCAGTTTTACTTGGGAAACTTTGGCTTGAAATTCAAACACAATATTCTCGAAAGCTGAGAAAAAGGCACCATGATGGAGGGTGGTCATGTGACCACAGGGGTTTTCTGACGACCTTTTGAACTTGGCCTGCTTGCACGATTCCCGCGTTAGAGTGCGTTTGAATGAGACGGAGTGCAGTCGTGTGAACGGGTGTTCAGTATCGCTACGCTTTTACAGGTGAACACTCCGCTGATTCAGACAGGAAAGACATTGCTGAAGCATCGTGTGATTCATTCAGTGACTAACTGTGACTTTTTATTTTATTTTTGCTCCTGGTTAATAGTAAACGTTTTTTGTGTGCGCAGTAGAGTATCAGCCAGATGACACGGTACCAAGTTCTCACCACGACGCTTGGCAAGGGACTACGCGCCAGTTGAGTTTGATCAGGAAGACACGATTGTTCTCGAACAGTCAAAACACGAACCAGAGGAGAAAGTAAATGTGTAGGCCTACTGTGCTGGATAGATTTACATTTTATATTTTTTTTTCCATTATTCTTTTATGCTACAGTGCCGTCAACAGGAAAAACACGTGGTGAAAGAATTTCCTCCTGCGCATGTGGCGTCGTTCTGGTCACTTTGTTCTCGTCAAGTGCGATTGATAGGCCTATATTGAAGCTGTGAGAAACAGGTAAAAGTAAGTAAAGACAGCCCAGAGCGCCAGTTTAAAAAAAAAAAAGCACAGATTTTGAAATACCTGTGCTTTTGAATTGTGCTTAGGAAAATTTCTAGATTTTTTTTCAATGCCCTGTCCTTGCAAACTTTGACTTCAACTTGTCATCATGAGTTGTTCACTGATAGTATTCCATTCCCCAGAAAAGCAACATGGTCCTGTTGTAGCAGGCTATTTGCCACAATTTCCCACCTTTAATTTTGTAGGTTAAAGGTCAGCACTGGTTTTTTAAAATTTAAGATGTGAATTATAAATCCAAAGTTTTTTGTTTTTTTGCAGCTCCTTTTTGTTGTAACACATCCTGAGAAAGGCTTTATATTGGGCCTTTTTTTTTTTTTTTTTTTTTTTAACATCCCAGTGATCTATTAGGCCCAGGTTTATACCAAATGCCTACCTGAACTAATTGAGCCACAACTATCACAGTGAAATAAACCCATTTGGGCAGGCTCAGCATTCAGTGTTTACTGTCCATGCATGAAACTTGTTTTTACAATAAGCGAATGGTAAGTTTTGAATGTGGGAGCATCAGCTTACTCTTGATATACTTAGTGTATATTTTGTTTTCTAAAATATTCCTTAGCTAATAACCTTTAGTAGTAGATAGTAAAATTTGCCTTCAGGACCATTTTGCCAGGATTCATGCTTAAAAAAAAGTAATCAAATTTGTTTTAAATGTGTTTTTTTTTTTTTAAAAATTAAGTCTAAAAATAGCCAGAAAATATGCAAGAGCTCTCCTTAGCCTAAGCAAAAGGCATACATGTATGTAGGCTTCTAGCTGTGAAGGTAATTATCAGTAGCATGATCCACTGGGCCAAATATTTCATACCAAAGGATTGGTGCATAGGTGTTGTGAATCAGTTTGTATACACACAGCATGAAACTGAAAGGAAAAAAAAATTGTCATACCACAGGACAAGGTGCAACTTAGTTCATTTCAGAACATCTTTTCTTGAAAAGTTGGTCAATGGGAAACCACTGCAGTGGGAAAATGAATTAGACTCAGTGCATTAGTAGTTTCCCTTGGCTTGAACTTCATTGGGTGTTCTTCCCCCCCCCCAAAAAAAAATATATTGTCAAGTCTTATTGAGGAATTTCTTGTGGTGAAACATACTCGTTAAAGGAGGTAGATGGAAACTTCCTAGCACTTAAAATTGACTTATAAAATAGTGGTAATTTGATGGCAAGGATAAAAGAATTGTGGATAAAACTTTATGTAAATTGACAAATGATTTTGCTTTTTTCCATACCACTTTGAAAAACTTCTGCAGCTTTTATATCTGGGACCAGTGACAAAAATAGATATCGCTTACCACTGCAGAAAATGTTCCATCTTTTATTAAACCCCTCCCTCCCCCCCCCCCAAAAAAAAAAAAAACCCAAAAAACCCCCCCCACCCAAACCCTAAACAAAACAATCCCCCCCCCCCCCCCCCCCCCAAATAAAAAAAAGTATGGCCTATCACTGCAGAGAATGCCTTACAACTTTGATTTTAAAAATATAAACGCCCATACCAAATAGTCCCCCCAGATCAAACCCCAGCTGATGAAAGAGTTGTGTCAGGAATGGAAGAGGAATGCTTTCCATCACAAAGTTTATTACCTGAATTTTCCCCCTAGTTTCCGCAACATAATTTTGTTTGAGACCTAGGCAAGGTTGTGTTTTTTTTTCTTTTTTCTTAAAAAAAAATCTTAGTGTGAATATCTTGTTACTTGTTTGTACTGAAATAACAGCAGTTTATATCATTTGCATTGCCCCCTTTTCCTGCTTTTGTTACATGAATAGGGGTTCTGTGTGGGTTACTCAGTTTTAAAGGAAAAAAATACCAGCTTGGGGTAGTGGTATAGATGATTAAATCCTGTTGCCCCCCTTTTCCCCCTTTTTTGTTTTTCTGAATTTTTGTGCTTACATGAATAGTACTTGATGTAGGTTTTGAGGTCTGTAGAAAACGATGCCATTAACTTTCAGTGGTGATTCTTTCAATTGATGGTGAATTTTGCTTTATTCTTGCAGAGTTGGGACTGTCATGTGAGGAGCGGCCACAAGTACGTCTTCTGCCTTGGTGCTGCAAGGGAACTACTGCTGCTGAAGAGGAGAGAAATGGTTCAAAAGGTAGGGGAAGGGTACAGTTAGGCCTATATGAATTCATCTAGAATAATTGAGCCACAAATGGTGCATAGTGTAAGTTGTAACACACTGCTGGGGGAGGGGGGGGGGGGGGGGGCTGGCTTTAGAAATCCAAGAATCAATTCAAACTACTGGAGTCAAACTTGCAAACCCAAACACCCTCTCATCTTCCCTAAACCACCCATATCACTTTACTTCCTCAGACGATTTTGTTTTAATTTTTTTTATTTCCTATTCTCGTACATTTACTGCATCCAGTACTACTACTAGCTGAAAGGCAGGTAAAGCTGCATTGCAAAAAAAAAAAGTTACAAAAGGCACACTGGAGGGAAACAAAAGAAACAAAATCAAACTTTTAAGTCTTTTGCACTTGGTATCTTCTTGGCAAGGTAGCAATGTCTGTACATGATATATATTTATTCATTATTTTGGTAAATGAGGTTTACTATTAATTTTTGCTAGGTTACATGGAAGAGATGTAATCGCTTAAAAATAAGGCACTGTGATGTTTGTGACTAACACCACATAAAGATATAGGGGCGGGCATTGGGTTTATTCTTGGGTATGCCCATATATTATTCATGAAAAGTGCACCACCCATGTACTGATTTAGTTTAGGTCCCCTGGTGCATTTGAATTTTCTTTTTTTAATGAGCATGGCAAGGTTTGTAGGCCTTGGAGTGGAAGCATTGCTTTGTGAAAACAAGGGTAACGAGTTTGGTACTTGATTGTAACTATCAAATCTGACAGTTGTGACTTGTGGTATGAAAGACATGGGTAGTGAGATCAGTGGCTTGAACGCATCTTACTATCCTGTCTTTTCTATCAAGATGTCACAGGGTCATCACAAGAAAAGCGTTGTGTTTTGCAGAGTTGTCAGTGATTTGTTGTCGACTGTTCAGGATTTCCCGTCATCAAGCATTGGACTGTGGAGTGAAGGCTTCAGAAGTCTCAGGACATCATCCGCAAGACTGTTTGTGGCTGGAGATTTCAGTCAGGTGATTTTTGGGAAAAGCTACGTATGGCAAAGGAGGGTTGTGTCACTAACACTTTCATTTTCATGGTATCGAAGATTTAACAACTTTGTTGCTGTTTGTGCTGTCCAAATTATTGGTGGGAAACGATGTTTTGTTCTGTGTGTGTGTATCATAAAATGTACTCTTTGACTTTGTTCAATGTCTGGAAGCATGGTTGGAAGAAATGGTCATCATGGATGTGTATCACTGCTAAAGGTAAATAAGTTTTCGCTATGAGGAGTGGCAGTGCTGATTGACTGACAAGGTAACTGGGTGCCAAAGAGGAGTGGTGTGCTAAGGTGTGGAGGTGCAATTCTGTGGGTGGTTGAAAGGTGAAGGTTATTGAGAAGTGTCTGTTGTGACCAAGTGGCTGTGATGTGTGGCGGAAGATATCGTATCACAGCCTGCTTGGATCATTACTGACCTATCTCTTGTACAGCTGAATGCTCTCTCCTAGAGTTCGGGCAGAATATCCGCCTGTTCTCTTTGTTTGGATCCTGGGGTTGACACTGGCTCATTTTTGTAGGTGAGCCATGTCTACCTGCAGCACATTTTCAGTTGTTCCAGGTTTTTGAGTGTGTTGAAAGTTCATCAAAGTTGTTGTGATGTGTCTTTTTCATCAGAGGTCCATATCACAGCCAGCTTTGATGAGCTGACGATTCACACAATTCTGCTTCTGTTGGAGATGACCTGACAAGGGTTTGGTTCTGAGTGCTGATCATGTGTGTTTGAAGCAGATGGGAGCACAGCTGTCAGTTTCCCCCACTGTCAGCTGCTAATTATCCCATCCCAGCCCAGCCCAGGTGATGCCATCTTTAGCAGGAGCTGACCACACTTTGACTAGGTAAAAGGAAGGAGCGCGCTAAATTTAGCACTGTTGACTAGGCCTTACTGAGTGGTGTTGGATTTGTGCACTGTGGGAGGTGTTGATGGGTGGCGTGTTGAAAACCCGCGGACAAGAATGGTGATACACAAGAGGAGAACCGTCAAAGTGGTTGGGATATGTTGTGTTTAGAATCATATCACAGCCAGCTTTGAAGAGCTTTCCTCAGGTTGTTGACACCTAAATCATTCCCTAGTTGTTGTGGATCTGTTGCTTGGAGGCAGGCAGAGAGGAGTGATGTTTAATTTTATAGTAGCATTGAGCTGTGCAAAATGTAATGCAAGTTATTGTGGTTCGTGTTTGGTATGTCATTTTTGTGTGTGTATTGTTTTTGTGTGTGTGTGTAGGTGAATAACTAGTAGAGGTAGTTTGTTATAGGTGGTTGGAAAGGGCACTAAAGAGCTTGTGAAATGTAGTCTTGGTCATATCACAGCTTCCTTTGGTGAGCTTACTGCCAGCTCTTCTCTTCGCTGCCTACTGCTTGGGGTTTGTGTTCATATTTTTTGTCATTTCTGTGGTTTCTTTCACCTCAGCTACTGCAGAAGGAAGAAAGAAAAACTGCTAACTGAGATGATCTGCATGCTAACTTGCTTACATTTGAAGCATAGTCTCTCATGCAGTGTGGTCTTTTGTTGTTGTTGTTGTGCAGTGTGGTCTTGGTTTTTCACATGATGCAGCAATGTTTCTGTGACGGACAGCGAAAGCATGAAGTGGTCAGAGGACGCACTAAGGTGATCGTGATCTGTTGTTTCAGTTCAAATCACAGTCTGCTTTGGTGAGTTCCCTGTCACTGGCTCTCATCCAGCTGTTGTTTTCAGCATCACTTTAGATTTTGTTTTTACCAGAAGCCTGTGTTTGGATGGAAAACCCAAAGCAAAATTTTATATTATTTTTTTGCTGCCTCGTCTTCTGTGACGTCCCGGTACTGGGGTTCCCACGTTGCTCATTTGAATCTCCCCGTGACAGTTATACCCTGATTCGTTGTTTCATCCCTGGGGTCAGTTTCCACAGGGCGCCATCAATATTAGGCCGCTGTGGGGCCAATCCAAAGCAAAACCATGTACAGGTTGGGCTGGATCTAAGAGTTAATACAGGAAGGCATGTTCGTCAAAGTGGTTGTGACTTTGTGGCTTGTATCAAATCACAGCCTGCTTTGATGAGCCTGCTGCCTGTCTTTTCTGCGCTTTGGTTGTTGATCTGTGGCTCGGTGTGGAGATAGATCTCCCTGTGGCTTCTGCCTCAAGTCCACGATATGTTTTGGGTTATTACAGTAATACAAATCAGGGAGCCAAGTTGGTTGCTCTAGTCCATTTTTCCAGATGGTTTTTATGCATTTTTTGTTGAGATGATTATTCAACTCATTGCTACTTTTTACCTATTGTACGGTTGTATTGAAGAAGAAAGAACTCTGAAAACGTGGCATGGAGGAGGAGGAAAAGAGATGCCTGTGAAGTGATATTATTTTGTATGGAGCGGACCGATTGGTTTGCTGGTTCGTTCAAGTGGTTGTGATTACGTTGTGTTCACCGTATCACAGCCTGCTTGGATGAGCTGGCAGGCCCTCACATCAACTGTGCTCAATGCGCAAACTGCCAGGTGGCAGACGGCACCACGAGTTGCACGAAGAAAATGGCAAAGTAACGGTCTGTGCGGTCGGCGGGGCTCTAAGCAACATTCGATTGGAAGTAATATGAAACAAACACCAGTTGTAATAGTCAAACTTCTGAATCTGGCTCAGGAAACTTGAACAAAATTTTTTTTTTTCCTTTCTTTTTGCACCTTTGTGTGGTTCAGGGGATTTTCAGCTTATTCGTCAGGTGGATGGCAGTGACCATCGGGATAGATTAGCAGAAGGCACCCTGTACTGAGGCATCAGAGTTGTTGGGATGTGTTGATTTGCAATGCATATCACAGCAGCTTTGGTGAGCTGAGCTGGGGAGTTGGCAACAATGTAGTAACAGAATACATCTTCAGTCGACCTTGAGGAAAGTGACTGTGTTGTGAAGTTGGCTGTGCAGTTTGAAAGTGTTCAATGTTCTGAGGTACTGACGTGTATGTGGCTGGGAAATATGGTACAGAAGGAAAGGGGCACAATCACAGAATGTTTGTTTTTATATATTCTTGCAGGCAGAAGTGGTGTGCGTTGTCTCTGGTTTACCCCCTTTGCATTCAAGAAGTAAACTTGGTTTTAAAAAAATTAAAGCTTTGAAATGTAGGCTGCAGTATCTGTCCTTGCGAAGGTAGGGCAGTTGATTTTTGTGTGTGGAACACATTTTCTTCCATTTTAACTTTTCACAACTCCACAAATTTAAACCATTGTTTCCCTGGCCACACACTTTTTATTTTATCAATTTTCCATCAATTTTTTTTTATCACTTACATATTGGCAGGAGTAAAAATTGATTTTAGAAAATAATCACCTTTTGTGTGGTTCAAGGATGTAAAAATAGCAATAAATAACACGAAAAATAAGACTTTTGCAGGAAACGGGATGGGAAATTCTTTTCATCTCGGGAATATTTTTTATGGGAAGGTGTAGAGAGGTAGCAAATGGCAGGTTGATGTTCCTGTATTTGCTAGATAAGAAGGGGGAGGTGGTGGTGTTGTGACCACAGTGCATAGGTGTATGCAGATACCCATGTGAAATGGGATGGAACAGTGAGCATAGACAGGAAATTACACTACTCGTATTGACTTTTTTTTGTGTGCATGTCTCCCACATGTTGCAAGATAGAAAACAAAATGACTAGCCTTGCATATTCTGTTTTTTGTGTGTTGCAATAAAAGCAGCCAGACCCTGTCTCGAAGAAAGCTTTATTTTCAATAAGGCAGAATGTGAAGATGTGCGAATTCAGCAGTCTGAAAAGTTACATGCCCCCACCACTAACAATCCCCCCCCCCCCCCCAAAAAAAAAAAACGAAAAAAAACCAACACACAAAACCCACCCAAAAAAACCCCACAACAAAAATCACAAAATGTCAAAGTTTATCAATCTCAGATATCTGTGGGACATACGTCTACATGAAGAGGAGCATCTATCATTTTCGGACATTGCAGAATGATTGGTCTCTATCGAGATAGATCGGCAGAGAGGAGCTTCCATTGTTTTGGACAATGCAGAATGAACGGTCACTACTTTCCAGATAGATCGACAGAAGGCACCCTGTACTGAGGCATCAGAGTTGTTGGGATGTGTTGATTTGCAATGCATATCACAGCAGCTTTGGTGAGCTGAGCTGGGGAGTTAGCAACAAAGCGTTATTACCTGGAGGTGGCCCGCTGACTGTTTGAATGTATTCGTTTCCTTTTTGATGGTGGAATCTGTACAAAGGTATGTTTTGATCTCGGTGGACAGTTTTGTCATATTTTCACTTCAGTCTGTTATGTAGCTAGTGTATTTACCGCTTTGCACGGGGGTGAATCGAATGTAACAGTGCATGCAGGAAATAACTTTTGTAAGGAAATTTGAGTGCACGTCTGTCGTATTTGTAACTGTAATGGACTGGATATTAACCCTTAACCCCTGGGGTCACACAGTTCATCACTGTGAAACTTGTGTCAAAGGGAAGTAATTTGTACAACTTTCAATAGTCAATACACAAAAAACTGAGGCCTAATGGCGCTACAGGTTACATTATAAAGGGCGCTAATGGCGCAGCAGGGGATAAGGTTAAAAAAACACCCACAAACTTGTGGGACGTTGTCTTTTCATAGCCCCTAAGGGAAATGGCAGAAAGTTGTGTGCGTTTTTTTTTTTTTTTAATGCATTCCCTGACGGTGCAAATTTTTAAAAATCTGGTCTGGATGGTGAAGTCTGCAGTCATAGTGACCCTGCCAGTTCCCCGGTTTTTTTTTATGCTGTGCTTAAAAAAAAAAAATTGCAGAATAAAAAATTTTTTGGGTGCTCGACTGGTTTTGGGCCATATCCCAGGTCTCAAGAGAGTTGAAGGTAGGACAGGACTGCAGGATATGTATGGGAGGGGGTTTGTGGGCCTGTGCCACAAGGGCATACGTCACTGGGATAATTTTCAGTGGTGGAGACGGGATAAGATTTTTTTTTTAATTATTTTTTTTACAGGTAATGCTTCCACCACAAAAGGAGTTGTGTGTATTGCACCAGTGGTCAAGTTTTAGATATTGACATGTTTATCTGCAACAGAAAGACTATTCAATATAAAAAATATAAGGGATTGAAAATCAGACAACTCTATTAAAAATTATTACTCATTGAAAATATAATTTGTGGGAAGTGACAAAATGGGGAATTGACTGTTTAGCATCATATGTGTGGTCAGAATGAGGGTTTGAGTATTATTAAACGTTTTACAGCAAAAGGAAACAAACTTATGGCTTTATTTGAGTACAATGTAGAATAATAGCTATAAAAAGTTTCACACTTTTCTGTTAGGCATACAGTGCCAGCATTTAAAAAAAAAAAAAAAGATTTTTGTATTCCCCCCCCCCCCCCCACACACACACTTTAACTTATGGCTTTATTTGAGTACAATGTAGAATAATAGCTATAAAAAGTCTCACACTTTTCTGTTAGGCATACAGTGCCAGCATTTAAAAAAAAAAAAAAGATTTTTGTATTCCCCCCCCACACACACACACTTAAAAAAAATTTTTTTTTTTAAATCACTTCTGTCCAGAAATCTTTTTCTCTGACTCCCATCAAGAGTCGGGGAAAAAACTTTGTCATTTGGGCTTTTCCTACAGCACATCTCGGGTACGGAACTCTCTCCCTTCCGATATCTACCTTGTGTAATCTCTTCATTTAAAAAAAAAAAAAAAAAATGCACTGCATACTTTAATTTTCCAGCAGCACAAGTGTCATCTCCAACCTCCCCATGCATTTCTTGATCTCACCATTTCTTCCATCACCCTTTCACTTTTTACAGTTTGCACATTCAATGAATTTATACCCTATGTTTTTTTCCTATCAATGAAAAACTTTTTTTTGCTTTTTTTTATTTTATTTTTTTTATAAAGTACTGTATATGTCATGCATTTTATTAATTAATTAATTTCTTAGTTTTATGTAATATTTTGTTATGCATTTTTGCTGTACCACATTAAGTTAAATGTAAAAAAAAAGTTGTACCACCTTTTTTTGTTTTTGTACCAAGTTCTTTTAACTTCATTGGGAAAAAAAATGTATAAAAAATGTGTATTTTAGTGGGACCAAATTGTTTTGTTGAAAATTGATGATATAGATGATTATATAGGAAGGAGGTGGGAGAGAGAAGTGAGTGTAGGCAGGGGTGGAGATCATAAATTTTATATTCATGATTTTATTGTAGGTCAGTGCAAGAGTGAACTGGTGAAGTGAGAGGTGACAGCAGTGATATGGCGGTGCCAAGTTTTTTTTATGTGTGATCGGCTAAGTCTGATCATAATATTATCGGCTTTAGCTTGTAGTGAATGAATGAATGAATGCCCTGTGATGGAGTAGACCTGCCTGTATAATGTACAAATTTATTAACATGATCAAATATTGACTTCAATTAGAAAAAGTACACGTTTATTTACTTGAAACTTGATTTAAAATGCTCTCCAAATAGATCAAGGGAAGTAATTGTAATATCGTTTTTATTTCAAGTTCTCTCACCCCCCCCTTTTTTTTGTTGTTGTTGATATTCCTGACAATCTGTATCCTGGCATCGCCCTCTCTTTTCAAGTTTTTCCCTCATATACACCACATAAAAGAGCTATAAAACAACACATCGTTGATCAGAGCTGATTCAGGTTACAAAGACTTGCTGTAACATTCAAAGACCAGGCTCGTACAGTACAGACTCATACAGGTATAACATACAGTTCTGTACCATGCAATGATATAGACTATTCTCACATTTTGGGGGAACAATATGGAAAAGCTTACCTCCTATATGTCAGCACCATTGAAACAAAAATGTGCAGAAAGCACTGAAGTCTTTCATGGAATTTAGGAAAAGATGTAAATTGTCCTCTTTTCGCTTCTTTGGTTCATATCAGAAACGTGCCATATATGTTGGTCAAACGTTATTTTTTAATCATCTATCATCCTATTTGTATTATCATCTGCTTTTCTTGTGAAATTGCTGTATTAAGTTGAATTGGCATAATGCATTCAGGATTTTCCTCATTAGGTTTTTAAGTGTTTTTCTTTTCTGATTTATTATTTTGTGTTGCTTCCTCCTTTTACTTTGTAATTTGCTTCAGGTATTGTGCATTATAACGTTCTTTCTTCTTTGTGGGGTCAGGATAAAAATGTTTTTCTTCATGTGTACGAGGGTAGGATAAAAGAAAGATGTGTAAGCTTAATCCTTCCGATTTAACATGCTATAAAGCACATCTATGTGCATTTTGGAATTTTGAAAGGAATAAAAGCTTACTGACATGTGCCCTTGTTTATAGTGTTTACCATTTTGTGTGACTGTCAGTGTTGTACTCTTTAGATGTTGCCCTTTATAGGAGGATTACAGAGGTATACAGACCTGTGTGCACAATCTGCCTGTCTGTCCCCTCTGTCTCTCTCTCTCTGAATACAAATTGAGTTTTCTCAGAGCTCACACCTTCATGAAAGCATAGCACAACCAAGAAATTGAAACCATAATAAATTGCAATCATCAAATAAGTTGTGATGAAGATTGACAATGAGAGTAAGAAAGACGGCAAATGCTACCTTTATTATTTAAAAAAAAAAAAAAAAAAAAAAATCCTCTGTAATTATCTGCCACCACATTTGACAGTCACATTAGATCCTCTGGAGAAGGAAGGTCACAGGACGTGTTATATTACACAGTCTGAAGTCCTATGTTTCACCTCCATATTGTGCCACCTATGTCGATGCTAACATCAGAGGCTTGTATCAGAAAGCAATGACAAACCACTGAAATGAATAGGTTTGCCTAAAACTCCATTTGTAAAATAAATAACAGCTATTAATTGTTAAATCGTCTGCAAGAGTGATCTGTCATCTTCCATCACTGCTCAAACTCGGGTACAAGGCACGATTCAGACAGTGAGGATGTGGCCTCTAAAAAGAGGTTGCATAAATTCTACATCTCGCTGCATAGGCTAAGTTAGTACATGCAACCACCACCCAAAGAAACGGAATGCACAATTTGTAGGTGTCTCCTAATTTGTGACACTCCATAATGAGTCGCATTGCACCAGAGGTCAATTTTTAGTTATTGACATGTTATTAATTTGCTATGAAAAGGCTGTTGAATACAAAAGAACATTGGAAATTGGACAATTCTATGAAAAGTTATGATAAATTGAAATGAAGAAACGGATAAGTTTGTGTTTGTAACGGGTGGTCAGAATGAGGGCCTGGATATTTAAAAGCAAAAGGAAACATCTATGCCTTATTTCATTACAAAGCAGATTATTGGCTATAGTTTTATAATTGATCAAAATCGACAACATGACCCCCACCTTCCTTATTCAAGTTTTATGGCTTCTAGTGCAAAAGTGGGTCTGGCGCTAAGCGACTCATTTGGTAGTGGAGCGTCACATTTATAAACACACACTGCTACAGGTCTCTGATTGCAAGGGAGTTAATCCGATTGCCGCCCTGTCACACTTCAAAATCTATGGACCTGAGAACAGACTTTATGCAAAAGGAAACGAATCTATGCCCTGATATTTCATTACAAAGCAGAATATCGACTATAATTTTATTATCTATCAATTCAAAGTCTCAAAATTAGCAATGGTACTGATAGCTAAAAGTGTCCAATCCAATCCAATTATGGTGCTTATAGCCCCACCGACCATATAGGCCATATCAGGGCTATCGCAGCTAAAAGTGTAGCAAAACCGTTGCAAGTGAGGGTGTCAAAGTGCAAGTCTTGAATGCATTCATTTTAAATTGTGTTTGAAAAGTTGAATCAATGATCAATCAAAGAGAAACCTAGAGGAAAATGATACTAGTACTGATAGGATTGTAGATAAGAGGGAACTATGTCTAGTTTATGTATTTGTACACAGCTGTGTTTGCATTTCAGTCTGGCTAACATCAGCAGCAGTACAAAGCCCCTCTTGGTTGTCAGGCCAGTCTAAGGGTGCGCACAAAGAGAACGCTTGCTCGCGATAAAAGCAAGCGCGATAAAGCAAGCGCTTGTAATGTTCAAAATTAGCTTGTGCCACACAAAAAGCATGTTCGCTTTATCGCACCTGCGATTTCAAGCAACGCTTGGAAAGCGTAAAGAATCAAAAGTTAATTCTTTATCGCGAGCAAGCCTGTCCCTGGGATTGCTGATGGGTCTGCGACAGAAGTAGACACCCAGGGCAGCAATGTGGAAAATCAAGGACCGGACACATTGGCTATTCCTACAGCCTTTGAAGCACCAGACCCTGGACGGTCCATGAGTTTTTTCTGGGGCCTCTGTTGAGTAAACGTTCGAACACAAGAGCAGGACCCCCCCAAAAAACGCAGTCGAGACAGCTTGGACAGTTACAGGGAACTGTTAGATATAGAAGAAAGAAAACGTCAATACTTAAAAGTCAAAAAAGAGAAAATGCAGTGCAAACAAATGATGCTGACTTCCTATTCCTCAAATCATTACACCCATTGAATTGGTTGTTGGTGCCAGTTGCACCTGTTTTTTGTTATTTTTGGTTCAATTTTTTCCAAGATATACTTGAATGTCTCTTGGCTCATTCTCAAGTAGGACTGAAAATCGAGAAGGGCTCCTTTAAAGCAAAGGAAACAAATGATGATATGCACTTTCCATTTGCCTCCTTTTATTTATTTCAGAACGCCCATTCTTTTGCGTTTTCCTTGGATAATTTTTGGGAAAACACTTTCCAGTAACAATAGTATAGTTCGTCTTCACTTGAATCCACCATGGTGCCAAATGACCAAATTCTACCAGTCACAAGCGCGATTTGCAATCTTTCTATATGTCCACCTCAACGACAAGCGCTTTCATTACATGCACTTGCTTTATCGCGCTCGCTTTTATCGCAAGCAAGCGTTCCCTTTGTTCACAGTGTAACACATGCTTGCTGTGGACTTCTTTCTAACTGACCCTGTGAATACATCCCCAGTGTTGATTCTAGGGTGCGCCCTTGCGGGTTTCCCGCATTTTTTTCAACTTTGCCGCAAAATAATGTGACCAGTGCGCCCTAACGGACGCAAAAAAACTGTGGATAGCGCATATTTGAACAAACAGTGCGCCCGGCAACTGCCGTTTGTATAGTTTCAAAATAGCGCTACATGCGTTGGTCATTACGTTGATACCCCAGGGACAGCAGGATGCACTGATTAGCGCCTACAGTCATCACAATCGCTACAAAGCGGCTGGTCTGACGTCATTTTCCTACTCATTTACGTTATTAGGTCATTTTTCAAAGGAGCCATGACTCCTGAAACAAGGGACGTCATTGTGACAGAGATGTTAGTGGTGTTAGTGGAAGAGGCAGCGTCCCAGCAGGGTTCAAAGCTGATAGACCTAAGAGTTTTCAAGGCGGTTTTTCAGATCTGGCTGGACAAGTAGCCTGTGCTTGGCAACAATAATGATGGCATAGGGTAGACTATCGGCTGGATATCGAAAAATGACTTTGACTCTCTCTCTCTCTCTCTCTCTCTCTCTCCCCCCCCCCCCTCTCTCTCTCACTGCATGGGAGGAAAAAGACTGATATTGGATTTCACCTCTTCTCATCTAGATCTAGATCTCTCTTTAACAGAAACTCTCTCTCTCTCTCTCTCTCTCTCTGCCATATGGGAGGAAAAGATAAGACTTAGACATTGGCTTTAACCCCTTTTCTCATCTAAATCTTAATCTAGTAGTTCTCCCTCCAACTCTGAATGGAAATACAAGATGGACTTTTGACATCTCTCTCTCTCTCTCTCTCTCTCTCTCTCTCCCCTCTCTCTCTCTCTCTCTCTCTCTCATATGGTAGGGGGGGGGGGGAAGACTGATTTTAGCTCTTGCCTCTTTTTTCATCTAGATCCAGCTCTCTCTCCAACTCAAAATGTGGAAATACAAATTTTACTTTGACTCTCTCTCTCCTTCCCTACCCCCTCCTCTCTCTCTCTGTCTCTGTCTCTGTCTCTCTCTCATATACAAACAATGCATCTCCTCCTGTATCTATGTAGTTTGTATCCCTCCACATCTGAATGTACCACAATCTTCCCCCCCCCCCTTTCTTCCCCCCATCTCCCCCAAATTCTCTCTCTCTTTCCTGTGTAAGAAAATCATTTTACAGACCAGCTGCAATACATAAGGTGTATATTAAATCCTGTCTACCTATATACCATCTTGTTTGTTTTGTTTCTCATTCTTGAAAAATAGCAGAAATCAGAGTACTAACGGTATTATGAGCAAAATATACTACTTATTACTTGTTCCCTTTTTTATGAAGAGAAAAGGGGGGAGGGGGCAAATGCCCCCTTTTTTTCATTTCAGGGGCCCTTGGGCCCCCTTTTTTGAAATCCTAGAATCAACACTGCATCCCAACATGGCAAGCCTGAGCATGGTTAGGGTGGAGATAAGGGAATGAATGGCTTGGAAACTGCAGAACAGGAAGATCACAGAATGCAGCAAAAGACTAAAAGATATTTTGAGTCAGAGATGCTTAAAGAATTGAACATTTTCTTCCATAAAGAAAAGTCCAAACATCAATTCATATAATGAGAGCATATCATCTCAAAATGCAATTGGTGCTCGTGTGCACAATATTTCACTCACACTTTTCACATCACATACACACTTGCAGTGAATGAACACTTTGAACAGAAAATAACAGATTTTTTTTTTATTGAGTCATGAAGATACTAAGTTTTCTGCTAAGGTACCAGGAAAACCGTTTTCATTTGTCGTTTTCCTTAGTTGCCTTTCTAGGTCACAATTAGATTTTATGTTGATTTTCATAGTCTCTCTGTGCTATCAAATGCTTTTATTGACTAATTTCTAATATCTTAAGACTTCATGAAAAACACTAGCAAAAAGATCAGGTAGTTATTAAATTGACAGAAATCTAATACTGATATGGAGTATTTCTACAGAAATCACATTCATCAAACTCACAGGAACTTTCACAGTTTCACTTTGGATAAACACACACACACACACACACACACACACACACACACTCAAATACATCAAATGCCACATCTTTACAAATGGTAATAACAGAAAGGGGAAAAAAATGTACATCTTGCATGTCCTCAGTTTTATATATATGCAACTTTTAAACAAAAAGAGAAACTTGAGACAAATCGGGGTCTTTTTCATTTTTCTGGTAAACAGTGCAGACTCTAAATAAACTACTCCAAGTAACACCTAAATAATAATTTGCAACAAAATTCATCTATGCTCCATTTGTGTGGTATTCAATTCCATAACTTCATATTTTCTGGCAGTAAGATCTGGTCATGACATGGGAGAGAGGGGGGTAGGGTGTTTCAGCGTGGAATTCTGCTGTTGAATTTAGCATTTCTCGATACACTATTTCTTTCTCTAAAAATTCCAAGATAGTGAGTGACCCAAAGTGTAAGACAGGGATGTACAGCAGTGTCTTTTCTTTTTTTCTTTTTTTTAACATCCCAGATGTTTGTTACACAATTGATATACACTGAGATTTCATTCCTTTAAAAAAAAAAAACCCACAAAAAAGGCAGATCACGGAAAGATAAATAAATAAATGCGCATGGACAATGCAGAAGGCAGGTCAGTGTTTGCGGAAGCCGTCTCCAATTAAACAGAGGCCGGCACCTTCTATGCCAAAGTGGTTGTGGACGGGGATGATTTTGATGCCGTCACTGAGGTCCACTGTCCGCCCCTCTTTGTCCTGCACACACACACAGCACACCACACTGACCTGGTCACAGATGTAGGTTCTAACAATTCATAGTACTTACTGCCTTGCTGATTGGAGTAGTTTCTTCATTGATTTTTTGTTGATTGTACAGTGCGGTGAGCCCATGTTTTTGGGAATTCGCGCTATATAAGCCTCCTTTTTATCATATTATTATTATTATTATTATTGTTGATAGTTTTGCTTTATCAAAGTCTCATGAACCACTCGAAAATGCAGTAACATCATGGTCCTGAATCACTCGAAAGTGAGGTATCTTCATGCCATACTTTTTTAAGCTGAGTATGGCCAAAGCAGCCTATTCAACCTGCGGCGTCTTCAGGCCCACACCAAAACCCTGGAGCAACAAATTCGAGAGCTACTTTTTGCTGATGATGCTGCCCTTGTAGCCCACACAGAAACCGCCCTGCAGCATGTAACATCCTGTTTTGCAGAGGCAGCCCAGCTCTTCGGACTCGAAGTCAGTCTGAAGAAGACAGAGGTTCTCTACCAGCCCGCACCTCAGGTAGCGTACCACCCACCTCACATTACAATTGGTGAGACAGAACTGAAGACAGTCCAGCAGTTTACCTACCTGGGATGCACAATCTCCTCTGACGCAAAGATTGATAAAGATGTAGACAACAGACTGGCAAAGGCAAACGGTGCTTTTGGCAGACTCTACCACCGTGTCTGGAAAAACAAACACCTGAAGAAAGACACCAAGATCAGTGTCTACAGAGCCGTGGTACTGACCACCCTCCTGTACGGCTCTGAGTCATGGGTCACATACAGACACCACCTGCGAATTCTGGAACGCTTCCACCAACGCTGTCTCCGCTCCATCCTCGACATCCACTGGAGCGACTTCACCACGAATGCTGAGGTGCTGGAGCAAGCAGGGATCACCAGCATTGAGGCCATGTTGCTGAAAACGCAGCTACGCTGGGCAGGGCATGTCTCTAGAATGGAGGACCATCGCCTACCGAAGATGGTTCTCTACGGTGAACTTTCCACCGGACACCGCTACAGAGGCGCACCAAAGAAGAGATTTAAAGACTCTCTGAAGAAATCTCTGTCAGCCTGTCTCATAGACCATAACCAGTGGTCAGTCCTTGCTGCTGACCGGCAGGCCTGGCGACACACTGTGCATCAGTCGGTCTCCTCCTTTGAGGACAATCGCAGAGCGGCCCTTGAGGAGAGGCGAATGAGGAGGAAGAACCGCGTCCGCTCTACATCAACCCCAGAATCGACTTTCCCCTGCAGCCGCTGCGGCCGGGTTTGTTTGTCACGCATTGGACTGAACAGCCACCAGCGAGCCTGCACCAGACGTGGACAGTGCCCTTAAGGTGAGACACGGGTCCAAAAGTGGCCAAAACCATGTTTTTTGAGAATTAAAAAATGCTGGATACATTTTTGGAGATTTCCCTGTGACAAATGAAAGAATTCAGATAATAAGATATGTGTGTAAAAACAGATTACTCATACTTGTTATAGGTAAAAAGGTTTAGGAGTTTGAAATATTGAGTTTTGGCGGCCATATTGGATTGTTTCCATGGCAACAGTGCAGGAAACTGAGTAATTCTTTGATTTTTATGCTTTACAAGTGATGCCCTTTCCATATATGGCATAACGTTTAACATGGCTTGTAAACAAAATTTCATCTGTTTCGACCCCAGTGTCCCACCTTAATCTTCGTTCGCGAAGCCAAGCCATGATGATGGCCAAAGGAAACCTTTTCTCTCTGCCTGTGCACTAAACAGCTTAGGAGAATTTTTTGTGTTTTAGTACTGCAGTTTTCCATACATAATACATGGAAACACTACTCGCACAATTGTGTTTCATGAATCTGAACTGGGGGGACTGTACTGAAGCCAAGGCGCGCAAACGGTCACCCATCCAACTGGTAACCATGATCGACACTGCTGAACTTGACTTGGGGGGGGAAAGCAAGCACTCTGACCACATTTCAGAGGTTTTGGAATCTTCCAAAGAAAAAAAAATTGTCGGGGGGGGGGGGGGGGGGGGGATAGTGGGAGCAAAAAACTTGATCACTGGTGTGTGCATGCACGTTTCCTTTGCTCTCTGAGTTATGTTTACAGGTGGATGCAAATAACATACGACATTTAAACCTGCAGGCAAGTGCACTCTCTTCTTAACATTTCTGACAATCAATTTCAACAAAATCTCAACAGAAATACCACCAAATAAAAGTATACAATACTTTCTTTTTCTTTAAAATTTTTTTTTCTTTTTTCAAAAGTACACAAATTACATTACTGGTTAACAGGGTTAAAAAATTCAAACAAATAAACTGGTCAACAGGGTAGAAATAAAACAACCCCTAAACAAGTCACAAGTTGACAACTACTGATAGAAGTCACTAAACTACCCAAAATTGGCTTTTCAGGATTGAAAACTACTGAAGATCATTTCGAGGGGTAAGCAAATAATGTAACAATACTGGGTTGATGGTGTGGAGGTAACTGCCTGCATAGGAACAAAAAGATGAGTTTAAACCCCTGTCTGAGCCTGAAATGGCGGGTGGGACAGCATAGTGGATAGAGTGCTGCACTCACAATTTGGCCGCCAGGGAAACACACCTTTATGAGTATTTTTCTCCTGGATTTTTTTTCCCCCTGGAGTTAACATCATGCTGACTCCACTCCCCTTCAGATGGGACTGTAAACTAAGGACCTAAGTGCACATGCACACAGAAAATCTTTAGCACATGGTAATAGTGTAATACCCGTTCCGACTTTTGCAAGAGACATTATCCCCGAAGCCAGAATGCAGCTTCCTAAATGGTGGGTAAACACAGTTGTATATAATATATATGCAAAAATCTCAAAACGGTGAACCTCTTCTTTTCATAATCTTGCCAAACTTAATTAATTAAGAAGTAGACTACAAAGGTTTAGTTAAACATCAAATGTGTATGACTTACCGCTCTGAAGTCCAGCACAAGTTCTTTGAAGGCCACAAAGTCGCTGAAAGTCAGCAGAAGGTCAAACACTTCTCCATCCAGTTCGTCCTTTCTCAGCCTGAACACACCACACACACACACACACACACACAACACACACACCGTTTTTAACATTTGGCAGGCTTTAACTTCTGGAGATGCAAAATGTGACTACACAGTCATATATATATTATATATATACCACTTCCTGCATCGTATGTTATGAGAGGATAAAATATTATGATGACAAAATGTGACTGGAGTGACTGAATGTCAAGTGCTCCTATCATATGCACATTATTGGTAATGCATGTCTTGTAGATGGCATGAGAAATTCTGTAAGAGTGATTACATGTGCCTGCAAGCCCTAAGGGTGTGAGTGTTTAAACATCAGGTGAAAGTCCTCTGGATGAGGCTATAAACTGAAGTGCCCTATGTACAAACCGGCATATAACATTTTGCACACATGTTAAAACCCACTCTGCCTTTCAGAAGAGTAGGCCATTGTGTGCCAATAGGAAAGGACAGGAAAATAAGAACTGACAAAAAAAACAACATGCATACACTTATCATTCCTGAAGCTGGAACCTGGTTATGGTGGGCAAACGGTTGTATACACAAAATCTCAACATAGGTAAACATCAGCTCTATCTCAGAAAGGTAAAAAAACCCAACCCCAACCATGCAGTAATTGTCTAACACCCGAAGAAACCCATCAACAGGACTATGCCATGTTTGTTGACTAGACAGAACACTAGACACACACATGGATAGCTCAACTTCAACCCTTGACCTGCCCTAGCACTAAGCACTTTTGAGGTGTTTCCTGAGGTTTGTCTGCCACTAAACTAAAGACATTCATTGTTGTTTTGTCATAAACATTTGAGCAAGATGATCAAAATTCTACTTACTTTGAATCAAATGATAGCAGAACTAAATGAGCAGTGAACAAATACCCCCCCCCCCCCCCCAAAAAAAAACAAAAAACCCCACAAAAAACACACACAAAACAACCCCCACCCCCCAAACTGACCACAACAAAGAAATTGTCCTCAGGTGCATGAAAAACAAACTGTCTTCATTTGCCTAAAATATATCTCAGCCTTTTTTTTTGTATTCTGCACCTGCACACGACATTAAAAATACCTCCCCCCCCCAAAAAAAAAACAACCCTTTAATACTCACGTCAACAGTTCTGTGAACTCCTGCATAGAAAACTCTGGAACTCTTTTGGATATCTCTTCGGCCAAATAGGTTTCCACCAGTTGTACCTGCCAAGTACACCAAACAAAACAAAAAAGCAGAGAATCAACATGACATGTTTTTCTAAATATCTATTATGACTAACCTATGAAATATCAAATGTTCACTCCTCTTCTGCTTGGCATACCATGCCCATACTACATAAGGCCCACAAAATCTTAGCTTGAAATCTAAACCAAATTTGTGACGCTCCGCCACGAAATGAGTCGCTTAGCACATTACCTAATTTTGCGCTAGGAGCCTTTAAAGGCAGGTGGGGGTCAAGTTGTCAATTTTGTGATATTGATTGATTATTAAACTAGATCTGTTTATATATCTTATAATGAAATATCAGGGCATAATTTTTATTCCTTTTGCTTTTAAATGTGCTTTGAAAATACCCAAGCCCTCATTCTGACAACCTGTTACTAAAATAAACTTGCCGGTTTCTCATTTTGTCACATCCTGCCGTCTATCATTTCAATTTGTAATAATGTTGCACAGAATTGTCCGATTTTCAATCTGTTTTTTGTATTTGATAGCCACTTTATTGCACATTAATAACATGGCAATAACTAAAAATTGACCTCATGTGCACTCCGTCTCATTATGTGGTGGAGCGTCACATTTATCCTTAATAAGGAATAGGTTATCCTTGATAAGGAGCATGACACAATACCCCCCCCCCCCCCCTGCCTGGAAAAAAACCTAGCAACCAAACAAACCCCCATGCCCTACCCATAGACTCATTCATGGTTGTCACATACAGTCTGTGGGACTGGAATCAAACTTGATTCTAAAAATACTTTTTTTTCCTTTTTTTTTTTTTTTTTTTTTTTTTTTTCCTTCAATGAAAAAAACACAGCCTTTTTCTTTATTGTTGCTATTCAGGAATTGGAAAACATTCATTTATCAAGGTCTTCTTACCAACAATCTGAAGTGATTTGCTTTGCCGTTATTTTTTTATGTGTAAAGCATTTCAACAAGGGAAATCATCAAATAGTAAGTAGGCTATAGTTATCAGCAATGTTTCAGAGGTTTACAAAGAACAAGAAGTCAGCTTGACACATATGACTTATGAGTTCAGTCCTGCCCCCCTCTCCCACTAATCAATTTGACTTTAAAAAAAACACATTTTTCTCCCCTCCAAAAACAAAACAAAACAAAACCGTCCTATGTTCCTAGCTCAAAAAGGACCCTGTTTTGCTTGATAAAACATAAGAGGAAAAATTTTCTGTATATAAGTGACTGTCATTTATGCCCCCCCCCCCCCCCCCCCCTGTTCCTCGGCTAGAAACACAAGGTTCATCAAAGATGAGATTTTATGTATGCGACCGTTTTTTAACCCACAATTAAGGTAGCCGCATTCCAACTTCGGGAATAATTTATGGCCCTTGAGGGATGTTTTCCTTTTTTTTTTTTTTTGTTGATAAATTTTTGCCTCAGTCTTCTTTCATGGGTGCTCTGAGATTCAGTGGACTGAAAAAGGAAGGAGATAGTTTGAATTTTGTTTTTTTCTGAACAGGGTGAAGATGAGTGCAAATGTCAATAGCTGTATCTGTGACCATATCATTAAGGTATATTGCCTGTACTTACATAGGCCCTGTGTATATCTGTGTAGCTGAACTTGTTTTCTTCATTATCCTCAAACTGGAGGTAGTGTTTTTCCAAAAAGTCATGCTGCAGCTGCTGAAATTCATCATCTGAAACAAACAAGTGCCCCAGGCTATAAAATGTTTTGCTGTAAATCAACATACATAATCTCTCTCTCTGTCTCTGTCTCTGTCTCTATCCATACACTTCAAGTTTTCATCATTTTGTTTCTGACACCAAACAAACTGAGCACATGAAACCAAAAAAAGATGTGCTCAACCTTTTGGTAAAAAGTGAGGGAAGCATTCTATAAAAGTGATTTCTCTGCATACTATTTGTCAAGTTGATCATGCAGGGTATCAAACAACTGCCAATGCAATCAGCTAACACAATACAATTAAAAAAAAAAAATGCAGACAGTTAAGTGGAAGGACACATTCCATCTTCATCACTGGTGGTTGTCATCTTTGCAGAACTATAATTTTTTTTATGTAACTGTCCACCACATAATGAGTCACATTAAACCTGAGGTCAATTTTTTTTTTCATCGTTAATAACTAATCTACAGTAATGATATTTTTAAAAAAGCTATTCAATTCAAGAAACAGACTGAAAATTGGACACTCTTATGAACAGAAAATAACAGTTTTACAAGCAGTTGAAATCTAAAAAGAACAAAAAAACAACCTGAGCACTACTTGTCTATAATGCTTTTTGTAAGAGTAGGCTATTGTGTGCCGGTGGGAACAGATGACATTTACAAAACTGCATACACACGGGGACTGGATGTAAAAGAGCACAAGAGTGCTTATTCCATTATCCTTGATATAAAAGAATAAAAAGAAAAGAAAAAAAGAATAATGGCTGCTTGCAGAAAAGTGGGTCAGGTGCAGTAGGACTCATTTTGTGGTAGAGGGTCTTATAAAGCTGCCTTGCTCATCCAAATCAACAGTTATTCGAAATCATTAATATGACAAAGGTCTCCTTTATTAAAAAACAACAACAAGAAATACAGGTGAGATGAAAGAACTTGAGCACTACTTACCCACAATGATGTCTTCAATGTGACCGATCACTTGATCAAAATTAGCATCATCCGTGGAACTGAAACACAAAAGCAGAAATTAGAGCCCTTGCCATAAAACCAAATGATTTGTTTCATGCAACTTTTGGTTTTCCTTTTTAAGGAGGTCTGAAAGTACTATTTCAATAGCTGAAATATCCCCCATCTGTCATTATAAACTAAACTGTACTGCCAAGGCCAGGGAAAGATGTAGTCAAAGGGAAGACAGTTCTGATGCAGTTCATCCTCTTGAACTTACTTTTTTTTCTTCTTTTCCAAGTTAATGCCATCTTATTCAATCCAGCCTTCATATCCATTATTGTCTAAAATGCATTATACAGATAAATTCATTGTGGCAAAAAATCTGACACAGTAGCACTTCCAGAACACCAGTCCATGAAACGAATGTGTTTGTTGTTGCATGTTCCCTAGATTAACTGGGGTGCCCACCCTGAGTATATATTCTGACTCACTCATCCCACACAGGGATCACTATTTTTTTTGTTTTCTGTTTGTTTTTTGCTGCCTCATCTTCTGTGACAACCCTCTCCTGTTGTTCCCACACCGCTTATTTCAATCGCCCTGCTACAACGATACCCTGATTCATTGTGTCTCATTCCCTGGGTCGGGAGTCCACAGGGAGCCCATCAATATCAGGCTGCCATTGGGCCACCAGCCAGAGGGGCCCTACACTTCTGTTGGGTCACTTTGGTGGTGTTGCTATCATACGCAGGACACAACATACTATGCCCCCTACAAACGACAGTATTAGCTCAGGTGCGGAGCCAGACCGAGTGAGTCACCCACCTGAGGTGGTGACCACCACAACATCCCTCCAATGATTGTCCCCCTGCAAACTTCCAACCCCAAAGGCTTTGACATAAAATCACGACAGGCACTTAACTGTATGGGTAAACCAAATCTGAGGTCACCATGAGACCAAAGCAACAACGGGAGGCAATTTTTATTCTTGCATGATAATGGTAATGAGGATGATGTAATGATACTTCTGTGGAAGTGCATGTGCTTTGAGACTACTTGACAGGGTTGTACTCTATGCTTACTAACATAATAATATATCCCAGCATCAACCAGGCCTGAGACACCTGCAGTGTTGGTCAGGTAATTTGAGCAACACGCAAATTTGCATCCGTAAAGTAGATGAAGCTCGACTGTGTGGTCCCAGTCTCCCCACTGAGCCCTCAGCACACTCACTCTGGGTAGGAACCGGCCAGAGTCCGAAAAATCCCTACGACTCTTATGGGAATCGAACCTGTGACCTTCCAATCTGAAATCCAAGCCTCTAATCACAGCGCCATGGCAGATGGTGGGATCACTGTATGGTAGCAAGTACACACTAGATAAGAAGTTTGCATACATGACCGTTTTCAAATAGTGTGGTATATAGGTATCCATACTATGATTCAACCCTTGCACTGCTGGGTATGGTTATTGTTGCTCACAAAAACTGTACTTAAAACAAAGATTTTTTAGCTTCAGCTACCTTTGTAAATGGGTACCTGCCCTCTTCAGGGTCAGGGAAGGTAAAGCAGTGAGGGAGAGGAGATGGGTGCCACCCTCAACATGCTGGCCCCTAGAGAAGCTGAGGTCTCTGATGCCTCACTTCCCTATGACCACACAGGTTATGGGACACCTTTACCTTACCTTTTTTTTATTTTTTTATGCTTATGAATAACACTAAACAGATAAACCTATACATTAAAAAAAAATAGAGACAATGTAGATTATGATACAAATAACAAAAAGACATTAGCTAGAGTGCAGCGGGAGAAATCCCACAAAATGTATTTAAATTGAAAAAAACTCTGCACACAGGTAATCCCTCCACACTCCACTCTTCATCAGCTATACACCCAATTTCAAGGCAGAGACACAAAACAGACTGAACAACAAGACGAAGCCACTATGTGTTAGATGTATGGTAGCATCAAGATAAGAAATCTAGTCCATTCACCATCATTACTTTCGTCACTGTGGTTTCCAACAATAATTGACCCAGACTCCCTGGTATCAAAGCATTCCTCTGAAGATTGTTGTCACTCGTAGTACCACTAATTACACAAAAGAATGGAAGATTGACAGGTGAAGTTTGCAACCAAATAAAAATGAGGCAGATTTCCAAAGGTTAACGATGATAGTTGATTGATCTTTAACCTGACATATGCAAAACCACGATTGTGGTCCATCGCACACAACGGGTTAAGAGGTGAACCAACCAGTTTTTGACCAACTGACATGTTTCCCAGCACAACTTTCATTCAGCAAGTTGGAAACAGCTATCCAGCACTAATATTTCAATTAATGCTTCCCCCCCTACATACATAAGCAAAACAACAACACAAACACACACAAACACACACACACACACACACACACACACACACACACACACACACACACACACACACACACGTGAAACTTACCACCCAGAGGCCAAGTCCTCTTCGCCTTCAAACTCACAAAGTTGATTATCAAGGTCCATGATATGATCTTTGTCTCCGTCTGAATCAAAATATCACACACACACACACACACACACACACACACACACACACACACACACACACACACACACACACCTCTAAAATGTTGCATCATCATTATTGTCCTTTTCACGAATTCACAAAGGGCTGATTAAAAAAAAGAAAAAAGAATTGAGAACAACAGAGCTCTCTTGCTGATTCAACTATCCTGCATGCAGAATACTTTTATTATACAAGATTAAAAAAAAAAATGTTGTAAACATATAACCCCCCACCCCCTCACCCTAAAAACAAACAAACAAACTCCTTCAGAACAAACAAACCAACCAGAAAAATCTCTACCAGATCAAGCAAAAGCTGCCTGTCTTTGCCAAACATCAGGAAGATATTTATTTTACCTATTTATTTAATTTATTTATTCTTTTATATCAAGGATAATGGAGTACGCACTTGTGTGCCTTTTTTTCATCCATCCCCGTGTGTATGCAGTTTTGTCAATCTTGTCATCTGTTCCCACCGGCACACAATGACCTACTCTTACAAAAAGCGTAACAGGATTTAACGTGTGCGCAAGATGTTCTGTGTGCATTTGCACACGGGGCTCGGTCTATAGTCTCGTCCAAAAGATACTTTCCCCTAGCCTGAGGCCACTCTCACTAGCTGTCAGCTTTATTTCAAAGTCAGCGCAATGAGTGTATAAAATGCAAGAAAAGTGGATGCATTGCACTAATATTTCCTCATCTCCAACTAGGTTAGATTTTGTTTGTTTATCTTTTTTGTTTCTTGACTCTTGACAAGAACTCGAAGGTTCACTAATGGTAAGATTTTGCATAATTATAAGCAACCAATTACCCACTATTAAGGTAGCTGCATTCCCACTTCGGGGAGATTAGGAGAATAACCTCAGCCATCCATGAGAATATGTGTGATTGGAACAATATCATCGTGGATCGGTGGATTGGTGGACCAGTGGTCTAGAGGTAATTCGCCTGTCTAAAAAGTGAAAAGTCCGGGTTGGAGTGTGCTGTGGTTTGAATCTCGTTTGGGCCCAACACTTTTCCCCCATCCATTAGATCATAAGCGGTGGTCTGGTAGTTAGTCTTTTGGATGACACAACAAACTGAGGTCCTGTGTGTTACAAACCACTATTTAGCATACGTAAAAGAAATAAGAGGGTTGTCCCTGGCAAAATTCTGTAAAAAAAAAGCCACCCTCATAGGGAAACAAATAGAACTGCAGACAGGAAAAAAAAAAAAAAAAAAGTTAGGCGCTACACTTGTAGCACGCGCTCTCCCTGGGGAGAGCTGCCCAAATTTCAGACAGAGAAATCTGCTGTGACATAAGTTAAAAGTTAAAGTTAAAGTCTGTCCCGAGCCTAAGGCTCATCAAGCCGGTGCTTATCCCAGTTTCTGTGGCGTTAAGCGACTGAGAGTCATAGACTCCCCCCTGGATAGGACGCCAGTCTATGGCAGGGTTAACCCCCAACACAAGGTTGGTACCCCTTTTACACCTGGGTGGGGTCAGAAAATAGCCATAAAGTGCCTTTTCCAAGGGCACAACGCCATAGCGGAAAGCTGGGATCGAACTCACAACCTTTAGATTACGAGTCCAACGCCCTAACCACTAGACTACAGCGGCGGCTAAAAGTAGTCTAAAATAAATAAATAATTTAATTAATTCATTAATTAAATGAATGAATATCAGTCTTATAAAACCATACTTACCTTAGAACTAGAAGGGGCAGGTTTGTCCTTGAAATGTTCCTAAAGTGTGAGAGTAAATGTTAAGTATGGGCTGCCACCTTATGAAACCCATTTCATTTGGGTGGGAGATTGGGAAGGGAGGGGGGCAGATAGCTTCTAAAGTGTTTTGTTGGATGGTAATAATATATTTTTGTAAAATATGTATAAGATGATAGCTATTTGGGGGGGGGGGGGGGGGGGTTCTTTTTATTTTTTATCTTTTTTTTTTTTTTTGCTGGTCAGAAGTCAATGTCAGTGTATGCAAGATGGCTGCAAGTGCTTTATCAAATTACATCATGGTCAGCTTTACTTGTTTTGTTTTTGTTTCTTTGTCCATTTTCTTTCCCCTACCTTTATTACAAGAGATAGGACATCTAGGGTTTTCTACATGGCAAATTTCATTGTATCCATGGTTTTAGCTTTAATCAAAGTACACAGTGTGTGTGTGTGTGTGTGTGTGTGTGTGGAGAGAGAGAGAGGAGAGGAGAGAGAGAGAGAGAGAGAGAGAGAGAGGAGAGAGAGAGAGAGAGAGTGTGTGTGTGTGTGTGTGTGTGTGTGTGTGTGTGTGTGTGTGTGTGTGTGTGTGTGTGTGTGTGTGTTGTGTGTGTGGCTAATGATTGAATGGCAACTGCTTAAGATCAGTCACATTGTGGCAACTACTGTGACAGTGCCGTAGTCGAGTGTACTGTATGTACTGCTACCACAACTACTCGAGTCGAAAAAAATGCTCAACAGTGACAAATTTTCATGCAGTTCTAAAGCGGGTCCCAACTATGCACAATTTATATGTTTTTTTTCCGTATTGTAAGAAGTATTTAACAAGCTCTTTTGAACCCACTAAGTAATACCAACTTAAGATATTTTGACATTTAACATTTTACCAAAGAAAAAATTCAGATCCGAAAGAAATGACTGAAAAATATTCGTTGAAATGTAATCGGATGTACTCACCCATGTTGTTAACAACGCTTTCTGTACCGGAAGTGCCAATCCTGCTTAAAAAGAGAAGAAGAAAAAAAATTGTGTAAGGTAATCTAAAGTGACAGTGTGATGAAAATTACAGAGTTGAATTTTAGTTTGTAATAAAATATTACGTCGTTTTAAATGTTACAACTATTACAGTAATTCATAGGTGGGAATGACAACAGATAAAAAAATGTATATATAAACCTTTTTTGCATCAACTCTTCCAAGAAGCGTCGGTGGTGTAACGGTTAGCATGGTTGCCTTCCAAGCAGTCGATCCGGGTTCGACTCCCGGCCGACGCACTTATTATTGTGTGTCTTTTCCTTAAGTTTCTTTTTTTTTTTTTTTCCCCCCTCTATTCCGCTGAAGAATGTAAAGCTCCTCACTTGAACATAAAACAAATTAGGCCTAACGAATTCATACCCCTAACCTTTCACTACAGGTTTTCGGCAGGCTGCGCATATGCACACGGTTATTTATTTATTTATTTATTCTTTTATATCGAGGATAATGGAATAAACAGTCATGTGCTTTTTTTACATCCACTCCTCGTGTGTATGCAGTTTTGTAAATTTTGTCATCTGTTCCCACCGGCACACAATGGGCTACTCTTACGAAAAGCGGGACTGGATTTAACGTGTGTTCAAGATGTTCTGCGTGTGTTCGCACACGGGGCCTCGGTTTATAGTCTCATACAAAGAACTTCTGGGGAGCGTGGAGTCAGCACTGATGTTAAATCCAGGCGGAAAATCCCCTTGACCAGGAATCGAACCGGCGTTGTCATTAATTGTGAGCGCAATGTTCTGACCACTAGGCTATCCTGTCTAGCTAATACAGCACTAGGCTACCTAGGCTAAAGTCTTTGGATGATACTATAAACCGAGGCCCCATGTCGCGAACGCACGCAGAACACTTGCGCAAGTGTTAAATCCTGTTCGCTTTCGTAATAGTAGGCCATTGTGTGCCGGTGGGAACAGATGACATTTACAAAACTGCATACACACGGGGACTGGATGAAAAAAAGCACAAGAGTGCTTATTCCATTATCATCGATATAAAAGAATCAATCAATCACTCAATCACTCATCAATCAATCATCATCAATTGTGAGTCTCATTGTTCTATCTCATCTTTGCTTCTCTTGCTCTACCTCTACACCTTTTCTATTCTTTCCTAGTGCTAAAGTCTTTGTGTGATTTGTAACTTTCTGATTTGTTGCTGTGCTGATCGCACGTGCTGTCTTGCGTCATGTGGTTAATATTGTGTGCTTTTCGTTGTGTTGGCCATGTGTGTGCGTCGTGGTAAGCTATTTTGTTTATTGACATTTACAAAACTTGATTACTAAAACGGGGATGGAGTTTAAAAAGCACAAAGTGCTTATCATTTTCCTCGAATATAAATAGTATCATATGCCTGCATCAGTCATTGTCAACTCCTCTTCATCAATTCATCAGTTCTCTCTCTCTCTCTTCTTTCTCGTCTCTCCTCTCTCTCTCTCTCTCTTCTCTTCTCTCTCTCTCTCTCGTGTCTTATTTATTATTCTTTATATTGGGTGTGTTGTGCTTTTTTCATCGTGCGTGTGCTGCGTTTGTTATGTCTGTGTGTGGTTCTTGTGCGGTTTGTGGCGCGATGTGCGTGCGTGCGTGTGTATTATCTTTTATTCGATTTTTTTTTTTAAATATAAAGTTCATGACGACTGAATGTGGCAATTGCATGTGCAATCTTTGTCATAGAGTATCAATGCCCATTAATGTGGGTGTAGTGATTTGTTGTTGTGATTTGATTGTTGTGGCTGTTGAGGCTGTTATGAGTGTCTGTGATATCACGGCAATCTATGTGTCATGCAGTGCGGTTATTCTTTTTTTTTCTTTTTTATTTTTTATTTTTTTTTTTTTAAGTTCAAGAGATTTGTCTTGAGATATATAGTATAAGCCTTAGTTTGTAAGCTATGGATGATCTTTTTCAGTTGTTGCTGTTTGTTAACATGCTTTTGGGGCTTAATATGAGGCCTACGAAATGCAACGGAAACGATTGCAAAAAAAAAGAAGAAAAAAAAAATTGAGGTTACTTCTGATGTGCAGGTTATTCTCCCATAGGCCTAGGTGCACACCATGAATATCTTCACATATATAAACTTTGCTCTGCCACTAAACTTTGGTGTTCATAACTGACAGCAAAGCAGGCCCTTGTTGTTGTTGTTGTTGTTGTTGCTGCTGCTGCTGCTGCTGTTGTCACAGGCAGACTTTTATGTCAAGTGTAGCCTAATTTCTACAATTTACGACAAACAGATGCTTACTAAGAGGGATAACTCTTAAGTACATAGGCGATTGTTTTGTTCCTCACATGTGCCTACCCAACCCTACTGTAGGCTGTATACGGACACGGGTTTTTTGTTTTGTTTATTGTATAAGGAGAGATCGATGGAAGAAGAAAACAACAAGGGCCGCCAGGCTTTAGAAAGGAGTCTACAAAAGGCTCTCAAACTAATTCAGACAGTTGGTGATGCCGTTCAAAGTACATCATCCGAAACTCTGCCTCAACTGCAAACTGTGGCCAATTTATTGGGGCAGTACGAGTCTTGTGCATCTGTCGATCCCAGTACCTTGCCGTTTATTTCCGATTTCCCGGATTTTAAGGCACGCTTGTTGCTCAAGATAAGTGAGGAGATAAGCGACAAAGTCACCCGTCTGGAGACAATGCTGTAAGTTTTTTTGCACATGATGTTCTTTCCCTCAGTCCCTGTGTGTCCGTCTAGAGAGCTTCTGTAGTCTGTTACAGTGTTAGTCACACTACTCACAGTGTTATCACATTTCACATTATTCGTGTTAAATGTAATTTGTAAATAACATACGTGCATCATAGTGTGTGGTGTGTGTGTGTGTGTGTGTGTGTGTGTGTGTGTGTGTGTGTGTGTGTGTGTGTGTAAAAATAAACATTTACATATAATGGGGGACGGATAGCCTAGTGGTCAGAACATTGCGCTTGCAATTTGAGGTTCGAGTCCGGTCGAGGAAATTTTTCTCCTGGAGTTAACATCAGTGCTGACTCCACTCTCCCCAAAAGTCCTTCGGATGAGACTTTAAACTGAGGCCCCCGTGTGCGAATGCATGCAAAACATCTTGCGCACACAATAAATCCTGTTCCGCTTTTCGTAAGAGTAGGCCATCGTGTGCCGGTGGGAACAGATGACAATATTTACAAAAAAAACTGCATACACACGGGACCGGATGAAAAAAAGCACATGATTGCTTATTCTGTTATCCTCAATATAAAAGAATAAATAATGATAATAATAATAATAATAATAATAATAAGAATAATAATAATAATAATAAATAATTAATAATAATAATAATGTAATACATCTTTGTGAGTCCCCCTGTTGGGATGGCTGGGGCCTGTCACTATAATTTCATGTTTTCTCCTTTTTCATTGAACGCAATTTAGACAATGCTGTGATTTCTGTTGAAACAGGGAAGTTCTGAAGGAAAAGCAAGAGGCTACAAGCAAGCAGTGTGAAACGTCATGGAGTTTGGTGCAGAAGTATTCCTCATCCCTAGACATGGCCGTGCTGTGTGCTGACTCTCCGTGCTGCTCCCTGGCAGACTTGTTGGAATGTCTGGAAGCAGTGGACTCTTTGCTCTATCAACAGTATCCTTGCCTGGGATATTGAGTGTGTTCGTGTGTGTGTGTGTGTGTGTGTGTGTGTGTGTGTGTGTGTGTGTGTGTGTGTGTGTGTGTGTGAAACATAAGTTTTGTATTTCCTGTTATTTTATTACTCAAGAAGTAAATTGGATCATTACTAGATATTCCTGTGATGGTGTTGAAATAAGCATCAAATGTTACAAGTCCATATGAACTTTCACAGTTTGTGCATTCACATGGCTTGACACCAACATATTCTGAAATAATGTGTATGATAACCCCCATATTATCAGTACCTGAAGATCGGTTAGAAATATAGTTTTTTAAAAGTTGCTAACATTGAAGAGGAGATGGGTGCCGCCCTCAATATGCTGTTCCCTAGAAAAACTGAGGTATCTGACACCTCGCTCCCCTACCACCACACAGGTTAGGGGACACCTTTACCTTTCACCTAGAGAAGCTGAGGTCTCTGACACCTCGCTCCCCCATGACCACACAGGTTAGGGACACCTTTACCTTTACCTTTAGCTTTGTTTACCTGAACCAGTGAACCAGGTACTGGAGCAAGGCGCAGCTGCTGGAGATGGTGATGTCTAAAGAGGAGTCGATGTCAGAGAGCCTGGTGCGCAGGTGGACAGATCAGGACGATGTTCTAATGGACGCCGTCAAAGGTCTGTTTATTTTTTATTTTATTCTTTTATTTTGAGGGTATTCCTTCCTTCCTTCCTTCCTTTATTTATTTATTCTTTTATGTTGAGGATAAAGGATTAAGCCCTTGTGTGCTTTTTTACATCCAGTCCCTGTGTGTATGCTCTTTTGTAAATCTTGTCATCTGTTCCCACCGGCACACAATGGCCTACTCTTATGAAAAGCGGAACAGGATTTAACCTGTGCACAAGATGTTCTGTATGCGTTTGCACACGGGGCCTCCTTGGTTTCTAGTCTCATCCGAAGGACTTTAGGGGAGAGTGGAGTCAGCACTGATGTTAACTCCAGGGGAAAAAATCCCCTCGAACGGGGAATCAAACCCAGGTTGTCAAATTGTAGCTGTAGCCAGAGCAGTCCCATTTAGACTTAAAGTTAGTTGTTAGAGGAGATCAAGAAGAGGAAGAAAAGCCTATTGGTATTGCTTCTTATAGCTTTGTACTCATGATCTTTTTGTGTGTGTGTTTGTTTCTTGGCTAGAACTCTGAATTCAGCATTGCTGAGATTTTTTGCATACATGTGACTATCATTAAGGTGGCAGCATTCATAAAAAAAAAAGTCGCAGCATTCTGACTTTGGGGATGATGTCTACACAAGACACCAGGATGATTTGGTTTTTCTGTTTTATTGGTCATCCGTCCTTCTTGGCACATATGGGCTACTCTTCCAAAAGGCAGAGTGTAGTTTACCATGTCTAGTCTCATCTGGACTTTTGGTGGTGCGCTTAATTCCAGGGGGAAAAAAATTCCCCTTGAATGGGCATTTCAGTGGTGGTTTGAACCTGGGCTGTTAAATTATGGGTGCAAAACTCTAACCACGAGGCTGCCCCCCCCCCCCCCCTCCCCCTCCTCCCTGTTCTCACGAACTGATGGTAACTAAAGACATGGGTCTGAGTGTACTGAGATGTCTGTATAAGGGGATTTTCCCTTTAGAATTTTTTTTCCCATTCCCTGGCTAGAGTTCCAAGATTCACCAGTTATGAGATTTTTAAATATGACCAGTTTTCTTTTTATTCTTATTATTTTCATTTGTTCTCTCTTAACTATATTTTACTGTATTGCAGGATTAAGGACATGTTAAGAAAAAATCTTTATTTTTATTTTTTTTGGGTTTTTTTGTTTACTTTTCTCTCCTGAGTGTCACACAATCAAGAACTTGGCAGACCGACTGATCAAGGCTCCTTTTTAAATTTTTTTTTGTCTTTGTTTCAGAGTTCTTGACCAAAGCGGAACTGTTGGTCGCGAGAAGAAATGAACAGCTGGTCCAGTGTGAGGGTGAAGCAGCAAAGACAGATCACAGGCAACGAGCTCTGGTCCAGGCCACAAGTTTCGTCCAGTTATTTAATGTGTTTGTGTAACAGAGTGAACATCTGTGACATCCCATCTCTGCTCACATCTGGTACCACAGCACAACCAGGCCACAAGCTTTGTCATTTATTTAATTAATGATGTTTGCAAAGTGCCAAGGCCTACATTAACCCTCTTAGTCCCGAACTGGGATTTGCCAGGATTGAATAACTACCCCCCCTGAATCTCGAACCAGGATTTGCTGGGATTTTCACACAGTAGATTTCCATCAAGCTGTGACCATCACTAATTGCTTCCACATGCTGAAGCTCTATCAGGCTGGAGGGAGAAACCCTGCTGAGAGTCTGGAAGTAATTATAGCTGCTGGTATGTACTTAAAAGGAGGAAAAGGCCAGTGAGCATGTGTGCCTGACCTGATTTCGTGATGGAATGCGAAATCTAGGGGCAGTCTGTGTTCAGAGAATCCAAATGCAAGAGGGTTAACCTGTTGCTATGCTTTGTTATGTTGCGATTGTCTTCAGCCATGACAAGCTCTTTGCACAGTGACCTGTACTCTCCATCAAAGGAGAAAAACTTTACTGAAGTTGGTGTATGGCTGCCTAAAGAGCAACATGCTTGAAAACAGCTGTATGTGCACAGACTTCTCATCCAGTGGGTGCTTATGATCTAACATTCCCAGGTGGGATGTGTCAGACAAAGAGTGCTTATATATTCTTGGCGACCCCTAGGGTGTTAAGCTGGGGAATGCCTGACAAGAAGAAAACAGTAAGCAAACAAGCTAACCCTAACCCCCCCCCCCCCCCCACTGAAACTGTGTAATTGAACATGCTGTCATGATGATGTTGTGGGTCTGTTGTAACTCTCGGACAATCTCTATGAGACACATCATTGCTATGACTGTATGAGAAGAAGGTACTGTAGCACTGTTACATTGTGACAGTGTTAACTCCAAAAGCTAACACTCGCCCCCCCCCCCCCCCCCCCCAAAAAAAAAAAAAACCACACCCAAAGAAACAAAAAAAACCACCCTCTGAAAGCTTGCAAATTAGCTACAGATATCTTAGTCTGCATGTTGATAAAATTTTTCTTAAGATTGTGGTGGTTGTGGTTTTGTGTTTTAAATCACCTAAAATTCATCAAAATCACAGAAATTGAAAGCAGTAATGGAAGAAAAAATCGTTCAAACATTCATGCACATGCACACATTAACATATCACACACCTTATCATCAGTGTTCCTTTTATTACACGTTTTCTTGGGTAAAAATACTTCTGTTAGCAAAGCAGCATTGACACGTTCAACATGATGGAGAGAGAGAGAGAGACTCTGGAGAGAGAGAGAGAGACTCTGGAGAGAGAGAGAGAGACTGGAGAGAGAGAGAGAGAGAGAGAGAGAGAGAGAGAGAGGACTCATGAGAGAGACTCAGAGAGAGAGAGAGAGAGACTCTGAGAGGAGAGAGAGAGAGAGAGAGAGAGAGAGAGAGAGAGACTCATGAAGAGACTCAGAAGAGAGAGAGAGTATACAGTATGCTGTGCCTGGTTACAATAATGAGAAAAAAATGGATTCAAACTAAAAACAAACTGTGGACTACATGCTGATATTAAAACCATGTGAACACCATAACCTCGGTACTTTGCATTTAACACAACACTTGCGAATTACTTCTTGTAACAATGATTATTTTGTGAACTGTGTTAAGATATATATGAATGATACTTGGATTTTTTTTTTCTACTTTCAGCATATTTCAGAGTTAGTACATCATTTTGTCAAAAGTGTGAAGCATAGTTTATACATATCACAGTCTCATTCAAATATTGCAGCAGTGAAACATAATGAGTAATAACTATTTATTGTTGTTGTCCTGTTTCTTGGTTAGAGCTCTGAGGTTCAATAATACACTTTTTTTCATTGAAATATGTAATTTCCAATAAAAACAAAAAGAAAACAAGACTCTGGTGTGTGTGTGTGTGTGTGTGTGTGTGTGTGTGTGTGTGTGTTTGTGTGTCAATCAATCATCAATCAAATTTTTATTTCCAATGGTACATTGAGTAAGCAGTGATCTGCTTTTTTGTGAATGTGTTGTGTGTGTTTGTGAATGTGTATGTGTATGTGTGTGTTTGCATGCCTCTGTGTGTGTGTGTGTGTGTGTGTGTGCTTTCATTTCTTTTTTATTTTTTCTGTGTTTTTTTTTCTTAAAAAAAAAAATTCATAGAAAATGTATTTTTCACTTGAAATCAGGTTCACATTCAGGATCTAATGTCCATCATTTATAAGATAAAGAATCCCATAGGAAAAAACCTTTGGCCACTGATGACAGTAAAGACTTTTTAAAATTATCATTTTGTTTACACTGAAAAAAAGGTCAACCTCACTTCCTACAGCTCAATCAGTCTACTTCAGCATTGTAATGCATGCTAGAAAAAAGAGCAGCACATTGATTCAGGTGTGGAAGAAAATACCTGTATTCTCTTCTCTTGCTTAACCCTATAGAATGTCGAAAATAAGGAGAAAGAGAAGATTAAAAGGTATGCCCTTGTCCTGACTTATTGATTAATGCAATGATCACATCCAAAATTGGATATTACACTACAAGAAAAGTTAGAGGTCTCTTAAAAATTTAAGGGTTTTTTTCTTCTTTGTTCTAGTTCGATGCAATGTCTCACATGCCTTATGTAAATGGAGGTATTCTGTGTAAAATAAAAAAAAAAAACCTGAAGAAGCAACAAAAAACAAAACAAAAACAAAAAACCACCTCACACAAAACCCCCCAACAAATGAAAACTAGATTGTTTTGTTCGTCGTTGCCATGCTGGAAAGATACAAAAGTAAACTGGTAATAACCAAAGTAATGTAGCATGTACAAATGTGACGCTCCACCACGAAATGAGTTGCTTAGCACATAATCCACTTTTCCGCTAGAGCCATTAAAGGCAGGTGGGGTGAGGTTGTCGATTTTGAGGGTTTGATGGATTATAAAACTATAGCACTTATTCTACCTTGTAGCAAAATATCAAGCATAATTTTGTTTCCTTTTGTCTTTAAACGTGTTTTGAACATAGCGGAGCCCTTATTCTGACCACCTATTACGATGCTTAACTTGTCAATTTCTCATTTTGACATTGCCTGCAGTCTATCATTTCAATTTGTAATAACTTTTTTACAGAATTGTTCGATTTTCAATCTGTTTTTTGTATTGTATAGCCATTTCATTGCAAATTGATAACAGTTCAATAACTAAAAATTGACCTATGTGCAATTCGACTCCTTATGTGGTGGAGTGTCACAAATATACATATATATATATATATATAATATCTGGAATTATTCTCAACTTTACCTCCATCTGTTTCAGGTATTGTTCTAGACATTTATTCCACAATGTCTTGGTCATTACCAGTTAACTGCTGTTCCTGCTGAAATATGTAATACATGACATCAGTATACTAGTATTAAAAAAAAAAGAGATATCTGCATTAATGTTAAAAAAAACAAACCCAACAAAACCAAACTAAAATGACAGCAATCCACACTTCCACATCTCTGAAAACAGTTGACATACAAGATTACTGCAGATGACAGCATTCTCATTCATTTATCTACAATCATTGACATGCCAAACGTTTTGTTAATCCTTCAAATTTTTTTTTTTTTTAAACCCCAAAATACCCACACCTATCATAACTCCCAGCTGCCTTTATTGAGAAACATGTGCAAGGAGCCAGTGTTGTAGGCTGCCTCTTGTTTTATTGTGCGATAAATTTCCATTTGTGTTGTGCCAAATGTGTGCATTACTCATCGAAATTATTCAGAGCCTAAAACAAAACTAGTTGTTTGTCTCAGTGACTACCGGTTTTCAGGATTACCATTATGGATAAAACTTCTCACCTGGCAAAAGTAAACTCGCTATTAAACAGACATGATCACAGAGGCACTACAGCTTCTTGCCCACTTTCCAAAGAAAAAAAAAAGGGTGATATTTTTGCTATTGCTTCTGACAGCCATATGTAACAACAGAATCTCCACTTCTGACTCGTTTAAAAATATGTTGTATGACTTTCCATTGATTTGTTTTGTTTTGAAATGGGCAAAGTCTTGGACTTCTAATCTCGATTGTTCTGATGTTTCAGGGCTAAGGGGTTGGAATTTTGAAAATCTCTCAGGTAAACTTATGTACAGACTTAAGCAATACTCAATTTGACAAAACTTGCATACAGGTGTGTGGCAATACTTAAAATGTTTTGTACAAATATGCTTGCAGAAGATGCACACAAGCAAGATTACACATGCTCATAAATGAGCCTGAAATTCATGCCTAAATTTGCCAGGTTGCTGGAAGATACATACCCAGGATATTCCTCTGACTACTGTACTGGGTTATGATGTATTGATAAAAAATATTCTCAGTGGATTTTTCATGGACATGATGTGTATACCAAATATTGTGCATTCAGTGACACTCTCCTCGGGGAAAAAACAACAACCCTGAAACCGTAGCGTTTTATATATCCCATGGAAGACAAAAAATTGTAATTCAGTCAAATATCAGCCCAAGGAAAAGACATAAAAAAACCCCTGTAAAACTAACAAAAGAATCATTGATTTTTCTATGTGGCAGCATAAAATTGGTTTGGCAGTTCTGGAAGACAAATGGACACATTTACTATTACATAATTTTTTGTATGGAATCCTGGGAAAGTTGATGCATTGCTAATAAACGCGAGATTCTACACACATCATTCTTCTGATATAACAGGTAACATACAAATTTGAACTCAACTCAACCTTATAAATGTATAACAGAGTATATGAACCATTACCCTGTCTATTCTGATATAACAGGTAACATACAAATTGAACTCAACTCAACCTTATAAATGTATAACAGAGTATATGAACCATTACCCTGTCTATTCTGATATAACAGGTAACACACAAATTCAAACTCAACTCAACCTTAAAAATGTATAACAGAGTATATGAATCATTACCCTGTCTATTGCAAAAAAGGCAAACAGGAGTAATATATAAAGCTCAAAACATTAAATATGTATATATTAGTCAACAGGAACCAGTACTGTAAATGTTACTGCCTGATAAAAGCTATCAAAATGGGAGTGACCACTCTTCTTGGGAGCAGTTAAAATGGTAAGAAATATGGTGATTATACATCAACTTTGGCAAGAATAAACCAACAAATAACTGCTCATGTAATACATGGGTTGAAAATGCAAAAAATCCAACAGATAAGATATATAAAAAAAAAATCATCCACACCAAATGACATCACAGAACATTGTGAATTCTGAATCCTTCCAATACATGTGAGTAACACAATAACAATAATAATGTTAGAAAAAAAAAGAAGAAAAAATCAACCAGATTAATTCTAATATTTGTTTTCAATAAAATTTCTTTTCTGTTAAAAAATAGAAAGTCGTATACATACTCAGGCTCTTCCCCTTTTTAGTTTTATTTCCACTGGCAGTATCACAAACATCTGTCTCAGATAGTGCCAAATCATGCTGATTTGTTTTTTTGTAAGAGATAGCACTATATAAATTCCATGTATTATTATTATCATTAAATATATGCCTATGTAATTTGTCATGAGAACAATTCATAAAGGACTTTGTCATTCACGTAGTCACTGACGACACGTTATGGTTCATATCTCATTAAACCATTTCATGATGAAATTTGTCTTTACTGATAAGATTATTTGAATCTTATTATTCGTATTACATTAAATTTTTAAAATGTATTTTCTTATCCCTAACATATACCATACACTGAAATACCTTGACAAATTTTTATTTCATTTTACTTGCTAACCATCCCAAAAGTTGATAAACTCTCTGCTGTTATACAGACTGGTCATATCACTTCTAAAAAAAAAATCCATCTGTCCAACAAAACAAAGCTTTCATAATACAAAAAACTCAAGATCTTTGTCAAAGTTTGAAGAAAACCTCTGCGTCTTGTATCAGTCGGCATACAAACGTTTAAACTTGCTTCCTTCCTTGTAGCCGGAGTACAACTTGAGCATTGTCTCTGTCATGCGACTGATTTTTTCGGGGTCTTGGTATTTTTCCCGCCACTGGCGCCGAAGGCCCCTGTCCACGGTGGGCAGGTGGGGGTCAGGGGACAGGGCCGCCACCAGAATCTCTGGCTTCTTCTCCTGCTTCTGGCGCTGGGTCTGCCAGGTGAGAAATTTACAAGTCGGCATTATTACAGGTGAAAAAGGTAAGATATTGCGCTTACTTTAAAACTGAATGAAACTAAAAAACACAACAAAACAACAAAAACCAAAACAAAAAACCAAAGCAAAAAAACCTCCAAAATGAATGAAACTTAGGAATTGGGCCAGCATTAAAGATTTAGACCTAGATCAAAAGAGCTTAAAAATTTTGAAGAAATAAACAAGCATCATTACAAATATCGTATTTTTTATATCATATGTGAATTAATTAATAATACCTTGTATGCATGAAAGTAATAAAAAAAAACCTGGAATCATTCTTAGCATCTGTTTAAGTCTTCTGAATGAACGAATGTCACTAATTTTTTTTTTCTACAGTTAGTAATAATTTTACCATGTACGCGTGCAAGTAATAAAAACCTGGAATAATTCTTAGCACCCATTTAAAGTCTTCTGAATGAATGAATGTTACTAGTTTTTTTTTCCCCACCTGGATACATTAGTATTCAGTTCCTGTAAGCACCCCCCCCCCCCCCCCTCTCCAAAAACTAATGACATGGATTCACAACAAATGTATGTACTCACTGCAAACATTTTTTTTTTTTTTTTCTACTCACTGCAAACCTATCTATCTATCATTGAGAGTACAAAGTAACATTATAATATGGTTTGTTTAACTGCACAAAGTATCATATTTTAAAATGACTAAATCCTGATGGTTTTCTCCTTCATAAAAAGACATAAATGGCAGTGGTTTGGTGGTATGGATCTGGTTGCAGAGTCTTCAGTTGTGCCCCCACAGGACTACGGGACAGGTGGAGGTGGAGGTGAGTTTGGTGGTCTACAGGTAACACACCTGTCTAGAAAGCAAGAAGTCCTGGGTTCAATCCTTGTCTGAACTCAAACCCCCCCCCCCCCCCCCCTTCTCTAAACCTTGAGAGGTGGTCAAGGCGCTAGTCTTTTAGATGATTTATTTATTTATCAAATAATTTATTTATTCATTTATTTATTTATGTATGTATATTTATTCTTTTATATCGAGGATAATGGAATAAGCACCCATGCAGTTTTTTTACATTCCCGTACCTGTGTGTATGCAGTTTTGTAAATCTTGTCATCTGTTCCCACAAATGAGGAGGAAGAATCCAAATATTCAAGGTGACCACAGGATGTTAAGCTGGGAAACACCTAACAACACGTGGGTGTGTGGATCGGTGGTCTAGGAGGTAATGTGCCTGCCTAGAAAGCAAAAAGTCTGGGTAGGAGTGTGCGGTGGTTTGTATCCCGTTTGGGCCCAAATTTTTCCCCCCATCTATTTGACCATGAGTGGTGGTCTGGGCGCTAGTCTTTTGGATGAGACGATAAACCGAGGTCCTGTGTGTTACACATCTTTATTTGGCACACATAAAAGAACCCACAGCAACAAGGTGGTTGTCCCTGGCAGAATTCTGTAGAAAAAAGCCACTCTGATAGGGAAACAAATACAGTTGCAGACAGGAAAAAGATTTTTAAAAAAGGGTAGGCGCTGCACTTGTGGCGACGCGCTCTCCCCGGGGAGAGCAGCCCTAATTTCACGCAAAGAAATCTGTCGTGACATAAAGGGGAATAAGTTGAAACATCACAACAGCAAAACACGACAATATTAGATGGCATATTCTCCACACCCAGTTTTACCTTTTTTTAAATATTATTTTTATCCCGTTTTACCTTCACGGCCACATCAGCAGGATCCTCTCTGCAGGTGAGGTGTACCTCAGGCCTCTTGTCCAGGCAGATCATTCTCGACGCATCTGATTGGCTCGGTTCTCCCGCGGGGAGATGGAGGGGGGGTTGGCTTTTCGGGACATCATGTACATTCTCCTCATTGCCACCTTCCTCTGTTCTCCTCCTTCGCCTGCTGTCTGTAACAAAAACAAAAAAACGAAAAAGAAAAAAAAGGGTTTCTGTGTTAATGACCATGAAGTGGGTGATGTACTGTTATTGCTACAGTGACTAAAACAGAATTAGGCTTGACCCCCAATCCTTGCCAAAACACGCATCCACGCACACCATCCATGCACAACACACACACTCCTCACACACACACTCACCACACCACACACACACACACACACACACCCACACACACCACACACCCACCACCCACCACCCACCCCACACTCACACCAACCACACACACCCACACACACACACACACACACACACACACACACACACACACACACACACAACACACAACACCCCCCCTCCCCACTCACTCACTCACTCACTGATAACGGGAACAGATCCCATTTAAAAACTGCATACCCATTATCCTCGAATAAAAGAATAAAAAAAAAACAAAAAAAAAACATAAACAAACACCTCCCCCCCCCACCCACCCACCCCCCACAAATACACCAACCCCCCCCCCCCCCCCCCACACACACACCCCCCCCCCACCCCCCACCTACCCCACCCACACATGTAACTCTTCACCTGTCCTCGTTGCTTTTTCCTCTTCTGGCAGACGTCGGTCCAGCTAGGGAACATGGTGTTGCCTCTGACAGGGGGTCGTCTCTTGGCCGAGGGCAGCACCACCACGTCTGTCACACGCGCGAAGATGCCGTGTCCCTCCGTGCAGCGGAAGTAGGCTTACCCAGGTACACTCCGTCATGACCCTCTGGGACTGTCAACAGAGGTCAGACAAGATTGAATGCTGTAGGTTAAAGGTACAGGTGGATCGGTGGTCTAGGTGGTAACGCACCTTGCCTAGTTCCAAGCAAAAAGTCCGGATCGGAGTGTGCGGTGGTTTGTACCCCGTTGGGCCCAAAACTTTTCCCCCATCCATTAGACCCTGAGTGGTGGTCTGGGTGCTAGTCTTTCGGATGAGATGATAAACCGAGGTCCTGTGTGTTACACATCACTATTTAGCGCAGTAAAAGAACCCACGGCAACAAGGGGGTTGACCCTGGCAAAATTCTGTAGAAAAAAGCCACTCTGATAGGGAAACAAACAGTTGCATACAGGAAAAAAAAAAAAAAAAAAAAAGGGTTGGCGCTCCACTTGTGGCAACACGCTCTCCCCTGGGGAGAGCAGCCTGAATTTCACGCACAGAAATCTGCTGTGACATAAAGTGGTACAAAATAAAAAAAGGTGTCCCATAACCTTTGTGGTCATAGGGGAGTGAGGCATCAGAGACCTCAGCTTCTCTAGGGGCCAGAATGTTGAGGGCAGTGGTACCCATCTCCTCTCCCTTGCTGCTTTACCTTCCCTGACCCTGAAGAGGGCAGGTACCCATTTACAGCTGGGTGAATTGGGTAAACTTAAAAGGTACAGGAATGTAAAGGACTTGCAAAAACAAGTACACTCCGTCACGACCCTCCAGGACTGCCGACAGAGGTCAGACAAGATCGAATGTACGATTGATAGAAGGCATAAAAACACATCTCCCATACTCATCAGTGTGATTTTATTTTATTTTATTTCTTATTTAATTTATTCATTTATTTTAGAAGGCATAAAAATACATCCCCCATACTCATTGGTGGGATTTTTATTTCATTTATTATTTATTTATTTATTTATTTATTTATTTATTTATTTATTTATTTATTTATTTATTCTTTTATATGGAGGATAATGGAATAAGCACTCATGTGCTTTTTTTTAACATCCAGTCCCCGTGTGTATGCAGTTTTGTAAAGCTTGTCATCTGTTCCCACCAGCACAGATGGCCTACTCTTATGAAAGGCTTCAAAAACACTTCAAAAAGTATGTCCCAAAAATCCATATTTTTGTGCAAAAGTATTTTTGGCTTTTTTTTTTTTACAGACTGACATGAAATTTTTGATCCACTTGGTAAACTGGCAACACAATAGCATATCAATTATATATAAAGGCATAATAACTCTTACCACTTTCATCAAGCCTGACCCCCACACGCAGCACAGGAGCAACAACACTGTCATCCACAAAGTCCACAAACTTGATGGACCCTGCAAGACACACACATACGCCAGGATAAAAACATCCAGCAAACTGTTTTGTAACAATCTGTCTTCTGCGTGTAAACTTTTCCTCTTTTAAAATTCAAGCAAACTGTTACCCAAGTCAATCCTCTCACAATTAATTTCATTTCTCACCTGATCAGTCCCAGCATCTTTTCAAAAAGTATATTTTAAAAAAGATTTTGTGGATCATAACAACAACAAAAAACTTGATGGACCCTGCAAGACACACACATACACCAGGATAAAAACGTCCAGCAAACTGTTATCATGTTCCAATTGTCTTCTATGTGTAAACTTTTCCCTTTTTAAAATTCAAGCAAACCGATACCCAAGTCGATCCAATCACAATTCATTTCATTTGTCACCTGATCAGTCCCAGAATCTTTTCAAAAAGTATATTTGAAAAAGATTTTCTGGATCATAAAAACAACAAAAATACCACCCCCACCCCCCACCAACAACAAAAGCAAAATATTTCAGAAGTCTAACACCAGTAAGAAAAACGACTACCAGCAACTTAGAAACAGGGTTCCATTGTGTGTGTGTGTGTGTGTGTGTGTGTGTGTGTGTGTGTGTGTGTGTGTGTGTGTGTGTGTGTGTGTGTGTGTGTTGTTGTTCTTCTCAGTTTATGTCTGTTCACATAAGTGATATTAGACCAAAAAACAAAACAAAAAAAGCAAGCAAATAATGATACTTGTAGAACTTTTAACCAATGGTAGAAACAAAAAGTAAGTAAAAACACCAAAAGTAAACATTAAACCCTGAACAATCAATCAGAACTTTTTAGAAAATTAAGAAGAGCACGAGATCAATGTCTTTGTCTTGTAAACAAGTTAGTAACATGTTCATAAGCACTATAGTAAATTGTCAATAGGACTCTTCTTCAGCGATAAGGCGAGTTCACACAGCAACACACAGTTGCTTAAAATGTTGTCCAGAGAGTTCTCACGTGTGATGGGAAGACACACGTTTTAAAACGGGACAGTCAAAAATAATATGACTGACTGAAATCGTCCCATCACATATGCAACGCACATTTTTAGCATACTTCGTTCGGAAGGCATTTAATTTAAGTCTATTTATGAGACAAATGACCAATCTAAGACACAATTTATACAGCCCAAAATGTACACATGTGTGTGTGTGTGTGTGTGTGTATGTGTGCACGTGCGTGCACGCGTGCGTGTGTGTGTTCATTCATTCATTTCATTTCATTTATTCTTTTATGTCGAGGAGAATGGAAAGTTCAAAGCAATGGCAGGCATAGAAGTAACTGCCACTGCCACAGGGAGACAATTTTTCCAACAGGGTCGTAGCTTCCCCATATTGTCCTTCGGATGAGACAATGGATCTTAACAACAAAAAAATAACCCCCCCCCCCCCACACCCCACAACAAAAGCAAAAACTGAAAAATATTTCAGTAATCTAACACCAGTAAGAAAAACTCTGTTGTCCTTCGGATGAGACTTTAAACCGAGGTCCCGTGTGCTAATGCACGCAGAACATCTTGCGCACAAGTTAAATCCTGTTCCACTCTTCGTAAGAGTAGGCCATCGTGTGCCGGTGGGAACAGATGACATTTACAAAACTGCATACACACGGGGACTGGATGTAAAAAAAAGCACAAGAGTGCTTATCCCATTATCCTCGATATAAAAGAATAAATCAAATCAAATCAATACTGTCACACCAGTCTCCTCTCCAGTCACTGTACCTGGCTTCCCCTGCACCATGACCCTGTCCCCCACAGCCAGCTGGATCTGGTGACGCCTGACCTTTCTCAGCATGTTGGGGGTCAGCGACCCTTCCTCTTTGGCCTGGGCCAGGTAGCTGTTCTTCAGTAAGTCTCGCCAGAACCGCTGACAGGGTCCACAGTTGCAGACGTCGTTACCGTACGATTCCTGTGAAAGCAAAGGTGGTGTGTAGTTTTTACTGGAACATGTGTGTGTTTATGTGCAGACATCATCAGCATATGATTCATGTGAAACAAGATGTGGTGAACAGTTTTACGGGAGGACATGTGTGTATGTACAGACATTTAACAATTAAAATTTTTTTATTTTTTATTTTTTTTTTTGTACGTGCAGACATCATCAGTGTATGATTCCTGTGAAACCAAACGTGGTTAACACTTTTACAGGAGAACATGTGTGTATGTGCTGACATCATCAGTGTGTAATTCTTGTGAAACAAGATGTGGTGAACAGTTTTACAGGAGGACATGAGTGCATGTGCAGACATTTAAAACATTTTTTGGGGGGGTTGTATGTGCAGACATCACCAGCATGTGATTCATGTGAAACACAATGTGGACAGTTTTACAGGAGGCCATGTGTGTATAACTGTATGTGCAGACACTTAAAATTTTTTTTTTTTTTTGGTATGTGCAGACATGATCAGCATATGATTCCTGTGAAACAAGATGTGGTGAACTGTTTCACAGCAGTGTGCTGCAGTATGTGAGTTTAAGAATACATACATACATATATACATATATATATATATATATATATATATATATATATATATATATATATATAAAAAACACAGTTGGATAAGATATTCCATGCATATTTATGCACAAAACACAATTATCTCAAACTTATTATAATAAAATTAATCTGTATGGATTGTCTTCTGCATTGATCTGTGTGTTGTGTGGGTGAAACAATGGAGTGCTCAAGACAATGGGATTCTAATCTTAAAGACCCTGAAGTCAAGGTTGTAGGTTTGAATCTCATGAATATCTAGCAATCTGAGGGTATACATGTATTCTTTACAAGTCTTTCAGGCCTGCATATTGCAGGCTGACATTTCCCTTCCTCTTTTAAAATGTATTTGAAAAAAAAAAGAAAAATGAACATTCAAGTTCCCATATATATTTTTTTTTTATAATTATAAAGCAATGAATGGAAAGATGCAGCAATAACTACCAATGAATCATTGAATGGCTTAAGACTTTTTTCTCCTCTTAATCCCCCCCCCCCCCCCCCCCCAACCTCTCTCTCTCTCTTTATCAATGCCATATAAAAAGTATTGATTTATGTTATGCCAGCATTATAATAATCTCTTCAAAGTAGATGATACCTTCAGCACCACCATTCACCATTTAAAATTAATCAGATGATTTGCTTAAACTTACACATGTGCATAGTTTTTCTCACTGGCTTTTATACATAAATCTGTGGAATTTTCGAAAACAACATAATGGTTGGTATCGTCTTAAACAACAGCAAAAAATACTGCTGAATAAACACTGGCAACAAAATAATTTTACAATTAGAACATTTTCAGGGCAGAGATACTCAAAATAAATTAAAGAGACTTAAATTAAGTTCTAATAAAGTATTCTTTAAAGGCTACAGATCGTGCAAAAGCCGTAAAGTCAATGTCATTGTCAATCAGAATCATGATCCCCCTTGTATCTCATTTGTCCTGTTTCAAGAATAACACGATCATCTACATAGTTTCATACCTGGTTGGCATTGTCTGCAATACTGCTCTGCATGTTACGTCCTGGTTCAGACAATGTTACTCGCTGCGATGTTTTTAAACTGTCATTTTTCTCAGCTGGACTGATCGCACTTCCAGACGACATCGTGACCTACTTTTACCGCTTCCTTGACAGCCAACTTTCATTTTTACTCCCATCATTCCCCGTACTCTAAAACCTGGATTGGATTTTGGACAGGTCTGTAAGGTGTTTATTTTGTTTTCCTGTTGTCATTAGTGTTGGGGTTGGGGTATTTTCAAAGGGAGGTAATCATTTATCTGAGTGTCGGAGTTTGGCTTTTCTTGTGTATGTTATATTTGTGCACAGGACTGCATTATATCACAATACCCCCCCCCCAAAAAAAAAAAAACAACAACAAAAAAACAACAACACAAAAACACAACAACAAACACACACACACACACACAAAACCCCAACCCCCCCACCCTAAAACAAAACCAAAACCAACTAAAACAAAAGCTAAACTAAACAAAAACCCCCAACAAAACAAAAAGTAAAACAACAATACAAAAAAACCCCTACCAACAACAAACTAGTTACAAAACAACAACAATAAAAGCAAACCAACAACCCCCCCCCCCCCCCCTCTCAAAACAACCAAACATATCACCCCTCCCCAACCCTAAAACCCAAAACAAAAACCACTATCAAAGTAAATTAAAACAACAAAGAAAAAGAAAAGAAAACAACAGTATAAAACCCCATTTGTTTTGTGTTTATATATATATAATATATATATATATATATATATATATATATATATATATATATATATATATATATATATTGGTGAGATTTTGCATATACAACAGTTTTTACCCACCATTGAGGTATCTGCAATTCAACTGCTGGGAGGTGTCTAAACATGACACCTGTGTGCATGTCTTTATAAATATATATTTTTAATTTTGTATTTTGTTGTCATCCGTTCTTACCGGCATGAAATTACCTACTCTTCCATAAGGCAGAACAGGTTTTTAATGTGTGGCAAGATGTTCTCAAATCTCTGTGTGTTCGTACACTGGGTTCAGTTTGTACAGGACTTTTGGGGGGAGTTGAGTCAGTTCTGATCAGTTTGATTTTCCTGTGAAACTGGAAAGAAAGGGTAAGGCTGGGAATCAAACCCAGAACCTCACAGTTAACTAGTTAGGCTGGCGAATGTCTAAACGGCACTGCCACATTCCTTCTCTTTTCACTCAAAAAAAAAAAAAGGAACTTATAAATAAATAATTAAAAAAAATATATATATAGATATATATACACACATATATATATATTAAACCTTGAAAGAGAATAGTTGTTTAAAACTTTGAGTTTGGTCAGCTATCATTAAATCAAAATAGTTCTCAGTTGACATGAGGTCTTGGCAAAGTACAAACTTGTCTGACAGTTAAAGGGAAACAACTGCCTTAGCATGTCCACAAGGTACTGGACTAATTTACAGTTGTTTCCTTTGATATTTCACAGACCTGTTTTCTCTATAGCTCAAAAGAATTAACGGGGATAAACTAATGTGAATTGTGAAAAAGTGGACAAAGTATTATGCACTGTTCACACTTGATATGTTATAGCAGTTACCATATATGTCATGAGGTTTTATCTTATTTTTGCATTGTTCGCTTTGCTTTGCTATGCTTTGTTTACCCCATTCTTGGGGCTGGTGGCATGAAGAATAAATCTTGTTCATGTTCTCTCTCTCTCTATATATATGCGCCTGCCATTAAAAAAAAACCCACGTACATATGCACAGCGACTGAAGCAGTCAACCAGTTAAGAATATGTGAAAATTGTATACTGTGGTATGAGAAATGCTTTAAGGTTAAAAGATATATGAAAAGAACACGCACTGGAAAATACGCCACTTGCAAACCCACTGTAAAAGGTAAAGGTAAAGGTGTCCCATAACCTATGCGCTTGTTAAGGGAGCATGGCATCAGAGACCTCAGCTTCTTGAGGGGCCAGCATATTGAGGGCGGTGCCCATCTCCTCTCCCTCGCTGCTTTACCTTCCTTGACCCTAAAGAGGGCAGGTACCCATTTACAGCTGGGTGAACTGTGCTGAAGCCAAGGTGCGCAGACACCCATCCAATTAGTAATCAGGCTTGATGCTGCTAAATCTTAACTTGGGGAAAGCGAGTCCTCTGACCACTGAGCTATCCTGTCCCCCAGACCCACTCTAGAAGTATACAATTCCATGTTTGTATATGAAGAGTATTTCAGAACTGAAATATTGGAGATTGACCCTGTAGCCAAGTGGTTAAGACTGGTCAGCTTTAATCCCATGTGTCCATGAAGATGTGGGTTTGAATCCCAATGTGTCCGGTGAATTAAGGGTGGGGATTTTTACGATGTCGCAGGTCAACTTCAAATTTTATTTATTCTTTTATATCGAGGATAATGGAATAAGCACTCATGTGCTTTTTTTACATCCAGTCCCTGTGTGTATGCAGTTTTGTAAATTTTGTCATCTGTTCCCACCTGCACACAATGGCCTACTCTTATGAAATGCGGACCAGAATTTAACGTGTGCGCAAGATGTTCTGCGTGCGTTCGCACACGGGGCCTCGGTTTACAGTCTCATCCGAAGGACTTTTGGGGAGAGTGGAGTCAGCACTGTTGTTAACTCCAGGGCAAAAATCCCCTTGACTGGGAATCAAATTTGGGTCGTCAAATTGCCAGTGCAATGTTCGGACCACAAGGCTATCCCGTCCCCCTGGGTCCATGAAGATGTGGGTTTGAATCCCAAGGTGTCTGGTGAATTATGGGTGAGGCTTTTTACAATGTCCCGGGTCAACTTCAAAGTGCAGACCAGCTAGTACCTTAATTCCCTTGTGTGTATATACACATACATAAGATCAAATATGCACGGTAAAGATCCCGTAATTCATGTCAGTGTTATGTTTTGGAAACATGAAAACACCCAGCATACATCCCTGAAGTTGGACTGGGGCTATCTAAGTGGTGGCCAAATATGGTTGCATGTGCTAGATCTCACCATTGGTAAACCATGGAGCTCTAGCTGAGGAACGAAAAAAAAGGGGAAAAAAAGAATAAATACATGAAAAAAATGCCACTTGCAAATCTCTCTTCTTTACTTCGTGAAGAACCAGTTTTTCTGTTAATGTATACATACACATTACCACAGAAAGCAACACACACACAGACACACACACGCATGCAAGTATTCACACACAAAACCACACATCAAGAGATTAAGTGAGATATGAGTTTATTCATGTTAGTTGAGTAACCTTTTACCCCAATAAAAAAAAAAAACACAACAAAAAAAACATAAAACCAAAAAAAAAAAAAAAAGGCCCAGGGAAAAGGTCTCAGATCTCTATAAAAGGTTACATAAAACAGGGGGGTGGGGTGGGGAGGGGGGAGTTGACCCCACAAGCTGCAACAAAAGTAATACATCTGTCAAATGCATACAGTACTGGCAGTGGTCGTCCCTGACGAACCATACCACCCCTCCCTCTCACTCTAGCCGAGGGCAAGGTAGTAAATTTTCGCTGAATTAAAAATGAATTTCAAAAAGAAAAATCACAAAGACAGAATGTACCTACGTCAGGGCACACAGTCAAGCGCGCGCACGCACACACACACACACAGGGCACACAATCAAGCACACACACACACACGCACACGCACTCACAGAGGGCACATGATCAAGCACACACACGGACATACAAAACCCAGATGAGAACAATCGTCAGAGCACACCATGAAGAAAACACCCAGATGAGAACAGTCGTCGTCTTGCCTGATAACCGTTTATCTGCATACACTCAAGTCTCCAGTCAGTCGCAGCATAAAAATAAATCTCTTCCTTTGTACATTGGTTGCACCCTCTCACACTCTCATTACCATTACTTGCACACACATTCCCCCCTTTCAACTGTAAACCCACATACTTGCTCGCACACACATAACACATGCAATGGATGCCCATAGGAAAAAAAAAAGAAAGACTAAAAAAAAAATTTTGAAAAAAAAAAATAGAACACCCACTTTTGCTCTCTTGAAATGGCAGTTGGGCAACAGGCAGAAGGGCTTGGTGCGAGTGAATCCACACACATACAAAATACCCATCCTTTACAATAATAATAATTAAAAAAAAATCAAGCTCAATGCGTAGAAATCCACAGCAAAACAAGCGCTGATGGAAGTTTAAAAAAAAAAAAAAATTTCTGAAAATATAAATGGGATGTAAAATTGTAAACCATTTCTTGCTAAATGCATCAGTTTGATAAAAAAAAAAAAAAAGTTCAGAAAAAAAAAATTGGAGTGTTTAAGAGGCAAGGTTGTGGAAGGGTGGGTGATACTGCAAAGAGGAAGACTGAGAACAAAACAATAGCAAGCAACTGTACTGGGGGGGGGGGGGGGGTGGGGGAGGTTGGGAGGAGGGAAGAGCAAGTTCACCCCCTTCCATGAAGCCAATGAGGGGCAGCTCCTCTGACTTATTACATCAGGAACAACTACGAAAGATGTTTCATGAATTTTCTGATGGACCATACTATGCATGAGGTGCTTCACGAATTTCAATGTATTAGACGAGTCAATAAAGCTCTAAGAATGTCAAAAAAACTTATGTTGCTGTATAACTTAGCTTTCTTGAAACACAGGAGTTTAAAGTCATTTATTTGTGAAGAATTTTGAAGACAACTTGCATAGTATCTTTTAAAAAAAAAAAGAAAAAAAAAAGCAAAATAAACAGCAACACCAAATGGAAAAACCCCACTGTTAATTTTTGATGTTGTTTGGTTTACATCATTTTCTAGTGTGCATAGCTGGAAAACAGGATTGAATTGAGTTAGGTGTTATCCCAAGACAGGGGTGACATGCCAAATATATCCAAGTCGATCTGTCTTGGGCTTTTTTTTTTTTCATGCACTCATCTAGCCTACTGCCTGTCCAGTCTTTTGCATCATCTGTCCATTGATGTCTTGGTCAGTCTTCACCTGTCCTTCCTTCCACTCTCCCGGTCAGCATCGTTTTAAGCAAACAATCACGTCTCATAAGGGAAAACATGAGAATCTAAGGATTTGGGTTGTTTTCAATAGTTCTTTTTGGCCTCCTTTGTTTGGTATTGTCTTTTCAACAAATTTCCCCCCCCCCCCCTGCTGGAAAACAATTTTTACAATGCGGATTTTTCATCACCATCTATACTAAGTCTTGGGAATTATGAAACTGTCGACATATCTACTTTATACCTAACAAGTGTTATTCTCTCTACTACAAAGCAAATGTACAACAAGCTTGTTGAAATTATCCTCACTGGGAACTATGTCAATGGGAGCATGCCAGTTTAGTCACTTCCTAGCAAATTTCTTCATGCAGGAATCATTTTCAGTGAGACGAATGAGTTTCAAAAACAAGAAATGACACAAGACCTAATTCAATGGACGAAAAGAATTAACCAGGACAATAAGAGAGACCGATTCAGAAACTAAGGTAAGAGTGTGAGTGTGTGTGTGTGCATGTGTGAGAATGCGTGTGTGTGTGTGTGTGTGTGCATGTGTGAGTATGTGTGTGTGTATATGTATGCAAAATCTGTATGAATGCATACAAAAACACCCAAGCACATGTGAACACACAGATGCCTTACTTCAGTTAGGAAAAAGGCTGAATGTGATAGGCACTGCCTTAAAACTGTCCCTGGCAAGAAAGGATTCAGTAGGCTGCACAGTAACAACCCCCAGATACCCACCCCCTACTGCATTGCAGAGATGACTTATCTCTGGTAAAGACTGCTGGAAGACGGACAGGAATGAAGCAACTGCAGCACAAAGAAGTGTGGGCAGGGTTGTGGGATGGGAGGAAAGGAAATGGTAGATATATGGGGAATTCTCAAACAAGTTAGGAACTTGGGTCTCAAAAGCAGGAATGCTTGTCTCACAGAGAGGATGCCACTGGGTTAACATGCACAGAATTAACAGGTTTGTTCATTTCAACAAGGAATCCCAACTGGTCATATGCTTTTGAAAGGCAAGCAGCCTCTTCAGTCCCATGTTTTTTTCCTACTTGCATCTACTATATATATTATACCTTATAAATCTGTGCACCGATTCTGAAAGTTTCATCAAAGGCACATCTGAAGCTACAGGGAAGAAACTGTACGGCAAATAACAGTTGTAACACTCCTATGTCACATGTCTTAAAAGAAGAAATGTTTACCTCCTAAATTCAACAGTGCAAATGAACTACGGTGAAGAACAGACAATGCCCTCCGGACATACGATTCATTCCCAGGACAAGATTTAACACAGGAGGAGGCCTTGTGCTTTACATATCATACTGGGAGAAAAAAAATATACACATACAAACCCTCTTCTACTCCAAGACTAAATGTCCTCAAGAGTAACCAAAAAAAAAAAAAAAGCCCTTCTCATTGCTTTCAATATGTTTCTGACTGGTACAAAAATGACATAGAATACGACAAATAAGTCACATTCAATATGTTTGTTAAGGAAACTACATATGTTGCAAAGACTGTCAGTCTACTGGCAAGTTGCTGTCTATTTGGTTGCTGTAAAGAATTGTGGACTGTTTACTATTTTTGAGCCGTGCATGCAATCTGCACCAAAGTCTGTATGATTTAATTGGATTAGGTGCCATCCAAAGACTGAGGTTGATGACACAAGTATCTTCAAGCCGACCTGTCTTGGGCCTATTGCTTGTTCTCAACTAGCCTTCTTACTGTCTTGTCCAGTCTTGGACATCATCTCCACACTATGTACCGATCTTCCCCTGTATCTTTCCATCTACTCTCCCAGTCAGCACTGGTTTGGTTGGGCAATCATGTCTCATCATGATCTCATGATCGTCTAGCCAACATGACTGTCTATCCAACAGTCGGTGTATTTAAGCAGATCACAGATCTATTATCTGGTTCCGGCGTATTGGTCCTTTTGCACTGGGCACATCACTTGAAACTTGCAGACCTGCCTACCCCACCAAAAATTCAGAATTCAGGTCGGTGAAAAGAAGTCTTTTAAAAATAACATTTAGTCTTCTGAAGTCGGAGTACAGCTGCCTATATGGCAAGGTACTTGGAAAAAAGTTATACATACAAACTTCTCATTCAGTGTGCAGTTTCCATCTCACAGTGATTCCCAGGTGGGGTGATCTGGGTGAGATAGAATGCACATTTGGGATGACCCCAGAGTGCTAAACTGGGGATCACGCAACAACAACAACAACAACAACATTGGTATTTTTGGACCTGCAAATCTTACATTTGCCTCCTGTGTATTTTTAATGATCATTTTAACTCAAGGCCCCCATCAAATATACGTGGTTTTTTTTTGTGTTTTTTCCCCCCGAAAACTATATCTTTAAAAATTCCTTGAATGCATTTTGGTATTACATGTGCATGTTTTAGACAGTTTTTTTTTTTTTTTTAAGGAGTGTCATAGCTGCCAACCTTTTGAGAATCCAAAAATGGAATTTAGTAAGGGGATGGGATTATGAGAAGGGCTTTCCCTTCTTCCCCCCAATCTGAAAAGGCAGGGGTCAGGGGCACAGGCCTCTGAAGCTTAAGTGTTTTTAATGGTACAAGGGACACATTTTCATGTCCTGACAAGATGACGTAGTCAGGAAAAAAAAAAGAGATCATGCTCTCGTGGGTTTTTGAAAAAAATACTTTTATTATTGAAATTTCAGCACTATAAAAATAATTTCTTGAAAACCAAAATTTGGAAAAAAAAAAGGAAATGGTTAGCAGCTATGGTGTGTATGTGTGTGTGTGTGTGTGTGTGTGTTGTGTGTGTCTGTGTGCATGTTTGTGTGTGTGTGTGTGTTAGGACAAGAGAGAAAAAGAGAGAGAGGGACAGCAAGTGAGAAGGAGAAAAGGACAGCAAAGAGCAGGGGTGAGTGTGTGTGAAGAGGGGGGGGGGGGGGTGAGGCCAAGAGCTCAAAGATGAGGGAAAGAGGCGGTCAGACAATTACAAATAAGGGGAGAGGGGAGAGAAGCGAGAAGGGTCGTTATCAGGTTGAAACAGGTTTATCATTGAAATGGTTTAGTGCAAATGATCTCTCTCCCCCCCCCCTCAAAATCAATTTCATGCTTTTTACTAGCAAATAAAAAAAACCAAACCCAACCCCAAAATAAACAAAACCCAACACCCCCCAACTATATGAGGTCCATATTTGTACAAATATCTAAAAAAATTGTGCAGGCAGGTAGGTTTTGAACTTAGGAGCAGAACACTACGGTTCATTTCTTTTTCTGTAAAGTTTTTATACAGAGGTCTAGGAAAAAACAAAAACAATAACAACAAAAAAAACCACCACTCAGAAAAACAACAATAAAACAACCCCCCAACAAAAGCGGTCAAAAAGTAGTACCCTGTCATTTATTATTAACAATCAGGTTTTTCAGATCTCTTCCCTCTTCCACTGCCAACAGTAACAGATATTACAAACATTCTTTTTTTTTTTTTTTTACAAGTCCAAACAAACAAGACAAGAACATTCTTTCCCCAATCTAGCCCTCAAACAACAACAAAACACAAAAAACTCCCATCCCCCACCCCTTTCAGAAAACCCAGGCAGACAACATCCTCCCATATGAAATTCTTTTCCAGTCTGAAAACCCAGCTGAAGGCTTTCACTAAAGCATATAGGTTGATAAAGGTTTGCTGAAAAAAAAAAAAAGACATTATGGAATTGTTTCATCCTACAGGGGGAAAGTGGGGGGATAAAAGACTCCTTTATATGCAAGGGTGTCATGCTGAACACAACTAGCTTTGCGTATGAATCTCCTTTCGACTGATACTATATATATATGTATTATGCGTAGATAGGGTAACACAATGACATTTTTTCATCAGATGGCTAGAATCTGAATGTGCCTGACATATAAACGGAACACAAATATGAGCAGTCTAACAGAGTCTAAAAGACCAGCAACTTAGATTAAGACGATTTTTTTTTTTCTGTGACAATGGCTTGTTTCTTTTGTGACAAGGAGCCGGTTTTTAAAACTTTCAACTTTCCATGATATACACCGGAGAAAAAGGTCAGTGAAAATATGATAAAACCTCTGGGTGATGGTGAATGGAAAGACATGATTGACTCTCTACGCTCAGACAATAGGGGCACCAAAAAAAAAAAAAAGACCAAAAAAAAAAAAAAGACGACTAAGTGGACTTGCATGTCAAGGTAATAATTTTACTTCACATGGCATTCAAAAGTCATTTAAACTTCAATACAAATAACGTCCCACAGAAAAAATCCCATGTGGCACACCCTGAAAGAAACAATCTTTGTCTCTTATCACACACAGGCCACTTCTAAGCAGACTTCAAACACGTGAAAAGAGACAAAAAAAGAGGATTTTTTTTCTTACTTTTTTCTTCTTCTGAGCTTAACAACCAAACCAAGTCCAACCATTCCAAGCGCAAGCACTCACGCACTGGGCTTCTTCAATAAGGAGGGCCGAAGTTGGTAGCACCAGGGTAAGCCGGAGAGGTAACAGAGGGGGGGAGGCTGGCAGCAGTGGCGTACCCCACAGGCGCCATGCCAAATGTGGGTCGGCTGGTCTGGCCCGGCACGCCTGGCAGGCCGGTGTAGGTGCTGGCTGCGTACAGAGGGCTGCCCCCGTAGCCAGCAGCCGTGACGGGCGTGGGGCCCAGCATGGCTCTCTGCACCCCCACGGCTGCGGGGTACTGGGCACTGAGGTATGCAGACTGGGGCGTGGAGGAGGGGATGGTCTGCAGGGAGGAGAGGGGCACACCGGCCGTGGCCGCGTACCCCGCGGCAGAGGGGGTGGCGTAGTAGGCGGTGGCGTGCTGGGTGTAGGGGGAGGCCTGCGACACCATGGCGTACTGCTGCTGCGCGGCGGCGTAGTGCTGCATGCTGGGCGGCAGGCCTGCCTGGGCTGTGGCGTAGGGGGAGGGGATGGCCGCGTAGGGGAGAGGCGGCGTACAGCCCCGGCTTGTCAGTGGCCGCCACAGCGTAGCCGGCGGGGGCTATGGCTGTCGGGTAGTAGTTCATTCTGTAGGGATCCTGGGGATCTGAAAAACGGTAAGCACCGCATGTTTTGGACACACGCGAAAACGGAATGCTGGGCAAAGTATTGTCTATGCGTGGTGTATGGGAGGGAGCTTGCATTAACGACTAACTGCCAAGTTTGTTGGGTAGTAATTGTTGTTGCTGTTGGGTAGTAGTTTACTCTGTAGGGATCCTGGGGATCTGAAAACGGTAAGCACCTCGTGTTTTGGACACATGAAAACAGAATGCTGGACACAGTATGTCTATGCATGGTGTATGTGAGGGAGCTTGCATTAACAACTAACTGCCAAGTTTGTGTGCATGCAATTCAATGAGGTCAGTTTTAACAAAAATTAGAAAACTTAGTATATAAAAACAGTTTCATCTGAAGCAACTTTTGCTATGAAATGCATTTCCTCTAGCTGAAAAAAAAGCCTGGATTGCATGGAAGGAGTTCATAATGTGCATGGATGTTGTTAACAGATGCGAAAGGAAGTTTAAATTTTTTATTTTTTTCTAAAAGGGGAAAAGTTAAGATTTCCAAGAAACTTGCACATAAATGCAAGCAGCAGTTTGGATTCTAGTTTCTACACAACTAGCGTACACTAGTGTACTCTTAACAAACCTGGCTGAGTCAAAAGGATTATTAAGACTTGTTGGTTTCCTTCAGTCACAACCAAAAAAATGTCTGTTGTTTGGTCTTCCTCCAACTAATCTCTGTATTTCTGTCACAGTCTTTTCCTCCTCTCTGAGCTACACATTGGCATTTTTTATCAAGGCCCTTTCCTTCTTTTTCACACTCATCACTTTCAGTTCTCACACACAGATGGACCCCCCCCCCCCCCCCCCCCCCATAGGCACTAATACACACCCTGAAAAGATTATTATGAAAATATCCCTCCTTCCCTTTTCTTGTTCAGCAAAGAAAGATATAACTTGTTCTCTTTTCTCTGTTTTCTAAGTAAAAAAAATGTTCTGAACATTATATATGATAATATGCACAGACTAAATTATACAATATTCAGACTAGAATATTAGGCTTTCATGCAAACAAAAGATTGTTTCGACATGGAACATCCACAGATTTCGCTTGTCCTTTGTGTGGACAAGGAATTAATGATGGAAATTGTATTTTAGAGTAAAGTCCTTGAAATGGTTCAAGGAAAGACCACAGAGTTTTTCCAATTGACACTCTGCTAAAAGTCATCCTTTCATATCCATTCTGTCATCATCAGATGAACAAGTAATACAATGACTGCTAAATTAATAGCAAGAGCTAAAAAAAAAGAAAAAAAGGTGGACAACTAGACAAAAATGTTAAAATGGCTAATCACACAAGTTGACTGACTTGTTACTTTTCTGGGACTGGGTGTCCAGGAAAGGCGGGGAAAGTATAGATGCATAAAAAGTTATTTAGATATAATAGCAAATCTGCCTCTCCCCAGAGTCATAATGAAACTGAAGTGAAAACATCAACTTTAAAAAAAAACAAGGACTTTCTATCACAGGAAAGCAAAATTATACTATTTCAAATTCCAAGTCACTCACAATCATAACAGGAATACACCCTGACAACCAGAAAACATAGCCCCCCCCCCCACCCCCTCGAGGCGACTTGTCTGGTATAAACAGCATCTCCACCTTCTAGGAATTCTGTGCTAAAAATTCCCTCTTTTCTATTCTTCTGTTTCTGCCTTGTTTCTTTTTTCCCTGTCACTTCCTTGTTTGTTTTCTGCCTTCTTGGTCCATTCTCCTGTCCTTTTTCCAGAAAAGACGACAATTCTCTCCCTTGCTGAAGTTGGATGCACTAGGCCCGACTCTTTCACTCATATGAAAGACAACATCAGTTGATGTCTGATCATTCAACGACGAAGAGGAATACCAACTTCCATTACTATCCTGCTAGGTTTACGACATGATTTTAAGCACACCTGAAATCAAAGTACTGAACACAACACAGCTTTTTAGTAAAATAAAACAAGAAGATTTGTGGTATGGATTGGACTTTTCCCTTTATCAAAAATTTGAAAAAAAAAAACCCTTGGAAAATTACAAGTTGCCTAATATGTATTTGACAACAGTCAAGTATTATCAACATTTCTTCAGGCTTGCCTGCAGAAGCCACCACACACATATCTTGTCGCCAATTAGTAAACAGAATTTAACCATAATGCAGCCCCTTGAAGCTGGATTTTGGTCACCATGTGAATCAAAACACTTATTTTGAAACACCTTCACTTGGGTTACCTGTAAGCTGCTTTCTGTTCATACCTGGTCTGGTCTGGATTGTGCGTCTTAAAAAATACCTGTGACATAAACAGAGAAAAACCCACTTTTACTACATTGTTAGATATTAGTGCTCCACTCTACACAAAATCTCTCAAGTCAATGCAATTATTACAACCCTGCACAGCACTTAAAGACACACAAAAAAGTCAAATAGTATTGAAGAACAGACACAAGGAAACCCACTGACCCAACCATGGAAAAGACCATGAATACCAGGGAATCCATCTGCTTCAGACATCAGTGAACCTACATCAGTACATACAATGTCAGGGTTCGCGCTAGGATTTTTTAAAACCGGTACTGCGAGTTGCCATATCAGAGACATCTTGACCAACTCCCCCAAAATCGGTCCCCAGAAAATAAAATCCGGTACGTACTGTGAACAAAACGAAACTATTCAGTGAGGGGGTGGGGGAGGGGGGGATTGTTCGGCAGCAAAACTAAATCAAAATTGAACGCAAATCTCTCAGACTTTGACTGCCGTGCTGCTGCCACTCGCTTCTTGGGCACGAAGCCACGCAGGAAATAGGATTTTTTTTCTAGTGCCTGTGCCACTGTTGGTGTCATTCTGTTGTTTTGCATGACATCATTCGTGAGACCTATATTCTTCTTTCTTGTTTCTATGCTTAGCGCTCATCTAGATCTTTCGTTCAATTTTGATTTAGTTTTCGACTCCTCTCTCAAAGCAACGCGCAAATTCATAGTCAAAGATCCTCCGCTTTTCGCTTTTCGTAAGAGCAGGCCATCCTGTGCCGGTGGGAACAGATGACATTTACAAAACTGCATACACATGGGGACTGGATGTAAAAAAGCACAGGAGTGCTTATTCCATTATCCTCGATATAAAAGATTAAAAGAATAAAGATTAAATAAATCTAGGCCCCATTTACTCATTGTGAATGGAAGTTACTGTCATGCCGAGAAGAGCGCGAAGCTCTATTCTTTCACAGTAAAGCTTGCTGTTCTGCGTGCTAGGCTAATCATGCTGGCGCCAAAGATGTTCGTCCGAAGGGGTGGTGGTAGGAAGGGGTAGGTGCGTAAGCACAGTACAGGCGCATGACAGACTGTCAGAAAATGTCACTTCAGACCTTTTTTTTCAGACGGAAATCTAATCGGTCACAGGCAAACAGAATCGGTACGCGGTACCGGCTGCTTTGAAAATTTTCGGTATTCCCTGTTTACAATCGGTAAAATACCGACAATTACCGGTTATCGCGAACCCTGCAATGTACACCACTGACACCTTGAGTGTAGAGAACAATGCCAATGGTCATCACAGAAGCTTTCAATCTTTCATACATGTATGCACAGGAACCCATCAATCTTGGACACAAACTGAGGAACTGATCAACGCTTCAAGGACAAACAGGCCTACCGATCACAATCATAAAATGGGAAACCTAGTTATAGACACAACTATGGATACCAGAACTTAATCAAGAACCCCCCAGCAATGGACGTGGGGAATCTGATAACCACACACACTCATGTACATACCTGTGCACACAAAAACCCAACCCTAAAACCAGTAAATATGTTGGTTTCCAATGTTACCTGTTCTAAGTTTCTGTGAGTCTGTTAAAATTTCTGTTGGTGGTTAGCTATCTCAACTTTTTCAGACTTTTGACTTGACAACATTCAGCAAAACCATTGGGGGGGGGAACAAATAAAAATCATTAGTACTGACACCGTTTTAAGTGTTACTATAGTCTTTCATAAGAAATAATCAGGCTTTTACAAAAAAAGGTGGTAAGGTGATGGTTGCAGCAAAAAAACTTTTTGCTCTATGGAAATTATCAATTTTAAGGTAAAAAATGATTATTTACAACATAATTTGTAGAATTAAATGTGTTGCTTGGGGCAAAAACGGCCATGGCATATTGCCTTGTTGGATTAAAACATAAAGAATGTGTATAATTTTCTCTTAACTCTTGTATCTCACATATTGCTTAAAATGGACCTCAACAAATTTAGTGCAGGTATCTTGTGAGAACACAAGTTCTACAACTGGATTTTTTTTTTTATATCACGCTTAAAACATATTACTTATTAGAAATTCAAATAAATACTGTGTCAGTACTGAAAGAAAGGTGGCAAATTTGGTATGTCTACAGGTGGGATCTTACTCTACAATAAAAAAAATATTTTAAAAAAATCCAGTTGTGATTCCATTGGTGTCAAATAAAAGTATGTAAATTTTAAATGTATTTGTGTATGCCAAATTCAAAGTATTTTGGTTGAAAAATAAAGTTTCTCGCTCCCCCTGTGTTGATAAGAAAACAGTCAAAAATCATATTTGAAGAACATTTTCTGATATAAAAAAACACACAGAAAAATAGCAAAACAAAAACCAACAGCACCCCCCCCCCCCCTTCAATGTTATGGCCTTGATACCACCCACATACTACAGCCTTGATACCACAAAACATATTCATAAAACATAATCACAAAACCTCTACAATCATTCCCTGTTCAGTAATACTAGGTAAATGAACAACTGTTCTGATAAATGGCTGTCAATATTTGGTCTATAGGTTGTTAGCTTTGCTCTTTCTTTGCAACTAAGCATGCAGAGGATTAAATGGTGCATGCCTAAAGACCAGTCATCCATGTCGTTGTTGATGGTTCTCTCAGTTAGTCTCCTTTCCCTTCTGCCGTTCAGGCTGAGGCTTACAAATGAGTCCAAACTATTCATGATCAGACTGACCGTAAGATTTAAGTGGTTTTTATACATTTTAAATTATTATTTTTATTATTTTTTTTATTTTATAAGTTTATTCATATATATGATTGAGTTTTGACTTTATAACTTCATAAATGTGACACTGGCAGAAATGCTTTTATTAGATTTCAAGTGCACTGTTCTTTTCTGTATATTTTTAAAAATTAAAGATTAAATTTGAAGTGTTTTACTTTACTGCATCCTGATATTTCACACACACACACACACACAGAAGAGTTAATGCATATTCTGTGCGTTGAAAATGTGATGGCAGCAAACATTCTTGCATCACATCAATGACATCATCCTCCCCACCAAAAAACAAAACAAAACAAAAAAACAAATAGGACCCCCCCCAATAAAAAAACCAACAAAAATCTTATCTTGACCTAAGATACTGCTTTTAAAATATTAGCTTGGATCTTGGTACCATACAATACTAATTAGGGCACGGAATGTTCATAAAATATAGTACACATGTGCACGATTATTATACACACATTACTCTACATCATATTCATCATTAGCTGTGTACTCAGACGATAACAACCAAGCAATCTACCTGCCCTTTCTGTTCCATGTGACCAAGCTATGCTACCAAGATCATGAGAAGCCAACCACAGGGAGCCGGAGATCCACACCACCGTCCAGTATGTGGCCCCAAAAGGAACTCAGAGCAACACCAGTAAGAAGGCACACACCCTAGTCAAGGTAGAGGACTTCTATCCAGAACAGGCCTGGATCCATGTCTATACAGATGGATCAGCTACAGATGCGGTCTTCAATGGAGGAACAGGAGTACTGATGAAATACCCATCTGGAGAAGTAGAAACAGCAAACATCCCAACAGGAACACACTGTACCAACTACCATGCAGAAACCCAAGCCCTGAAACAAGCTGCAACCATGGTCAGACACTCCAAAGATGAACGTCAGCAAGTAATTTTTTTCACTGATGCCCTGTCACTTCTACAAGCTCTGTCTGCAGACAAAGAGACAGAACTCCACAGGAACTACAGTACAGCCCTTACACAAAACAAACGTGTAAGTACCTGGCAATGAACAGGCTGATGAACTTGCATAACAAGGGGCACTGAAAGAACATTGCGAAAGCAGCCTCACCTTCCATAAAAAGAACACAATCATCACATCTATGGCCCGACCTAGCGTAGAAAAGGACTACCACCACCACCTCAAAAGAGAAGAACAAGTCATAATTCTAAGACAACACACTGGGCACAACAGACTAAACCACCATATGTGACGCTCCACCACATAATGAGACGGAGTGCACATGAGGTCAATTTTTAATTATTGACATGTTATTAATGTGCAATAAAGTGGCTATCAAATACAAAAAACAGATTGAAAATCGGACAATTCTGTGCAACATTATTACAAATTGAAATGATAGACTGTATGATGGACAAAATGAGAAACGGGCAAGTTTATTTTAGTAACAGGTTGTCAGAATGAGTGCTTTGGTATTTTCAAAACACATTTAAAAGCAAAAGGAATAAAAATTATGCCTTGATATTTCATTTTAAGATAGATAAACAGATCTAGTTTAATAATCAATCAAAATCTCAAAATTGACAGCTTGACCCCCACCTGCCTTTAAAGGCTCCTAGCACAAAATTGGGTAATGTGCTAAGCGACTCATTTCGTGGTGGAGCGCCACATATGTCTACAAAGCTGAAACTTGCTTCTTCTCCCCTGTGTGCCTGTGGTAAAGAAAACCAGACAGGTGAGAGCATCCTACAGAGATGTGCGCTATTCAGCGACCTGAGGAAGAAAGTGTGGCTGACGGAGATAACCCTACAGACCAAGCTGTACCGACCGCAAGAGGGGCTGGAAAGGACATGCCATTATTTTTCCCAGACACATATGACGGTGTAAAGCGGACAAGAGAAGAAGAATATTCTTTATGAGCTTCCTTAAAATTTTGTTTCCAGATGACATTTGTTTTGGACAAGTTGCTTGTTTCTTGATTAAAATAAAATCATAAAGATTGAGACTATATAACCCCCACCTTCAAATCTTTTTTTTTATTTTTTAAAAACACTAAAAACAGTCTATGCATCATGTACAGGCCTATACAAATGCAAGCAAAACTGAAACTATTACTTTTTAAAAACATTTTAGAATTAGTAAATGTATAGTATCATTTAAACATGTCTTAGAACTCTTAGTCTCATATAGTGAACTGACACTATCAACTTCCTGTTCATGGCAGGATTTGGCCAAAATGAGCTGAAATGGGTGGCTATGTTTAAAATGCAAGATCTCTATACTATTCATCAGATCTGTATGAAATTTGAGAATAGAGTTGGCACATTATTGTTACATGTGTTGCATTATTTTTCTTAGGTGTTTGTCAAAAGTTGTTTGTTTTGTTTCCTTTGGCTCTAATCTTAAAAAAGTATGACATGATGATACCGCACTTGAGTGGTTCTTGTACGATGTTACTGCACTTTCCGAGTGGTTCATGAGACCAAGAGTTAAAAAGACTGAAATCTGCATACATGTATAAAAGCATACATGTATTTAGTAACAAAAGCAATGCATTTACATGCACATCTACACACACACACACACCCAATCACACACACATAATTACCAGTTTTCTTCACATGAGTGTCCACTTGACTCTGATAGGGATGAGCACAAATTCTGCAAAAAACAAAACCACAACTGTGACAACATAATATGAATAGGACAAGACATTAGTGTAAAACTATCTTTTACTCTAATTAGTCTCAGCAATGGAGACTCTCCTTTAGTCTTTTAGTCAATAAACATCATTTACCCCCACCACATCCCAATCAAGCAACTTATATATTCATCCAGTAATTAATACATTGCTCAGTGTCCAGTCAGTGAGAAAAAAATCCATCTTAGGAAAAACTTTTGATTCTAGTTAAGTACAAATACTGAAGTAGTAAACCTAAGCTCCATGGCATCTCAAATGTAAAAATCTTAGGAACCACCTCTCCAGATGTTTGGAGTCTTGCAAAAAAGAAAAAAAGAAAAAAGAAGCTGCTTTCAGGGGGCTGTACCATACCTCATTCATACCCTTTACCTTACTTGGTTTCCTTGGTAAATTGATTTCATTTCTAGTACTTGCTCTATTGATCATTTATTTTTTCATGGCAACTGTGTGACTAAGCACAAGACTGTCAAGAGAAGTTGCCCTTTTGAATGGCCCTAGGCCTACTCAGGCATAGGCCTGAGTGTGGGATCACAAACTAAAATCATAAAACATGCTTCTTAAATATGTAAACCCGATTCATTATTTTCATGAACTTTTAAAAATTCAAATTGTATGCTATGCCTGGCTTACTACTAAGTAAGTTAGATTTTGACTTTGAGCAAATTCAATAACAAACTTGTAAACAAAACCTCAACAATGCCCCACCCCTCCCTTCAAAGCATTTTATTATCATAAGCAACACATTTTTTATGCTGTCTTCTCTTTTGAGTGAGACAAAACAAATCTCATGAACTAAAATGGGATTTGGCTTTAAACATAGCTTGCCACTTGATCAATAAAGACATATAATATTCATTCTCCTATGAAGAAGTAATGAACAGAATGTGGAAGTGACAAGTTCCTACTCTAAGGATTTACAGGAAATTCCCCAATTTGGCCGAAATAGGCATCTATGCAACCAACCTTATGACAGTAAACAACTGTCTGTGTAGGATATCAAACAATGGATTGCCCCTTTTCATCAACAAAATAAAAAGACTTCAAAATTAAACACTGTAAGCCAAGCACAAGCCACAAGCCTTCCTTCTCAAGATCAAACATTTTATCTCCCTAGATATTCACCATTGTTCACTGGCATTGTTAGAATAAATCATAATCCTGAAACAAACCAAAATCTGTACATTACACCAAATATACTTGATGGGAGTGGACAACTAACAGCTTTTTAACTCAGGCTTCTGAGACAAGTGATTGGCGTAGTCTGGTAAGAATCAAAACCAATGCAAGAATTAATTATACATTTTACCCTCCAATGGCTGTAAGTGATTCACGAAAAAAAACATCAATGATGAACAATCAACAAACTGGAAGATTGTCACTTTGGCACTTTACTTAAGTCTTTGCGTAGTTCACTGACCGTGACTGTCTAGGAATGAACTGTGAGTCAGTCATTGGTGACAACAGACCAGATGATAAGAAAGCCGGGCAAAAATGAGAATACAACTGTACGAATGGTCCTACATTTGGCAAATACAAATGCAACGTGCAATGAAGAATATGCTATTAATCTCTTTCAAACTCCTTATGCAAAGCCAAATACTTACCCTGAAGTGCAAAGTTACAATGTTCCAGGGTTTCACTGCATACAATGGCGACCTCACGAACAAGTTCTGCAGAAAGATAATGACGATCTCCGATTGGACGATTTGGAACATCTGTCACAGCCTGTCATCTTCCCACGCAACATTGCGAAAAATGTGTTTTCGTTCCAAATCAGAGGGGCAAAAGGGAAAGAAAGTGTTTAGTGTGATATTTAATAAAAATTCTATCACTTTTTTTCACAGTTTATAAAACGATAAAAAATGCAAGAGCAACAAATAGGAAAAATATACTAGCGCAAGAGAAGGAGCAAAGCTTTTCTTTCGGTTTCTTTCTTGCTGCCTTCTTCTTTCCTTTGGTTTGCAAAAAAAAAGCTAGTTGTATAATTTCATAATGTAAGAATATGACAGGATAGAGCTAGCGTTCTATTAAAATAACGAGATGTGGGCCAATCACAGATCATGGAACAACCGTTCTGGGTTTTTTTTGTGTGTTTTTTTTTTTTAAACGTCACTGACTGACAAATAAACAACATTGTCAGTAATGGAACAATATTTAGCGAGACAGCCTCCACACTGAGATTTTAACACGGTACTTTTCCTCCATGTATTATGACTCTTTTAGAAAAAGGAATGTGTGAAGTACAAGATAATGAAAATTTGTTTTGATACATTCTTGAAAATTATTGATTAAACATCAAGCAGTGAATCTTGTTATTTTACTCTCCTGCATGCATAAAAACAAATGAAAAAAGACAAATACGTAATCTAACAAGGGAAAAAAGATCGAATGTGTGATATAGAAAAAAAAAACGGAATAAGAAAGAAAGAACGAACGATTAGAAAAAAAAGAAAAAAGGAAAACGAAAAAAAAAATTGGGAAAAAAGTCTAGCACAGTTTGATAATAAAACAGTGGGAAAGGGATACGATCTACCAGGTCTGAGTTCAAATAATCCCTTCATGTAAAACAACACAACAACAACAACAGCATTAGGCAACACCAGACCTGAAGGCCGATAAACCACGTGCGTTATGTCCCCTATTCCTTTTTAACGTGCAGAGATAGTTTTAGTATTTCATGGCGTGGCTGACAACCGCTACGTGACTGGAATCGAAAACTTGGGTGTTTTTAGTGTATTATGACAGACTATGTTGTGCTCGGTGTGTTAAACTAATGTGGAAGAAGACTGATCAGCCCACAAAAGTAAGACAGCCATGCACTTGAATAAGGAAACAAAGTTTGCGTTAAGATAAACTGGTCGGTTTCAGATCACAGGAGGAATTCAAGGGAATGTTTTAATTAAATTTGGCAAAAATACGGTTACTGTCAAGAAATCAGGTAGTCCGCATCTACAACAATAATTTATGAAGGGAATTTGCGCGGTTTACTGTGGCACAACTCTGTCTAGTTGATATATATATATAAACAGGAGGTATACTTGGTCATTAAGAGTTGGCAGATTGTGAAGGGGTTTGCTTTCCATAACATATATAAATTATATGTGACCCTCCACCACATAATAAGTCACACTGTACAGGAGGAAAATACTTTAATTGTTAAAATGCAATCAGATCAGGTGTCCTCATCACTGCTGTTGTCAGTAGGGGCTTCACGCAATGCCACCAGGGTTCACCATCTTCCTCTGTCTCAGCTGAGTTCTACAATCTCATCTAGCCCTCCCAGACCACTGACCTCAGTGATGTTGGCCATGTAGGATTTTGATGGCCAGAAGGGGTCTATCCCTGTATGGGTCAGAAGCCTGGACACTGTGAACATTGGAAAGAGACAAAATAAATGCAGCTGTGATGTTGTTCTACAGGTGACTTCTTAAGACAGGAGTCGGATGGTCAGACAGGAGAACACACGAAAGCATAATTATCCAGCTGCTTAGATTTTGACACATTCACAAAGAGGCAACAGGAGGAAAAATGAACAAGATGGAAACAAAGAGAGGGATAGAAAATAGGGAATTCCTAGCAATAATATTTTTCAGAAGGTGGGGATGCTATTTATACTGACATCCCCCCCCCCCCACCTCTCCACAGGGGTAAAACTTAGTTCATGTGACTGGCATGTTACATTTTTTTTTTTAGTGTATTCATTTGAAAAGATATGTAAAAGTAGTCTGATTTCCACAATGTGGGAATGCAGCTACCTGTAGTTCTGTACATGTCTTAAGAGATTAAGAAAAAAACCCAACATTTTTATATATAACCTTTAGGTTATTCTGTCTTTGCATATAGTGTAGAACTTTATATTTGTTATATAGATAAAATGAATCAGGATATCCGGGAATGTGCATGTGTTTTCAGTGTGTGTGTGTGTGTGTGTGTGTGTGTGTGTGTGTGTGTGTGTGTGTGTGTGTGTGTGTGTGTGTGTGTGGTGTGCGTGTGTGTGTGCGTGTGGTGTGGTGTGTGCGTGTGGTGTGTGTGTGTGGTGTGTGTTGTGGTGTGTGGTGTGTGTGTGTGTGTGTGGTGTGTGTTGTTGTTGGTGTGTGTGGTGTGTGTGTGTGTGTGTGTGTGTGTGGTGTGTGTGTGTTGTGTGTGTGTGTGCATGCTTTAAAAAAAAAAAAGGAGGATAATGGAACAAGCAGTTATATGCTTAAAAAATTGTTTTTTTTACATCCAGTCCTCATGTGTATGCAGTATTGTAAATGTTGTCATCTGTTCCCACCGGCACGCAATCGCCTACTCTAATGAAAAGTGGAACAGGCTTTAATGTGTCCAGAAGATGTTTTACATGTGTTCGCACATGGCACCTCGGTTTATAGTCTTATCCAAAGGACTTCCTTGGGAGAATGGAGTTGGCACTGATGTTAACTCCAGAGCAAAAATCCTCTTGAACGAAATTGAAACCTGGGTCAACAGATCACTTGCATTAGTGTGTGTGTGTGTGTGTGTGTGTGTGTGTGTGTGTGTGTGTGTGTGTGTCTGTCTGTCTGTGTGTGTGTGTGTGTGTGTGTGTGTGTGTGTGTGTGTGTGTGTGTGTGTGTGTGTGTGTGTAATCAGATGAAAAAAAAAATGCAGAAACAGATTTGACATGAGATACTGGTAGTATGCAATATAAAAAACAAACAAACTGTATATAGATAAGAAATTTTAGTAATTGCTGGTATTGTACATTCTTTAGTATAATGGTCACACACAAATGCACTCCTATTCACCTTGTGCTTGTATTCCTCCGTCTAGAAATGCCACGCATTCCCCCAAAGAACAAGGAAAAAGGAATTGGGTAAGTCATGTGTGTTTCGGCTTAAAAAAATATTTATTTATTTATTTACTTATTTATTCATTTATTTATTTAATCTTTTATATTAAGGATAATGGAATAAGCACACATGTGCTTTTTTATGTCCAGTCCCCTTGTGTAT
>CM060330.1:4977259-4997259 GCA_030674155.1 Stramonita haemastoma
GAGAGAGAGAGAGAGAGTGTGTGTGTGGTGTGTGTGTGTGTGTGTGTGTGTGTGTGTGTGTGTGTGTGTGTGTGTGTGTGTGTAATGTGTGTGTGTGAGTGAGAGTGTGTGTGTGTGTGTGTGCACGCATGCGTGTGTGTGTGTGTGTATGTGTGTGTGTGTGTGTGTGTGTGTGCGTGCGTGCGTGCGTGCGTGCGTGCGTGTGTGTGCGTGTGCGTGTGCGTGTGTGTGTGTGTTGGTTTGTGTGTGTGTGTGTGTGTGTGTGTGTGTGTGTGTGTGTGTGTGTGTGAGTGAGTGTTGCATGTGTGTGTGTGTATGTGTGTGTATGTGTGTGTTATTTATTTTATTTTATTCATTCATTTATTTTATTTTTTTATATCAAGAATAATGGAATAAGCACTCGTGTGCTTTTTTTATATGCATGTGTGTGTGTGTGTGCTCATGTGCATATGTACATGCGTGCGTGTACGTGCGTGCATGTGTGTGTTTGAAACAGTCGGAATACCACATCTTTGTGGATGAATACAGACGCAACCCCGGCTTCATCTGGATTATGAAGCCCATAGCCAGGTCTCAGGGAAAAGGCATCTTCCTCTTCAAACGCCTCAAGGACATCACAGACTGGAAGAAGGTCAGGCTTTATTTATTTATTTATTCATTTATTTATTTATACCACTTCATGTCACAGCAGATTTCTCTTCATGAAATTCAGGCTGCTCTCCTCGGGATGAGTGCGTTGCCACAAGTGCAGGGCCTACCCATTTTTTCTTCTTTTTCCTGTCTGCAACTGTATTTGTTTCTCTATCAGAGTGGCTTTTTTTCTACATAATTTTGCTAGGGACAACCGTCTTGTTGCTGAGGGTTCTTTTACGTGTGCTAAATAATGATGTGTAACACACAGGACCTTGGGTTATCATCTCATCCGAAAGACTAGCGCCCAGACCACCACTCAGGGTCTAATGGATGGGGGATAAGTTTTGGGCCCAAACGGGATTTGAACCAACGCACACTCCAACCCAGACTTTTCGCTTTCTAGACAGGCGCGTTACCTCCTAAACCACCGATCCATTAGCTTTCTGCTTCATTCATGGTGTTGTGTATTATCCATTGCATGGTTATTGATGATAATGAGGATGATGTAACGATGCTGCTGTGGAAGTGCATGTGTTTTGAGACTACATGACAGGGTTGTACTCCACGCTTACTATCATAACACATCCCAGCATCAGCTGGGGCCTGAGAGCTACAGACACCTGCAGTGTTGGTCAAGTCAAGTGTATTACACACCATTGAACAGAAAACAAAATGGAAAAGCGCAGGTCAGTCTGACTCTCTGACTTAATCTCGCGGGCCCATGAGGTCACGGGTTCGAATCTTGGCAACAGCATCTGGTGCACAATTAACAGTCTGGATTTTTTAACAGGTCAACTTCAAGTGCAGACATGCCAATGTCTTATTCTCTTCAAAGTATATACACATGCAGATAAAAAAAAAGCCTCTAAAAGATACTGTAACTCATGTCAGTGTTTGATAGGTTACGGGAAAAAAAATGAACATACCCAGCATGCAACCTGTACAAAGAATGAGCTGCTCTGAAGTTGGAGTGTGTCAGCTGTGGCAAGTGGGCAGACCTGCTCTACTATTACAAGCACAGGAAAAGACCAGGCACTACGAGCTGTGAGCAAAAACCCAGAGAAAAAATCTCATGCAGTATATGGTGTGTGGGGATGGGATAGCTCAGTGGTCAGAGCGCTCGTTTTCCCCCAGCCAAGGTTAAGCAGCGTCGAGCGTGGTTACCAATTGGATGGGTGACCGTTTGTGCACCTTAGCTTCAGTACAGATCCCCCAGTATACCCAGCTGTAAATGGGTACCTGCCCTCTTTAGGGCCAGGGAAGGTAAATCAGTGAGGGAGAGAGGAGATGGGCGCCGCCCTCAATATGCTGGCCCCCTAGAGAAGCTGAGGTCTTTGACGCCTCGCTCCCCTACGACCACAAAGGTTATGGGACACCTTTCCCTTTACCTTTAAATCACATATTAAACAAGCAACCAAGCAAGTAAAGAAACAAACAGGCAATTTCTTTCAAAGGTTATGGGACACCTTTACCTTTACCTTTACCTTTTTTTTTTTTTTATTGAGGTAGCCACATTCCAACCTCAGAGAAACATTGTGTTTCAATATTTGTATTTGTTTTCCTCACAGGGCACGGAGTATCAGCCCATCACAGAGCAGGCCAAGGAGGGCCCCGAGACGTACGTTGTGCAGCGCTACATTGAAAACCCCTACCTGATCGGCGGACGCAAATTCGATCTGAGGATCTATGTTCTTGTCACTTCCGTGAGTTTTTTTTTTAGCTTTAGTTACTTATTTATTTATTTATTGAATGATTGATTGATTATTTGATTGATTGATTGATTGATTGATTTATTCCTTCCTTCCTTCCATCCTTCTTTCCTTCCTTCTTTCCTTGCTCCATTCGTTAGTTCGTTCGTTTGTTCATTCATTCATTCATTCATTTATTCATTCATTCGTTCGTTTGTTCGTTTGTTCGTTCGTTCGTTCATTAGTTCGTTCGTTGGTTCATTCATTCATTCATTCATTCACTGATTCATTCATTCATTCATTCATTCATTCATTCATTCATTCATTTATTCACTCATTCATTCATATTGAAAAATGTGGAAATCTCACCATTTTTTAACCTTGGAGCTCTAGCCGAGGAATGGAAAAAAAGCTTAATCTGAAGTAGTTTTGGGGGAGTGGAGTCAGCACCAGTGTTAACCTCACACAGGAAAATCATCAACAAAAGGAAAGTTCACTGGAGACTTGAACTCATGCTCTCAGTTATTCTCAGATCAGGATTTATTTATTTATTCATTGTTTTATTCTTTTATATCGAGGATAATGGAATAAGCACTCATGTGCTTTTTTACATCCAGTCCCCATGTGTATGTAGTTTTTGTAAATTGTGTCATCTGTTTCCACTAGCACATGATGGCCTACTCTTACAATAAGCGGAACAGGATTTAACGTGTGTGCAAGATGTTCTGCATGCATTCGTACACGGGGCCTCAGTCCATAGTCTCATCCGAAGGACTTTTTGGGAAGAGTGGAGTCAGCACTGATTTTAACTCCAGGAGAAAAATCCCCTCGACCAGGAATCGAATCCGGATCGTCAAATTGCAAGTACAATGTTCTGACCATATGAATGTTCTGACCACTAGGCTATCCCATCCCCCTACCTAGGCCTCCATTCCCACTGTGCATTGATGGAGTTGTGAGAGAATCTTTTTTTGTTTTCTCCACCTGTTTGCATTTTGTGGTTGCAGTATACCCCGTTGCGTGTGTGGTTATATCGCAGTGGCTTTGCACGCTTTTCCAACACTCGCTTTTCCATGGAATCCATTGACGATAGCTGTATCCTTTGTTGACTCAAAGTCAGTAAGCAACTGTGTGTGTGTGTGTGTGTGTGTGGTGTGTGTGTGTGTTGTGTGTGTGTGGTGTGTGTGATGTGTTGTGTGTGTGTGTGTGTGTGTTGTGTGTGTGTGTGTGTGTGTGTGTAGTGTGTGTAGTGTGTGTGTGTGTGTGTGTGTGTGCTGTGTGTGTGTGTGTGTGTGTGTGTGTGGTGTGTGTGTGTGTGTGTTGTGTGTGTGTGTGTGTGTGTGTGTGTGTAGCATGTGTATGTGTGTGTGTGTGTGTGTGTGTGTGTGTGTGTGTGTGTGTGTGTATGTGTGTGTGTAGTGTAGTGTAGTGTAGTGTAGTGTAGTGTATGTAGTAGTGTAGTGTAGTGTAGTGTAGTGTAGTGTGTGTGTGTGTGTGTGTGTGTGTGTGTGTGTGTGTGTGTGTGTGTGTGTGTGTGTGTAGTGTAGTGTAGTGTGTGTGTGTGTGTGTGTGTGTGTGTGTGTGTGTGTGTGTGTGTGTGTGTGTGCGCTGGTTTTTAATGTGTGCACATCGTCTCATCCGAAGGACTTCTATGTATCAAAAGCAAGACTTTTTGCATTTTATAGATTATTTTTCTTCAATTTTTAAGAGCTATAATATTGATCTCACAGTGCTCCAATCCAGCATAACTCAGTCAAAACTCCAGGGACCAAGGCTAAAATTAGCTCTTTCCTTTCAACCAAGTTAAGTGCCGTCAGTTTCTGCCATAATCAGCACCAGCTGGGATGGAAGGGATAGCAGCTGAGAGGATCTGAAAGTGGGGGGGCACAGTGCACAAATCCAACATCACTCAGTCCAGAGAGTTATATTTAGCACGCCCCTTCATTTTACCTAGTAGTCCAAGTGTGGTCAGTTCCTGCTATAATTAGCAACAGCTGGGCTGAGATGGGATTTTTATTTATTTATTATTTATTTTATTCTTTTATATCGAGGATAAGAGAATAAGCAATCATGTGCTTTTTTTCATCTGGTCCCCGTGTGTATGCAGTTTGTAAATATTGTCATCTGTTCCCACCAGCACACAATGGCCTACTCATATGAAAAGCAGAACAGGATTTAACATGTGCACAAGATGTTCTGCATGCGTTCGCACACGGAGCCTCAGTTTAAAGTCTCATCCGAAAGACTTTTGGGGAGAGTAGAGTCAGCACTGATGTTAACTCCAGGAGAAAAATCTGGGGATGGAATGGATAGCAGCTGAGAGGATCTGAAAGTAGGGGTAAACTGACAGGTGTGATGTGAACGCCTTGACAAGAGTGCCAGATGTTCATCTGACCAACGTGGCAGTGCAGAAGACTGCCCCTGACTACGACCCGGAGAAAGGCTGCAAGTGGTCGCTGCAGCAACTTCGACAGTACCTCACTGCAAAACACGGGGTCCACAAGGTGAGCGAGAGCAGCAGCATCACAGTTTGCTGTGCTGAGATCATACAGCATCTTCATGCCAAAGGTTAGATGCACTGGGCCTGACTTATAATGATAATGATAATGGTGATGATGATGATGATGATGATGATGATGATGATGATGATGATGATGATGATGATGACGACGACGACGACGACGACGACGATAATAATAATAATAATAATAATAATAATAATAATAATAATAATAATAATAATAATAATAATAATAATAATAATAATAACAACAACGACGACGACGACGATGATGATGATAATAATGCATGGAATTTATTTAGCACTCTATCTTGCAAAAACAAATCAAAGTGCTTGCATTCGACCTATACAACACACAAGCAATCAATGACGGTTAATAGTTTTAGCAAATTCAAATGTACACACACACACACACACACACACACACACACACACACACACACACACACACACACACACACACACACACACACACACACATACACACACACACACACACACACACACACACATGTGCACACAGTTGCATACGCAAAAAATCTCACCATAGGTGAACCAACCGCTGAGCCTATCTAGCCAACGAACCAAAAAAAAAAAAGTTGCAAAGAAGCGTTGATTGTACACAGACTGTCTTTCTTCGCATTCAGGTGGAGGAGCTGTTTCGACACATCAACGAAATCTTCATCTACAGCCTGCAGAGCTGTCAGCGGGTCATCATCAACGACAAGCACTGCTTCGAGCTGTACGGCTACGACATCCTCATCGATGCAGATCTCAAACCGTGAGTAGTCGGCTTCCTGAGAGGAGTTTATTTATTTATTTATTCATTTATTTATTTATTTATTTATTTTATTCTTTTACATTAAGGATAATGGGATAAGCAATCGTATGCTTTTTTACATCCCGTCCCCGTGTGTATGCAGTTTTGTAAATCTTGTCATCTGTTCCCACTGGCACACAATGGCCTACTCTTATGTAAAGCGGAACAGGATTTAACGTGTGCGCAAGATGTTCTGAGTGCATTCGCACACAGGGCCTCGGTTTATAGTCTCATCCGAAGGACTTTTGGGGAGAGTGGAGTCAGCACTGATGTTAGCTCCAGAGGAAAAATCCCCTTGACCGGGAATCGAACCTGGGTCATCAAATTGCGAGCGCAATGTTCTGACCACTAGGCTATCCCGTCCCCCTCGATGCAGATCTCAAACCATGAGTTGGCTTCCCGAGAGGTGTAGCAGTGGAAGCAAGTCTGGGTACATTCTGCAAATGTTGTGTTCTCTGTAACTCATTAACCCTCTTGCATTCAGATTCTCTGAACACAAACTGCCTTTAGATTTCGTATTCCATCACAAAATCAGGTCAGTCACACATGCTGGCTGGCCTATTCCTCCTTATAAGTACATACCAGCAGCTATAATTACTTCCAGACTCAACAGGGTTTCTACCTCTAGCCTGATAGAGCTTTGACATGTGGTAGCAGTTAGTGATGGTCACTGCGTGATGGAAATCTACTCTGTGTAAATCCCGGTAAATTCCAGTTCAGGATTTAGGGGGGGGGGCAAATATTCCGTCCTGGCAAATCCCGGTTCGGGACTAAGAGGGTTAATTTGTTTAATTGTGTGGTTTGAACATTATGCTGTAGATAGTGTCTTTAAAATCTTTTGTAAAAAAATATTGATTTCTGTGAAACTGATTTCTTTTAGTTAAATCTTTTTTTCCCTCTCTCTCTCACTCTCTCTTTTTTGTGTGTTTTTTTTAGATCATATTTTCAGTTTTTCCATTGTGTAACTAAGGAGTGATAAAATCCCCCACTCTCAGCTCCTCTCAGCTGTTATCCATCACTCCCATCCCATCCCAGCTGGTGCTAATTCTAGCAGGAACTCAAGCGCTTTGATTTGTTTTTACAAGATATAGCTCTATACAAATTCCTTGTATTATTATTATTATTATAAACTGACCACACCTGGACTAGGTAAATGTGGAAGGTGCATGCTAAATTAGCACTCTTGACTGAGTGATGTTGGATTTTGAGTGCTGTGAGTTTCCACTTCTCTCAATGATAAGCTGTTCCCTTTCTGACATGTCTAGTCAATTTTTTAATGCAGTGAATGAACAGAAAGTAATGAGGCGACATATTATTCCACTCTCCCCAAAAGTCTTTCGGATGAGACTGTAAACCGAGGCCCCATGTGCAAACGCACGCAGAACATCTTGTGCACATGTTAAATCCTGTTCCGCTTTTCGTAAGAGTAGGCCATCACGTGCCGGTGGAACAGATGACAATATTTACAAAAACTGCATGCACACGGGGACTGGATGAAAAAAAAAAAAAAGCACATGAGTGTTTATTCCATTATCCTCGATATAAAAGAATTGATATAACAGAATAAATAAATAAATAAATAAATATAGAAATGTGACAGGACGGTAATTAGATTACTTCCCATGCAATTGGAACTGCCGATCACAGCGTCGTGGATCTAAATTTAGATCCACACCTATGAATTGTGCGACGTTCTGTATTGTTGGGGGGTGGTCAAAAACCATCCATTGCATGCACTTTGCCCGTAGCGGTAACATGTAGTATTTATGCAGCCTCTTTATAGAGGCCACATTCCCACTGTCTGACCGTGCTGTCGTTGTCGAGAAGTTGTACAGAGTGGCAGCAGATCAAATACCTGCGCTCTGTTACATAAATAAATAAATAAATAAATAAATAAATGACCTTTCTTGTGCAGGTGGCTGATTGAGGTCAACGCCTCCCCCTCACTGACGGCCAGTAACCAGGAGGACTATGACCTCAAGTTTGGATTGCTGAACGATGTGCTCAATGTTCTGGACATGGAGAACAGGTCACACACTCCTCCCTCTCCTCTCTTGTTGTTTTGTTGTTGTTGTTTAGTTAGAGGTTATCTTTTTATCTTGATGTTATCCCTGAAAAGGACGGCGACTGGATTATAAAAGCACATGAGTGCTTATCTATTATCCTTGCCTTGCCTTGCCTCTTCTCTTCTCTCTCTCTCTATGTGTCCTGTTCAGTGTTTATTTTTCTTCTCTTCTCTTCTCTTCTCTTCTCTCTCTCTCTCTCTCTCTCTCCTCTCTCTCTCTCTCTCTCTCTCTCTCTCTCTCTTCTTTCTCTCTGTGTCCTGTTTAGCGTTTCTTGCGCACATGTTAAATCCTGTTCCGCTTTTCATAGGAGTAGGTCTTAGTGTGCCGGTGGGAACAGATGACATTTACAAAACTGCATACACACGGGGACTGGACATAAAAAAGCACAAGAGTGCTTATTCCATTATCATTGAAATAAAAGAATAATAAACACACACACACAATGTGACGACAATAATGAAACAGCAAGAAGCATGGTTCAGTGTGCGTGTGCAGGACTGTATGTGTGTCTGTACTGTTGTTGTTATGTCTGCGCTGCACTGTACTGTTTAGGCTGACGGGGAAGGAGCGGCGTGTGGGGCTGTTTGACCTGATGTGGGACGACGGGGCCGTCATCCTGGACGACAGCATCACCAGCGACTACATCAACAACTTTGCCACCTCTCTCAACGCCTTCCTGGGTCAGTGCTCAAGCTGATATTTGATTTGATTTATTCTTTTATATCGAGGATTTTATTTATTTATTTATTTATTTATTTATTTATTCTTTTATATCGAGGATAACAGAATAAGCAATCATATGCTTTTTTTCATCCAGTCCCCGTGTGTATGCAGTTTTGTAAATCATGTCATCTGTTCCCACCGGCACACGATGGCCTACTCTTACGAAAAGCGGAACAGGATTTAACGTGTGCGCAAGATGTTCTGCGTGCGTTTGCACACAGGGCCTCGGTTTAAAGTCTCATCCGGAGGATAATGGAATAAGCACTCTTGTGCTTTTTTTATCCAGTCCCCGTGTGTTTGCAGTTTTGCAAATGTCATCTGTTCCCATGGGCACACGATGGCCTGCTCTTATGAAAAGCGGAACAGGATTTAAAGTGTGCACAAGGTGTTCTGCGTGCGTTCGCACACTGGGAATCGGTTTAAAGTCTCATCCGAAGGACTTTTGGGGAGAGTGGAGTCAGCACTGATGTTAACTCCAGGAGAAAAACCTCAACCGGACTCGAACCCGGGTCGTCAAATTGCGAGCGCAATGTTCTGACCTCTAGGCTATCCGAGATGCCACCTGGATGAGTGGGTAGAACTTTTGGTTGATGCTTAGTCGAAGGATTTGTTTTATTTAAGAAAAAAAAAATCTTTTATATCGAGGATAGTGGAATAAGCACTCATGTGCTATTTTTAGAATGATGAGTGGGGGTAGAAATGGTTGATGCTTAGTCTGAAGGTTTTGATGTAATGTTGAAGTTGGGGAGGTTCAGATCTTGGTGGTGTCTGGTGAATGAAGGTGTGTGGTGGGTTATGGAAACATGAACGTACCCAGCATGCATTCTCACAGTCTGATGAGTCTATAAACCGAGGCCCCGTGTGTGAAAGCCTGCAGAACATCTTGTGCACATGTTAAATCCTGTTCCACTTTTTGTAAGAGTAGGCCATTGTGTGCCGGTGTGAACGGATGACAAGATTTACAAAAAAACTGCATACACACGGGGGACTGGATGTTAAAAAGCACATGAGTGCTTATTCCATTATCTTCTATTTAAAAGAATAAATAAATAAATAGATAGATAAATGAATAAATAAATGCGGCTAACTTCAGGATGGACAAAAATGGTCGGATATGCAAAATCTCATCATTGGTGAATATCGGAGCTCTAGACAAGGAATGAAAAAAAAAGATCATATGTGTAGATGCTGGGTTTTACAGTTTTACTTTTTAGCCCTCTATGTCCTCTCTTGTTTGTTTTAATCATTTCTTTTACATTTTAATTCTTGGCATTTTTTTTTTCAATGTCCTTATAGTCTGTTTCAGTTATTGCTTTTGCATGTATAGTTTTGTAAGTTGTCAATAAATTTCATCCTTGTTTGCTTTGCTCCTTTTAAACATTTTTTTTTTTACATTTCCAGTTTTGTTATTTGCCCGAAAAGTCTTCATAGTTTGTTTTTTTTAAACTCTCTTTAACATTAGCTTATATTTTGCCTTTACATTTCTACATGCTGGCCCCTAGAGAAGCTGAGGTCTCTGACACTTCGCTCCCCTACGACCACACAGGTTATGGGACACCTTTGCCTTTACATTTCAAAATTTTTTCTTTATCGTTAAAAAAACCATTTTTATACAGTGTTTAGCATGCTATGTCTATCAGCCTCTTTTTATTGCTTTTATTGTTTTTTAGTTCTATTTTTATTGTTAAAAAAAGGATACAGTTTTGAGCACAATGTGTTTGGTTTGTTTTTTTTCAGGTTGCAAAGCCGACAGGAAGGACAGTCTCAGGCAGATGTATGAAACAGCACAGGCGTTGAAAAAACTCTCCTCCTAGATCGCAGGAAAATGTCACAGAGCTGTGCTCTGTCTGTCTCTCTGTTTGCCTGTCTTGTGACTTGACTGGGGCTCCATGACAAGTGTTTGATGAGAGGTGACTGGAAACTGGGGAAACAAAATAGAAGTGGTTATGGTTTCCGTGAAATCTCTTATTTATCTTTTATTAATTAGGCAGAGTTGAGGAATCCGAATGATTAAAAGTTGTTTTTTTTTCATCTGACTGTTTTGGCTTTGGGCTAAATACTTACACAAAACAAAATGATCAGCATTATGTTATGATCCAAAGGCTGTATTGAACTGGGTAATGAGAAAGAGTTCTATGCAAAGTCTGTTTCAGTAATTAAAAGGTAAAGGTGTCTTATAACCTATGTGGTCGTAGGGGAGCGAGGCATCAGAGACCTCAGCTTCTCTAGGGGCCAGTATGTTGAGTGTGGCACCCATCTCCTTCCCCTCGCTGCTTTACCTTCCCTGACCCTAAAGAGGGCAGGTGGTACCCATTTACAGCTGGGTGAACTGGGGGGACTGTACTGGAGCCGCGAAAATGGTCACCCATCCAACTGGTAACCACGCTTGACACTGCTTAACTTGACAGGGGGAAGCGAGTGCCCAGACCACTTAGCTATCCAAACCCCATCAGTAATTAAAAAGAAAAAGATCAGGTTTGAATTCTATGTTAGACTGTATCAGCTGTGTAGGCTGAATCAGGAACCATCTCTTCCTAAATGTTATAATTTCTGAGAAATGCAGGTTTTAAAAAAATTCATTCTCTTCTCTTTCTGAAGAAAAAAAGAAAAAAGCATGCACTTCAGTGTTACAAAAAATTCAAAACCAACCAAAAACAATAACAACAACAACAATAATATATGTACATATTTTTTTTGGGGTAAAGGTTTTACACTATTGACATGACTTAAGGAAAGATTAACCCTAGGGATTAGCACAAAAGTCCTAAAATGCTAACAACTGATCTTATTCATGAGCAGATGCATAACCCATATTACTAAAGGCAACTAAACGTAAAACCAGTTGAAAGCTAAATGAAAGTGGGGGGGGGGGGGGTAGAAAGAGGGGAACAAGTAACTTTGAAAACTCACATGAATATGGTAACTAGCATTTTGACTGGATCTGTGCATGCGTGTGCACATGCAGTTTGAGCAATATTTTGTATGCATGGGTAGATGTGTTTGTATGTAGACTTTTTTCCCGTTCTGAATGTATCTATTTCTAAATTCAAAATGATTCCTGTTTGTATGTGTTTTTTAAAATTGTTTTGTTTGTGCTGTTTTTCTATTTTTCAGATAGTCCCAGTACTTATTTGTTAGATGATGTATATCTGAATAAATAGATAAATTTAAACAAATACCCCCCCTCATCCCCCCCCCCCCCCCCCCCCCCCCCCCCCTGAAAAAGACAAACAAATTGGACAAAAACAAGCAAACAGAAACACTCTCACCCACCCCCTAAAACAAAATTTCCAAAGAACCAAACACCCTACACAAACAAAACAAAACATCTGTTCACTAAGTGGACATAAAAATTTGTAGTGACTGAATGCATAATGAAGAAATTGTTATAAGCCTGGTACTTTGTCCTATATTCTTTTCAGATTATTTTGTGATCGTTATTTATATTCATAATTATTGTATGATTGTATCACATCTTCTTTTTCTCCTGTTTTTGTATTCTGATTTGTTTTGTGTGATCAGTTTTGTCAAAGATGGCAATAAGAGTTTTGTTGTTGTTATTGATAAGGTAAAAAAAAAGGGTAAATGTAAAGGTGTCCCATAACCTATGTGGACACAGGGGAGCGAGGCGTCAGAGACCTCATCTTCTCTAGGAGCCTTTCTATTGAAGGCAGCTCCCATCTCTCCCTTGTTGCTTTACCTTCCCTGACCCTAAAGAGGGCAGGTACCCATTCATAGCTGGGTGAACTGGGGGACTGTACTGAAGCCAAAGTGCGCAAATGGTCACCCATCCACTTGGTAACCACGCTCGATGCTGGGTAACATTGGCTTGGGGAAAGCAAGTGCTCTGACCATGACACTTAAATAGAGACTCATTTCATAAAAAAGGAGAATTTTTCCATTTCCTATTGTTCCTCAATTCAGTTAGTCTATGTGTTGATGTGGAAAACTAGTCATTAGGAAGGAGATGTGTGACTGAAACCAACTTAAGAATGGATGCTTGATGTTCAGCTTTTATGCTACCTTTCAAAAAACGATATCTAAGTATTTCTTACATACACATAAGATGCCCATATGTTATGCATGCATGGGTATACAGGGAACAAAACCACATGCTTGCACACATACATGCGATTGAGCACATGGACATAGACACATGCATGTAGGCACTCACGCACACACACACACACAGACACACACACATACATGCACACATGCACAGACAGACGCACACATGCATGTACACACACACACACATGCAAGCACGCATGTACACACACACATGCACACACGCATGCACGCACGCATGCATGCACGCACGCACGCACTTACACACACACACACACACAGAGGTGAAATTAATGGTACCATTGTTAATCTTTAGAAAAAAAATAGAGTGAGAGAGAGTGAGTGAGAGAGAGAGTGAGTGAGAGAGAGAGAGACAGAGACAGAGAGAGAGAGAGTTCTCAATAAATCATCAATTGACCAATCAATCAGTCAACTGACCAGCCAACCAACCAACCAACCAGCCAACCAACCAACCAGCCAACCAACCAATTGACCAATCAACCATCTAACCAACTAGCCAACCAATGAATGAATGAATGAATCTATCAAATAATCAATCATCCAACCAAATCAACCTGCCAAATTGACCAATTGATCAACCAACCAGTTGATCAATCAATTGATCAATCCACCAATCAATCCACCGGTCAATTGACAGACTAATCACTTAATCAATCAACCAACCTACTGATCAATTGATCAACCAGTCCATCTGTTGGTCCATTCATCCACCAATCCGCCAATTAAACTGCCAATAAACCAATCAATCAATCAATCAATCAATCAATTAATCAATCAATCAATCAATCAATCAATCAATCAATCAATCAATCAATCAATCAATCAAATCAGTCAACCAAGCAATAATCAAATTCTTTATTTCCATGGGTTATAGACAAGTAACCTATGCTTGTTTTTCAACAAAGAGAGAGAGAGAGAGAGAGAGAGAGAGAGAGAGAGAGAGAGAGAGAGAGAGAGAGAGAGAGAGAGAGGAGGCACCTTCCATCAAGACTAAACCCATCTCTTATATATCTAATTTTGCTTTGTTTTCACTTTTGTTATGTCTTCCATAGCTGTGATAATTGTCTATGTATTCTTTCAAATGCTGAAGTTTTTGAGCCAGTTTTATATATAAAAAAAAAAGGTTATGAAAATAAAAACAATGCCCAAAGCTGATACATCCCAATATTTCTGTTCAACATTCATGTACATTATATGATTAAAACAAACACCCCAATATGATGTGTCTATTATGGGTTATGATCCAGAGGCATAAGCAATTGCAATTATAAGGGTAAAAGTTTCTTTTTGTCTTTTGATTCCTAAATGTATGGATGTATTTATAGACAATGTTAGGTTTGTGAAAACTGGTGTGTAAGTGTGTGTGTGTGTGTGTGTGTGTGTGTGTGTGTGTGTGTGGTGTGTGTGTGTGTGGTGTGTGTGTGATCAAGTGAGCACATGTGAGCTCTATGTATGTATGTATGTATGTATGTATGTATGTATGTATGTATGTATGTATGTATGTATGTATGTATGTATGTATTATATATACCGTGTGTGTGTGTGTGTGTGTGTGTGTGTGTGTGTGTGTGTGTGTGTGTGTGTGTGTGTGTGTGTGTGTGTGTGTTTGATCACGTGAGTGTTAGCAAACTCATTATTCAGAAAAAAAACAAAAGTATACATAAACCCAATTACTTATAATTTATTGATCACTATATCACAGTCAGCTAATCATATGAATGGTTCTAATGTGTAAGTCATAATATATCAAATACGATGTATGCTATGATATATTGTTAAATGTAACAACTGTATGTGATCTGTGTAATGTTTTTATGGGTATCACATTCTCTATTAGCTTGCATTCTCAGTGCAATAAAGATTCTAATAAATATCACTGTGTGTGTGTGTGTGTGTGTGCGCGCGCGCGCGCTAGCGTGCGCATGCGTGCATGCCTGTGTGTGTGCTTGCCCATGGTTGTATGTACAGTGGGAACTCAACAGGAAAAAATAAAAGGAACAAAAGAAATGTGGTACTCTGCTATTTGCATTCAACAGATGCAAATACAGACCAAAGCAAAAATACAGACCTCTCCCTCCCCTCTCCCCCCCCCCCCCACCCCCCCAAAAAAAAACCCCAAGAAAACAACCAAACAAACAACACCAACCCAGAAAAAACAACCTCACACAAACACCCCCCTCCCTCCCTAAAAAGAAACCCACACAAAAAAAACCAACTTCAAGCACCACCACCCTCCTTCCCCCAAACACAACAACAACAACAAAACAGTTGCACTGGTGGGTGTGCCTATGTTGGTGTTCATTACAAGCATGCCTACCTGCCTGCCTGACTTTTTAAAAATATAAATATATTGTTATTTATTTTATTCTTTTATATCAAGGATAATGGGATAAGCACTCATGTGCTTTTTTTCATCCTGTCCCCGTAAGTATGAAGTTGTGTAAATATTGTCATCTGTTCTCACCGGCACACAATGGCCTACTCACGAAAAGCGGAGCAGGATTTAACATGTGTGCAAGATGTTCTGCATGCGTTCGCACACGGGGTCTCGGTTTAAAGTCTCATCGGAAAGACTTTTGGGGAGAGTGGAGTCAGCACTGATGTTAACTCCAGGAGAAAAATCCCCCTCCAACGGGAATCGAACTCAGCTCGTCAAATTGCCAGCGCAATGTTCTGACCACTAGGCTATCCCGTCACCTGTCAGTCAAGCAGTGCAGTTGTAACGTGAGGCAAAAAAGGCTATAGAATTTCCTTCTAAACAATTGCATGCGATGTGTCTCGTCTTGTAGTGTGTCACTGTGTCACTGGGCTAAGTGGCCTCAAATGAAGGGGCAGAGAGAGACCTTGTTAAGCCGGGACTGGGGAGGAGGGTGGGTGGTTGGGGGGTGGGGGGAAGGGGGGGGGGTTGTGTTTAACAAAAGCAAACATCTTCAACAACAACAACCATAACAACCACAAAGCTGTTTCTGGTCCCACCAGTGTCCCAGACGAAAAATGCTTAAGTTTCAGACGACATTGTTTGGGGTCTCTCTGTCTCTGTCTTTCTGCCTGACTGTCTCTCCCCTACACCAAGACCAGAGAACCACCCCTACGGCATTTACACTCTTCCACCTTCACCTGTCCCGTAGTCCCGTGGACCGTGGGGGCACAACTGAAGATTTTGCAACCAGCTTCTTCCACTCCCCACGGTCCTCCGCAGTAGATCGTTCCACCCAAGGCCTGTCTATTTTTTGCATTCCGAGTCATAGACACATCCATTTTCTAAAATCGCGTCTCAGCTCTGGTCAGTTTTCTTCATCCTAACTTCAGGACAAACATGACATGAAAGCGTTACGCTTGCAATCTCATCACCTGGGTTTGAGCCCAACTTCGAGCCACCATCGATATGCCTGTTCCCGGAGATTTCCCCCCCTCTGGAGTTAACATCCGTGCCGACCCCATTCCCCTAAAAGTCCTTCGGATGAGACTTTCAACCTTTGTCTCGTGTACAATCGCACAGAGAGCATCTTCTGCACACGTTAAACCTGTTCTATTTTTCAAAAGAGTAGGCCATTGTGTGCCGGTGGGAATAGATGACATTATTTACAAAACTGCAAACACATATTGTGTAGATGTGACTCTACTCCCCCCCCCCCCCCAAAAAAAAAAAAAAAAGTCTTTCGGATGAGACTATAAACCGAGGCCCCGTGTGCGAACACACGCAGAACATCTTGCGCACATGTTAAATCCTGTTCCGCTTTTCGTAAGAGTAGGCCATCGTGTGCCGGTGGGAACAGATGACATTGACAAAACTGCATACACACGGGGACTGGATGTAAAAAATCACCTCGATATAAAAGAATAAATAAATAAATAGATGTAAGAAAAAGCATGCAAGTGCATATTCAATGTCCTCGAATGAAAAGAATTTAAATAAAAAGACGGGTTTAAGATGTGCCATTGTGCAGGGAATCAGTGTCCTCAACATACTGATTATTCAAGAAACAAATCGATTTTCACCAAGAATAAAAAAACCTTTTTTGCATAAAAAATAAATCCATAAAATCACCATCAGTGTAAGGGACAAATGGGAAGAAGAAATGAAAAGGTGTTAGAGTATGACAACAACCAAACAGAGAAGTAAACACCTTCATTGCAACAATACAATAGTCAATGGGGAAAAGCAACATTGCAAACGCAGTTATTTGAGAAAAAGCTACTACCATACACTGCTTTAGTTGCATAAACTGCTGAATTTGCAAACACTTTTCATGAAGACAAAACATTTGTGACGCTCTACCACATAATGAGACGGAGTGCACCTGAGGTCAATTTTAAGTTACTGACATGTTATTAATGTGCAATAAAGTGGCTATCAAATAAAAAAAAAAAAAAGATTGAAAATCGGACAATTCTGTGCAACATTATTACAAATTGAAATGATAGACTGCAGGATGGGACAAAATGAGAAACAGGCAAGTTTATTTTAGTAACAGGTTGTCAGAATGAGTGCGTTGGTATTTTAAAAACACATTTAAAAGCAAAAGGAAATAAAAAGTATGCCTTGATATTTCATTATAAGGTAAATAAACAGATATAGTTTAATAATCAATCAAAATCTCAAAATTGACAACTTGACCCCCACCTACCTTTAAAGGTTCCTAGCACAAAATTAGGTAATGTGCTAAGCGACTCATTTCGTGGTGGAGCGCCACATTTACAAGTCTTTAAATTACCCTAGAGATTACTCAATATCATACATAGACGTAACATTGAAAATATGTAATCCAGACATCAACTGAAAGCATAGTAAGTCAAGAGTACAATAATGAAACACAAAACACAAGCATGGTCTCAAGTTTGATGTTGCCCAGTCACTTTCAGTGCATGATGACTTGAGCAGTAAATTCAGCAGTGTACAGGGAACTGTGAGAAAATGAATGCGTTCAAAACTACCAGTCTAGAACACTAGACACATTCTAGGCATTGATGATGGGTCTCATTATACTGAGGGAGAGGAGACGGGCGCCGCCCTCAACATGCTGGCCCCTAGAGAAGCTGAGGTCTCTGACGCCTCGCTCCGCTACGACCACATAGGTTATGGGACACCTTTACCTTTTTACCTTTCCCTCATTATATTGTGTTATTTAAAAAAAACTGCAATTTAACCCAAACAAAAAACAGCACCAGCAACAACAGCGAGAACAGAATCAGAAGAAAAAAAGTAATAACAAAAGCCATGCTGCTGTTTTGAAATTACTAGTTTGGTAACTATACACAAAATTGAGAAATATACTATTTTTGGAGAAAAACGTTATTCTGTACACCCCCTTCTCAAGTTTAAAGGGAAATTCACAAAACTGGAAAATTTTTCTTTATCTCCAAAGAACTTGCTGTGACAATGAAAAGGCATCACAATCGGAAGCACTACATCTGATCAAATGTTTAAGATGTGTATCATGCACCTCTGAAATTCAGTCAGATTCTCTGTATATAACTAAAGTATCCTAAAACCTGCTATCAAATTTTCAATTTTGTTAAAGTTTTATTTCCTGTCATCCCTTTAGGGATATGGAAGATTTTTACATAACATCAATAAACAAAATCATAACTGAACAACATACAAGCACCATGTAACTAGATATTTGAACAACTACTATAGAACAAAACAAATTGTCTGTTTACACATATCAAGCTCTTTGAACAAAGTTTACATGTTATTTCTGATAAAATCAATCATTTTAACAACATTGAGAAGAGACTTCTTATTTGATGAAGAAAAGAGTTGTTCATACTTCAAAGTGTTTGGATGTTTAGCGTAATATTTTGGTAGACATTTTTTCACGAGTTTCATTAAACATCGGACAAATAAAAATGTAATGAAATTTGTCACCAATATCACCACTACTGCATTTTGTACAGTATCTTTCATTTCTTTGAATTCCCACAAAACATCATAATGCGTCATAATATTAATCCCCAACATCATAGTACGGCTACCTTATAGGAGGACAAAAAATCACACACTCAAGATCTCACCATTTGTCTTGTGAACCTTGGTGCTCTTGCAGAGGAACGGACAAAAAAAACAAACCCCAAAAACCCATCAACACCCCCACCCCCTCCCCCGACAAAATAACCCACCGTTTTATTTTTCTTCAGTAAAATACCGCGGTTTGTAACCAAACAGCTTAAAATCCTGGTCGTACCTCTCCGCTATGCGTTGCAGAGTTTCCTGAGACAACGTGCTAAAGGCTTTTTCCAACGCTTCCTTCTTCTGCTGTTTCAACCGTTCCCTACCCAGCACCAGCGAGAGAGCAGAGGCCTCCAGAACCAGACTCTTAAAAGACTCCAGGGTGAAGGGTACAGGGGGCTGGAAGGCCATGCTGTCTAAAATATACCCGTTATACTGAAACGTCTTCCACAGCCGAAACCCTAAAGACTCCCGGTCAATACACCGGAACAGACCTCGAAATTTCAAAGGCACGGCCTGAAAATTGTAGTCGATCAACGTCTCCAGTTCAAGCTGCACGTATCTGCGATAATCTACACCCTCAAGGATCCAGGACAGATCGGCCTGGTCTAAAACGGCACGTGCGTCACGGAAGAAGGTTTCCATTTTGCCCAAGAGATGAGGTTTGAAGACACAGGGGTCGCAGAGGGTGGAGATAGGAGCCCAGTGAGGTTCTTCATCCTGGAGGCTGAAGTGGAGGAAGTCGGCGAAGGTAACGTTGTGGCCGCAGGTTCTCTCTTCCAGGGAGGCGTTCGGCTTTCTCCTCAGGATTCTGGAACCGAACGGGGACCAGAAGTCTGGCAGGAAAAACTTGTCCAGGTAACTGCTCCATAACCTGACGCGGTGAGATCGTCACAGAAGCAGAGAGAGAGAAAAAAAATCTGATATGAAGAGAAAATAACAACAAAGAAGACAACTATTTAAACAAAAACCAACATGGATGCCACTTTAAGTAAAATAAAGAAATGAATAAACAAAAGCATTGAAAACTACATCCAAACAAACATCATCACTTCACTTGAACACTACCAAAGGGACACACCAGCAGTGCAAGGCCCCTCTGGCTGGTGGCCCCACAGCGGCCTGATATTGATGGGCTCCCTGTGGACTTCCGACCCTGAGGACGCGACATAACAAAAATCTGGGTGTGGTTGTGGCAGGGAGATTGGAATGAGCGGCGTGGGAACAGGAAGACATAAATGTCACAGAAGATGAAGTAGTAACCTCTCCCCTAAAACACTCTCCCCCCACCATCACCCCTAGCCGAGGCCCCGTGTGCGAACGCACGCAGAACATCTTGCGCGCACGTTAAATCCTGTTCCGCTTTTCGTATGGGTAAGCCATCATGTGCCGGTGGGAACAGATGACAATATTTACAAAACTGCATACACACGGGGACCGGATGAAAAAAAGCACATGATTGCTTATTCTGTTATCCTCGATATAAAAGAATAAATAAATGAATAAA
>CM060330.1:5004759-5010584 GCA_030674155.1 Stramonita haemastoma
CTGACGCCTCGCTCCCCTACGACCAGATAGGTTATAGAACACATGTAAATGCATCCCAACAAGAGTGTCTTTTTATCATTATCATCATTATAATTTTTTTTAGAATGTTGCCAAGCAAAACTCTCTTGCTGCTGCCGTGGGTTCTTTCGCGTTTGCTAAGTAGTTTGCTGTTTAGGATCTCAGTTTATTGCTTTTTGTTCACAATTATCACCAAGACCACCACTTAAAGGTCTTGTGGATGAAGGAACATTTTGGGATCTAAAGGGAATCGAACCCCTTGGCTGTTCTCTTTCTGGATAGGTGTCTTACCTCCAGACCACTGAACTATGAAACATGGACAGATGTCTATCTCCAGACCACTGCACTATGGAACAGATGACAAGGTTTACAAAACTGCATACACACAGGGACTGGATTAAAAAAAAGCACATGTGTGCTTATTCCATTATCCTCGATATAAAAGAATAAATAATAAAAAATAAACATTAACAAGTGTCTTACCTCCATACCACTGAACTATGAAACATGGATAGGTGTCTTACCTCTAGACTACTGAACTATGAAACAGATGACAAATTTTACAAAACTGCGTACACACGGGGACTGGATTTAAAAAAAGCACACGAGTGCTTATTCCATTATCCTCGGGGGGCGGATAGCCTAGTGGTCAGAACATTGCGCTGGCAATTTGAAGACCCGGGTTCGAGTCCGGTCGAGGAAATTTTCTTCCTGGAGTTAACATCAGTGCTGACTCCACTCTCCCCAAAAGTCCTTCGGATGAGACTTTAAACCGAGGCCCCGTGTGCGAACGCACGCAGAACATCTTGCGCACACGTTAAATCCTGTTCCGCTTTTCGTAAGAGTAGGCCATCGTGTGCCAGTGGGAACAGATGACATGATTTACAAAACTGCATGCACACGGGGACCGGATGAAAAAAAGCATATGATTGCTTATTCTGTTATCCTCGATATAAAAGAATAAATAAATAAATATATAAAAGAATAAATAAATAAATCCTCGATATAAAAGAACAAATAAAAAGATAGCATAAAATAAACATGTCTTACCTCCTTACCACTGAACTATGAAAAATGGACAGGTGCCTTACCTCCTGACCACTGAACTATGAAACATGAACAGGTGTCTTATCTCCTGACCACTGAACTATGAAACATGGATAGGTGTCTTATCTCCAGACCACTAAAGTATGAGACAGATGACAAGATTTACAAAACTACACACACACGGGGACTGGATGTAAAAAAGCACATGAGGGCTTATTCCATTGTCCTCGATATAAAAGAATGAATAGAAAAATAACATAAAAATAACAAAATAAAGATTAACAGGTGTCTTACCTCCACACCACTAAACTATGAAACATGGACAGATGTCTTACCTCTTGACCACTGAACTATGAAACATGGACAGGTGTCTTACCTCCACACCACTGAACTATGAAACATGGACAGGTGTCTTACCTCTAGACCACTGAACTATGAAACAGCACATTTCCCCCAGGCAGCTCCTAACGATCCTTCATATACAGGCCTATTGATTCTCATCTGACAGGGTGAGAATAAAAAAGGTAAGCATTCGGCATTCGCCGTCACACCGAAATTCCGATCAATAAGAGCACGTGCACAGTTCAACTCATCATTCGGATCAATGGCAGAGGATACAGTTTGATCTTTTTGACTTGTGACAGTTTTCTTTTTTTAAAAATTTTTTATAGAAAGAACTGCTTAGACGTTCCTTAGAGAAGCTAGATCGGTTTGGAATATTACCTTCAAGGAAAGTTCCTATCGAGACACTGTTCAACAAATCCACTACAGCCTTCCAATTTACGTTAGAAACAGTAGTCTTTTTAAAAATTTGTTTTATTCTTTCATATCGAGAATAATGGGATAAGCGCTCTTGTGCTTTTTTACATCCTGTCCCCGTGTGTATGCACTTTTGTAAATGTCATCTGTTCCCACCGGCACACGATGGCCTACTCTTACGAAAAGCGGAACAGGATTTAACGTGTGCGCAAGATGTTCTGCGTGCGTTCGCACACGGGGCCTCGGTTTATAGTCTCATCCGAAGGACTTTTGGGTAGAGTGGAGTCAGCACTGATGTTAACTCCAGGAGAAAAATCCCCTCCAACGGGATTCGAACTCGGGTCGTGAAATTGCCAGTGCAGTGTTCTGACCACTAGTCTATCCGTCCCCCTACAGTTCTAGGAGCACCATGGATAACTTGACAACCAGCCTTCTCCATCTTACGCTCTCTGTCTTCCTTCCTTCCTTTCGCCACTCACCGTGCTTCCTTCACTCAGCCTCAGGCCTGTCCAGTCTCAGATGTTGTCTGTCCTCCTCCTCCTTCTCTGTCTGTCTGCCTCTCTTTCTCCCTCCTTCCACTGCGCCTCACAGGACCTGTCCTGGCAAGCCCTTTTGATGGAGAAACGTGCCCACACCACATCAATTTTGCTGTCTTATCATCGTCAAGAGTTTTTTTTCTCACGAGGCCCAGTCACTTGCCTGATAGTATTTCCTATCTTCTGCATTAGTAATAAAGGGAGCTTTGTAGGAGATGCCGAGGAGTTTGCGATAGCATCTTTCATCTGTGGCTTGTGTTCTTTTCTGGTCCAGAGTCCTCCCTGTAAGATTATTGATTTATTGTTTTATTTATTCTTTTATGTTCAAGGATAATGTAATAAGTACTATCTGCTTTTTTGTTACTTATTATCATTTTCTTTTACATCTAATCCTCGTGGGTGTACAAATTTGTAAATTTTGTCATCCGTTCCCACCAGCACAAATGGTTTACGCTTCTAAAAGGCGAAACAGGTTTTAACGCGAGTGCAAGATGTTCTGCATACGTTCGCACACGGGGCCTTGGTTTAAAGTCTCATCTGAAGGATTTCTGGGGAGAGTGGAGTCAGCGCTGATGTTAACTCCAGGGGAAAAAATCCCTGGAACTGGCGTCTCGGTGGTGGCTCGAACATTGGATGATTAAGGTCTCGTGTGTGCATGCATAATGTCTTACTCGAATATTAAAACCCATTCATTTTTTGTGCTAAATAGCTGTTTGTTTCATTGCGTACGTAGAAGAACCCAGCAACGACAGAGAGAGAGAGAGAGAGAGAGAGAGAGAGAGAGAGAGAGAGAGAGAGAGAGAGAGAGAGGGGGGGAGGGAGAGAGAGATGGAGACAGACAGACATACAGACAGAGAGGTGGAGAGAGACAGACACACAGAGAGATGGAGACAGACAGACAGACAGACAGACAGACAGAGAGAGAGAGAGAGAGAGAGAGAGAGAGAGAGAGAGAGAGAGAGAGAGAGAGAGAGAGAGAGAGAGAGAGACAGACAGACAGACAGACAGACAGACAGACAGACAGACAGACAGACAGACAGACAGACAGAGACAAAGACAGAGACAGAGACAGAGACAGACAGAGAGAGAAGTCCCCGGCAATTTTTTTTTTTTTTGGTGAAAACAAAAAGAAAAACATTCTACATAGGGAAACGAAAGCCATCATACCGAATTCAGATCAATGAGGTCACGTGCACAGCTGAACTCTTAAAATATTGATCAATGTCAAAGGTCACATCTTGAACAGAAGTACAAAGTCTGATGTGTGGGAGGGGGATGTGTGTACAGGTTTCCGCGCTCTTGATGTCTATGATTGCATTATAAGATTCTTCATTTCATGAAGAAGAAAAAGAGGCAGACCAAGGAAGAGATGGGAGGACAACATCAGCGAATGGACAGGCCTAGAACTCAACCAAACTTTGAGAAAGGCAGAACAGAGAGAGGAATGGAGGGAACTGGTTGCCAAGTCTTCAGGGGTGCCCCCACGGTCGCCAGACGAAGGGATAGATAGATAAATAGATAGATAGATTGATAGATAGATAGATAGGTAGGTAGATAGATAGATAGATAGATAGATAGATAGATAGATAGATAGATAGATAGATAGATAGATAGATAGATAGGTAGATAGATAGATAGATTTGATGAATGATTTATGTTGTATTTTCACACACCCACATCTACAAGTTGTGCTATTGTTAATATTCATTAACTCACCAGTTTTTTTGGTGTTTTTTTTATTCTTGAAATAAAATCTTGAGTCCTGAATCACCACAAGCAGTCAGGGGATCTCCCCTAATTTACACTGTATCTCACCCATCACTCCTTAGAATCGTGAAGAATACATACTGGATGAGAGAGAAAGTGTGCGTGTTTGGCTGTTTTCAAACACCTTTTCATACAGACAGACCCAGAGTAACTGCAAATCTGACTCATTACTTTTGCATGTTCGGAGACACGAACAATGATAGCCAGGTGGGCCAGCGGTGCCGCACCGGTCTGAAAAGCGTAGAGATAGCTGGTTCAAGCCCTGTCTGAGCCTGAACTTTCCCTCCGATCCTCAGTGCACAAGACCATAAGTGGTGGCCTCAGTGCTAGTCTTTCGGATAAGTCGATAAACCAAAAAAGTCCCTTGTGGAATGTGTACTACACTACACTGCACTGCGCTCCACTCCACTCCACTACAGTAGATTTTTAGAGTTGTCTTTAGTAAAGGTAAAGGTGTCCCATAACCTATGTGGTCGTAAGGAAGCGAGGCATCAGAGACCTCAGCTTCTCTAGGGGGCAGCATATTGAGGGTGGTGCCCATCTCCTCTCCCTCATTGCTTTACCTTCCCTGACCCTAAAGAGGGCAGGTACCCATTTACAGCTGGGTAAACTTCGGGACTGTACTGAAGCCAAGGCGCACAAACAGTCACCCATCCAACTGGTAACCAGAGCAACCATGTTTTCACGCCCCCATCTGCCTGTCTGTCTGTCTATTTGCTTGCCTGCCTTCTTGCCTGTTTGTTTGTCTGTCTGCCTGCCTGCTTATCTGTCTAACTGTCTTTTTCTCTCTGTGTCCCTCTTTGTGTTTATGTCTGTCTCTATTTGTCTCTCTCTTTCTCTGTTTCTCTCTCTCTCCATCTTTGTTTCTGTCTCTATCTGTCTTTCTCTGTCTGTCTGTCTGCCTGCTTGTCTGTCTGTCTGCCTGCTTGTCTGTCTCTCTGACTTTCTCTATTTGCCATCGCGGACAGACAGTCCCAACCCCCTCCAACTGTTAATATTGCTTTTATACGACTGCTACTACCACTACTTCTACTCCATCTCTTTCTCCTCCCTCTCTCTCCACCTCTCTTTTTAATGGTGATAAACACAATTAGAAAAAAAAATCAAAACTAAAAGGATCGACCCCCCCCCCCCCGGCCGAACCCTCCAACCAACAACAAAAACTACAACAAAAGCAACAACAACAACAACAAACAACAATAACAACAACAATAAAACAAAACAAAAGCAAATGCAAACAAAATCTAAAAAAACCACAATAACCTTCACAAAAATCCAATCCAAATAAGCAACACAACAATCCCTTTCCTAAAAAACAACAACAACAACAACAATTTATACTGACAGCCCCCTATAAAACTCAACCCCTCCCATCAAAACAACAACAAAACCATAACAAAACAAAACAAAACAAAATAACAATTCCCCCTCAAAACAACAACTAAGCAACACAACCAACCACGAAAACTAACCAAAACAAACAAAAAAACGCAAGCAAAGAAAAGAAGGTATACCCCCCCTCACACACACACACACACACAACAAACACACACACACACACACACACACACACACACACACACACACACACACACACACACACACACTTCGGATGAGACTATAAACCGAGGCCCGTGTGCGAACGCACGCAGAACATCTTGCCTCACGTTAAATCATGTTCCGCTTTTCGTAAGAGTA
>CM060330.1:5010684-5025573 GCA_030674155.1 Stramonita haemastoma
TATAAAATAAAATAAAAAAAAATAAGCCCTGAGTGGTTTTGTGGGCAGAGCAGCTTTGTGAGCTGGAATCTTACAACCCGTCATTGGAAAAAGTGGAGGGGGGAGAGTAGAAAAGGGAAGGTTCCCTTATTTTTTTATTTCTTTTGTTAAAACATGTTTTTTTTGGTTAGGTAAACCCATGCATTTAAAAGTTTCAAAATAGGTGGATGGGGTTGGTCTAGGAGGTATCGCGCCTTGCCTAGAGAGGGGAAAAAAGTCTGGGTCGGATTTGTGCGGTGGTTCAAACCCCCGTTTGGACCCAAGCCCCTCCCCCCCCCCCCACCCCATTAGACCATGAGTGGTGGGGTTTGTTTTTTCGGAGGGAGAATAAACCGAAGCCCCGTGTGTTCCCAATCATTATTTAGTGCACGTAAAAGAACCCTTTGGCAACAAGGGGGTTGTTCCTGGAAAAATTTGTAGAAAAAAAGCCACTCTGATAGGGAAACAAATACAGTTGCAGACTGGAAAAAAATAATAACAGTGGGTAGGCGCTGCACTTGTGGCAACGCACTCTCCCCAGGGAGAGCAGCCCGAATTTCATGCAGAGAAATCTGCTGTGACATAAAGTGGTATAAAAATAAATAAAAATAAGACATTCATGCACTCAATCAACAACTTGACATAACCATCTAGCAAAACTGTTGATCATCAGAAAGGACTCTTATTCTCCAGGGCCAGTTCTCCTTCGACTACCTGCCTCTGAAGGTGGGGGAGGTTCAAGGCAAGCTGGAGCTGCAAAACCCTGACCTCGGCCTGTTCATCTACGACCTGGTCCTGCGAGTGTCGCCAGCATGCCAGGAAAAGCCGGTACACATGCGAGTGGCTCTGGGGCAGAGCTATGTGCAGCCTGTGCGCTTCCAAAGCTACTGCAAGCAGAAGATTGAGTACACCTGCAAGGTCAGTCAGTGTCTTTTTTTTGTCTTTTTTTGAAATTAAAAAAAAAATTTTTTTTTTTAGGTCTGTCAGTGTCAGCAGCGGTTGTGGTAGATTTGTGGGTTCACGACTGTGGTGTGAATGTGCTCAGCTTTTTTAATGTGATGCACTGTATGGGATTTTTCAGGGCTTGTTGTGGCTTTGTGTTGTCTGCATCATGGAATCTTTGGAAGGGACTGAGCCAAGATATTTAAAGTCTTTGATAATTTTTTTAAAGTTTTGTCAGTCTTTATTTCATGCTCTGTTTGGCGACTGGTTCTGATACTCATGACTTGCTCTGTGTGGGAGGGAGGGATAGCCTAGTGGTCAGAACATTGCACTCACACTTTTATGACCCGGGTTTGATTCCCGTTCGAGGGGATTTTTGCCCTGGAGTTAACATCAGTGCAGACTCCACTCTCCCCAAAAGTCCTTCGGATGACACAATAAACCGAGGCCCCATGTGCAAACGCACACAGAACATCTTGCGCACGCATTAAATCCTGTTCCGCTTTTCAAAAGAGTAGGCCATTGTGTGCCGATGGGAACAGATGACAAGATTGACCAAACTGCACACACACACAGGGTCTGGCTGTGAAAAAAGCGCATGAGTGCTTATTCCATTATTCTCAATATAAAAGAATAAATAAATAAAATAAAATAAAATAAAATATAGATTGAAAAGGTGAGATAAATGGATGTATCTCCTTAAAAAAAACAAAAACATCTGTGTCCCTGTGTGTGTGTATGCCAGGTGGACTGCACTGACTTCCAAGTGGACAAGAGCGTCAGTGTCAGCCCTTCCTCCACCGGCCACACAGAGGTCACGGTGGAGGTGACCTTTGAACCCTCCAGACTGGGGGAGCAGAAGACCACGCTGACGGTCTGCTCCCCGGTGGGCGGGGACTACAGCTTCCCTCTGCGGGGCTTCGGCACTGACCCCACCCCTCAGGGCCCCATCCTGGTCAAGACGGGCGTGTCCAGCTCTGTGTTTTTCCGCAATGTCTTCTTCACCACTGTCACGTTCTCCATTCAGGTCAGTACGTCAGTCACTTTATATTCCCAGTGTTATGTCATCCTCTGTCAAAAATAAATAAATAAATAAAAAAGATATCAAATATAAAAAAATTCCCCCCCACCCCCCCACCCCCCCCCAATTTAAAAAAAAAATTTTTTTTAATGCCGTCCTCTGTCATCTGGGATTTTTTTTGGGGGGAGGTGGGGGGGATTTTGCCGAGTTCAAAATCACTTTTTTCATGTTCTTTCCAGTCATCAGTCAGTCAAAGGCAGTTTCATATAAATCAGTGACAGACACTATAGCTGAATGGTTAAGACCGTTCAACTTCTATCCCATGGGTCCATGAAGTCCTAGGTTTGAATCCTGGGGAATTAAAGGTGGGGAATTTTATGATTTCCCAGGTCAACTTCAAATGCAGACCTGCCAGTACCTTCATTCCCTTTTCTTTTGATGTGCACAAATCCATAAGCACATTGGTTTGACTGGTTGATAGTCTCCCCCGAAAGACTTGATGTTCAATTTCCCTGTCAAGCTGGGAAGAAAGGGCAAGGCTGGGAATCAAACCCAGAACCCGCATATTTTACCTGTTGGGCAAGTAGACATCTAAAGTGTTCTGCCGCCTTCTTTCTTGAATAGAGATTTTTTTTTTTTCTTGAATAGAGATATGAACCTGCAGAGCAGACAGATTTTAACATTATTCATGCAGTTAGTGTTATAGCATAAGGAAAGCTATGTGCAACACACTTAATGCTTTCATTATTACCTTCTTTTTTTTGGATTTAGGAGAGCCTCTTTTTTGTCTTTCCTGCATGAAATTTATCATCATTTTTACATGGGATATTTCCAGATGTCCTTTCTTTTGTGGACAATAGCTTCACACTGTGTTTTGAGCATTCTCTGCATATGGTGTCAGCCTGGTGCAAGCATTGCAACCTCCCTACAGAACCAAACAGCGCTATCTAGGCATTGACCTCCATCATGAGAGACTCGCAATGAAACTAAACACCAGCAGAATTTTCAGCAGCTGCATTCAGAGTTGCAGATGATGAAACACCCAAGACATGCAGTTTTTACTTTCTGATTGTATTCAGCTGAAGACTCTGTATGTGTGTGTAGGATGGAGCTGTAAGAGGATAACAATGAGCACAATTCTGCTTCTGCTTTTTTTATGAAGTAAAACTGATTTGGGGAAGCTGCTCACTCTGTATTTCTGGTAAACATTGGATGCACATCAGTAAACTGAACTGTGCGGTTCTGTTGAGGACGTACAGTAGGTAGACAGCACACCTTTGTTCCTAATACTTAGTGCTTAATTTTGGTTATGGAATATGTGTGCATGGTATGAAATCTGTGTATTTTCTGTGTGCTTTAGGTGGACAACCCTCAGTTCTCTGTGCAAAAAGACTCGGAGACCATTCGGCCCAAGAAAGACCACCGCATCCTGGTACAGTTAGACGCCAGCAGAGAATCAAAAAGATCCCAAGCTGGACGCCTGGTGGTATCCTGCCAGTCACCCATTGACAAAACATCCCAGATCCAGTGGGTCTATTACCTGAAAGGTGTGACAGTCAAACGAGAGGACATGATGCTCCAAGCCAGACCTTCAATAGACAGTTCCGAAAGACGCTAGGATGAAAAGACTTTCAACATGTCCACAACAAACAAAAAAAAAAGAGTACTTCAAGCAGCCAGACTTCAAGGGGAAAAATTCTAGCATTATGTTAAATGGTAACCATGAAACTAGCTACTTGACTGTTACCCTGTACCGACGTGTGTGATAACTAGTTTTCTTTTCTTTTTTTTATCATTATTATTTCTTTAGGTGTGTGTTTGATTATTTACTTAGTTATTCTATTTTTTATATCTACATTCTGTTTTTTATTTTGATTTGTATTTGTGCTGTGACCTGTAGTGTATTTGACAGCTTTGTACACCTTTGAAATCTGCTTTTATGCCGTCTTGCATCAGCCTCTTTTGCTGTTACATTATTTCAGTTAGACTTTGGTTTGACTCCTTCGTTGCTCTTATACTTTGACGCAGACACATAACTTTTTTTTGTATTGATTTTTATTGGTAATAAACTATTTTTTAAAGAAATGCTGATTGTTGCGTTAACTAGGATTGAGTAAATGTGCAGAAAAAGGAATGCTTGTCATTTAGAAAAGGTATTTTGGTGAAATAAAAACAGTAATTTCTGGGTTTGGACATGAAGTACCTTCCTGGGAAAATGATCAGCCTGATACAGCATGAGAGGAGAATACTCACAAAATGTGTTGAAAACAAACGAGGCTAAGATGTTACAGTGCAAGAACAGCATCAGCCATTAATTTTCCTTCCATATTTAAACCCTGCCGGGCTACAAAGGCATTGAAGTAACAGAAAGGAAACATCTATCTTGATCAGAAATCTCACTTTCAGTTGGCTTTCTCTAACCTCTCATAAAAATCAACAAACAAATCAAAGAATGTGTCTCTTTGTGGATGCAACATAACTAAGGAGGCCGCAAATATTTAACTGAGTGTACTCTGTATGTCACCATGCTCTGTGGATCTTTTTTCTGTGCAAGTTTGATAGAAAGCAGATGCAAATGGGATATATGGGACTTGTCAGGTTCTTAATGGCATCCACAACACATTTTCACTCATACTAAAAACTTGCTGTTTGGGCGCTCAACAAAGAAGAACAAAACAACTGGAATATGTATATGCTAAATACCAAATCATAATTTTGAAGATGACAGGATTTTAAACCCTGAAAACTTGCAGAAACCCCAATGCATTTTTTTTTTGGTTTGGTATATGTTCCTGGCTAGAACTATGAGGTTCACGGATAATGAAATTTTGCATATGCCACTGTTCTTACCCACCATTATGGTAGCTGCATGCTAACTTCGGGGATGATACAATTGCATTTGAAACACTGCTTTACAGCCAACCAACTGAAAGTGAAAAAAGAAGTATTATGTTGTTTAGTATTGGTGTGGTATCATATCATTATGTTGTATGGAACAGTACATCATCATTTTGTAAATTACTACTGACATGCACAGTCCTGGCAGATTCCAAGGGCGAAATTTTGGTTGTTCCTCCAAGAGAGGGAGCAGCAGGACATTGCAGCACCACCTTCTTTTTTCAGACTTTTTCAGGGGACAGGATAGCCTAGTGGTCAGAACGTTGTGCTTGCAATTTGATGACCCGAGTTCGATTCCCATTCGAGGGAATTTTTGCCCTGGAGTTAACATCAGTGCTGACTCCACTCTCCCCAAAAGTCTTTCGGATGAGACTGTAAACCAAGGCCCAGTGTGCGAACACATGCAGAATGTCTTGCGCACAGGTTAAATCCTGTTCTGCTTTTCATAAGAGTAGGCCATTGTGTGCTGGTGGGAACAGATGACAATATTTACAAAACTGCATACACACGGGGACTGAATGAAAAAAAACATGTGAGTGCTTATTCCATTATCCTTGATATAATTATAAAAGAATAAAATAAAATAGATAAATAAAAAGACTTTGTTTTTTGTTCTCTTCTATCTTTTTCTACAGAATTTTGCCAGGCACAGTTGTCTTGTTGCCATAGGTTCCTTCACATGTAATTTGCACATGGGACCTTGGTTCACTGTTACATTGGAAATATTACCACCCAGATTATTATTATTCGTGGTCTTGTGGTTGGTTGGGGAGGGGGGGGGGGGGGGGGGGGGAGTAAACCTGCTTTAGATAGGATTAAACCCATGACCTTTGGCATTCAAGATGGAAGCTCTACCACTAGACCTCTGATGGAAAATATAGAGATAAGCAAAAGATAAGTAATAGGAACAGACTATGCTGTGGCCCAGGCTAAAAGTTTTGTCAGTTATTGATTTAAGCTTAGTGCCAGGGCCTGCATTGTGATGTGCTTATGCTTTGAAATGTTGAGATTGTCTTTGGATATGACAAGATCCTAGCTTTTTTTTTCTTTTCTTTTCTTAGCTAGAACTCTGGAGTGCACCAATGGTGAGACTTTGCATATACCACCGTTTTTGCCCACCATGAAGCTAGCCACATTCCAACTTCTGGGATGTATGCTGGGCATATTCATGTTTCTCTAACCCACCGAATGCTAAGATGAATTGTTGGATCTTTAATGTGTGTGCTTGTTCTTCTGCATGTGCATGTACATAAAGGGAATTAAGGCACTGGCAGGTCTGCACTTGAAGCTGACCTGGAAGATCATAAAAATAACCCCCACCCTTAATTCACCAGAAGCCACCAAGATTCAAACCCACCACTTCATGGACCTACTGGATTGAAGTCAAACAGGCTTAACCACTCAGCTACAACACCTGTCATAATCGGTATTCTGTAAACGAGGAAAAATTTCTCAGAAGTTGGGAGTATGGCTGCCTATATGGTAAGACACTTGAAGACAGTTCACACATTTTTCATCCCATATGTATTCTCACAGTAATTTTTAGGTGTGATGAGGGAGACTGCATATTCTGGGTGACCTAGAATGTCCAACATCAATAACAACAACAGACACCACAGTTTTCTTGGAACTGTCATTCATGCTGTGTACTGTTGGCAGAGAGGTTGTGAATTCCTGAGGCATCCCAGGAATAAATTCATACTTTGTGACCTATTGCAGACATCAGCCAATTTCTATACAGAATTAAAGTACTATGTATTTAATGGGAAGTTGGGGAACGCACTGTCCGATTTCATCCACTGCATGATTTCTTCTTCTTCTTCTTCTTCTTCTTCTGCATTTCCTGGCCATGCTAAAATTTTAATACAGTCTGGATGGCAGTCTGCAGTCTATTGTAGTGACCAGGCTGGTTCCCAGAATTTTTTCCACAAGCTCTACAAGGCTGGGCCATATCATCAACTATATAATTTAAATTTAATGTTAAAGGACTGAGAGGAAGCTAGGAACGCACACGCATGCACGTGCGCGCGTGCACATGCGCACACACACACACACACAATTGCTCATGCACGCACACACACACACACACACACAAAATTGCGCATGCACACACACATACAATCCACTCAACACACACACACAAAATTGCACATGCACACACACATACAATCCACACACACACAGGTAAACAAACTCACGGGGGGGGGGGGGGGGGGGGGGGGGGGGGGGGGGGAGAGAGAGAGAGAGGATGCATATGTACCTGAGCCTGTATGTACGTCTTTAACACACACACACACACACTCTACTTCAGTACAATATCACAGCGCGGGCGCACACACACACACACACACACACACACTCACACACACACACACACACACACACACACACTCACACACACACACTTCTTTGGTATGATATCACAGTACGTGTGGGGGCATGACATGATCAGGCTGACTGATACATGATGTGCTACACTGCTAGTTGGGGAGGTTAAGTTAGTTAAAGTCTGTCCCGAGCCTAAGGCTCATCAGGCCGGTGCTTATCCCGGTTTCTGTGGCGTTAAGCGACTGAGAGTCATAGACTCCCCCCTGGATAGGACGCCAGTCTATCGCAGGGTTAACCCCCAACACAAGGTTGGTACCCCTTTTACACCTGGGTAGGGTGAGAAAATAGCCGTAAAGTGCCTTTTCCAAGGGCACAACGCCATAGCGGAAAGCTGGGATCGAACCCGCAACCTTTAGATTACGAGTCCAACGCCCTAACAACTAGACTACAGAGGAGGCTGTTGGGGAGGGGGGGGGGGGGTAAAATCAAAAGAGAACAAAATGGGGAAATAAAACCTTACAAAGGGAGAGTTATTTGATATAAAGACGAGAAACGGTTGTTTCAGTATGTTTTAGTTATCGGAAAAGAGCTCGGTTTTTGTTTCGTTGTGCAGTTTTCTTGCAAACTTTACTAATAAGTTAAGCCTAGAAATTTTAAGGTCAAGGCCACTCTTCAGCACAGAGACTAAAAAGGATCTTGGGAGAAGGGACACTATTCCAAACAACAAAAATGTCAAAACGAAACGCCGTCAAATACATACAGAACGATGAACCAGCATTTATTCGGCAGTTCAAAGAAAAAGTCGGCTACAAAGAAGGACCAGATGTAAACACAAAGGTAAGAAATAAGGAGAAGCGTGAGCAAAACCGCAACTATTTTACACGACGTGTAAGGTAGATCAGATGTGTATACCTCCTCTTCAAGCTCTTGTTGTAATGACTATCTAAAATATAAAAATAATTATTATGAATGCATCTGAGGCAATGTTGTTAAAATTAAATGCACTTTCGGCATACTTTGTAGATGGTTTATCAAAATAATTGTTAAATTTAATGACGAAGAACTCAAGATATGATATTTTGTAAAATCTTGAAAGCAGACTTTTCTAAGGTTTCAGATTTTCTCTTGGATTTGCTGTAGATGTAGTGTTAGATCAGTTGAAAATATCAAGTCTACATAAATTTATTGATGAAAATTTATTTCCCAAGCTGCTAAGCTGGAGAAGTACAGTGACAATGAGTAATATGATGACATGATAAAGTCACAAGGCACAATATTTATCTTATTCTTAGTTATAAAGGCACGATATAAATCCTAGTTCTGTTCCTGATCACCAGTTTTCATGGATGATTTATCTAGAATATATAGTATACAATAGATTTAGAATTCTCATCTTAAAATCACTTTACTATAAAAAAAAATTTTAAGTGTTACTTTAAAGAGAAACCCATTATGATGGTTATTGTATGGGTTGATTTTGTTGTTGTTCCTTGGCAATAGCTTACTCCAAGGCTCATCAATAGTGAGATTTTTGCATAGAAGCAACTTTTTTTGGTCCCTCCTTTGAGGTAGCCATGTCCCATCTTTTAGGATGATGATGTCTTAAGATGACACCTGCGTGCATGCATTTTATTAAAATCTTGTCATCTATTCATACTGTAGCATGAAATAACCTACTCTTCCTGAAGGCAGAATGGTTTTTTTTTGTGTGTGTGTGTTTTTTTAATGTGAGCGCAAGATGTTCTGCATTCATTTGAGCATGGGGCATCAATTTAAAGTTTCATCTGAAGGACTTTGACATTCAGTTTGATTTTCATGTTAAACTGGGAAGAAAGGGAAAAGCTAGAATTAAACCCAGAGTCCTCATATACTTCTTAGGCAGGTGAACATCTTAACTGTCCTGCCACCTTCCTTTTTAGGGTTGATTTTGTACTGGATTTGTCATCATATTTGGCCATTATTTGCAAATGTCTGTGCAGTCTTAAACAAGTAGTAATGAAGACAAGAAAAATAAACAAGATTTGTAAAAGAATGTGTCCAAAATATTCAACCAAGTATTGAATTGATTTCTCTTTTAACTTAAGCCTCTGTATAGTACATTTCGGTATACGTAGGGCCACAGCAAAATGCTTCAAGCCTGATCTGATCTCTGCTGACCCACATCATACATTCTGTGATTTGTAATCTTTTTAACACTTATTAGTAGTAAATTTCTGAATGTAAGTGGTGTATCAAGTTTGAATGAAGTGACTTCTTTAATGCCTTTTTTGACATCAGTGATATGAAATGATATAATAATAATAGATTGTATTTTTAAATTTTTATTTTATTCTATTCTATTTTTTTAATGATAGATTGTACTTTGTATAGTTCCCAGATACATTGAATAGCTTCTGATGTTGATGACAGAGACAGAAGCTGGAGTATGAAGAAGATGAGGACAGATCTGACACAGAAGAAGAAAAGCCGGTAGTGGTGGTGTTGAACCCGGGAGACCTGACTGCAGAGGAAGCCACTGAGGAAGAAATACTCAAGAAGAAATATGAAGGTTGGTGACAAGACAGTTTGTGTACACTGCTATTTTGTTCAGGACTACATTGTATGTACCATGAAAGAAATTCTGGTGGAGTTTTTTTGTAGTTGGAACATGAAGGTTGGTGACAAGACAGTTTATGTACTCTGCTATTTTGTTCAGGACTACTTTGTGCTAGTTCTGTTACATGGTCCCGTTTTTATATATGTACCATGATAGAAATTCTGGTGGATTTTTACAGTTAGGATGCTGTGTGAAAGAAATCAAACCAGGATGTGATGATATTGTTATATATTATAAAAATGGATTTATGAATGTGTTTGGTTAAAGATAGAGATGTTGTTTTGATGGCATGCTATATTGTGTTATCTGATATCATCATTGAGGCTAACTGGTCTGCAGAGAATTATGAATGAATGAGTAGATTTGGGGGCTTTTGCAGACCATGTTACAAATATTTTTTCAACATCGTTGTTCATTAGACCAAAATAAGCAAAATGCAAGCACTACCTGTAGTCACTGTCTAAACTCTCTTTACTTTGCAAGTATCACTCCATGTTTGGCCCAGGCCAAAAGTTTTGTCAGTTATTGATGTAAGTAACCCAAATACCAAGGCCTACTCTGAAATCTTTTTATACCATAAAATGTACTGTTGGGATTATCTTCAGCCACAGCAAAGCTCTTGGCATAACAGCCTAAATTTTACCCACCAACAGCATGAAATGACACCATTCTGTCAAGAGAGAGAGAGAGAGAGAGAGAGAGAGAGAGAGAGAGAGAGAGGAGAGAGAGGAGAGAGAGAGAGAGAAAAAATAATGCATGCTCAATCATTCATGTCCATCACAATAGGAGTAGAAAAACAAAGATTCCCTATTCAGAACTTCCGAGGCTACATATGTGATTCTATCACTTCGTAGCTGATGACAGTAAATTCTGAAAATCTGATCCCCCCCCCCAAAAAAAAAAACCCATTCTGTCAGACACTGAGGGGTGTTACCTTGTCTGTCATTGCAGAGGACCAAGCGATTCAAGACGGGAAAATCACCTTCAAGAAACCGGTGAAGAAAAAGGATGGCACCCTGCAGACGACACGACAGAGGAGACCACTGCCAAACCAGCCAAAGACAAAGGGAAAAGCAAGGAGAAAAAGAAAAAGGACAAGGAGCAGAAGAAAGCGCACAGTCTGTTATCTTTTGGAGATGAAGAGGAGGAAGAGGATGGATGAGTGTTGCATTGACACGGTTTTGAGTGCGCCCTGTTCGTTTTGGAAAATCGGGTGAGTGTGTGAGGAGCATGCTAGTGTTGTTGGGTTTTTACAGTTAGTTTGGGCTTGTATGCATGTCTGCTTCAGCCACTGAAGAATTTTTTTAAAATGTTGTTTTGCACAACAGTGTATATAAATGATCACACATACATACACACATGCTCACATGCATGCACACACACACACACACACACACACACACACACACACACACACACACACACACACACACACACACACACACACACACACACAGCATGTACAACTGTTGTGTTATATTTGGCAGATTATGTTATGTAAAATCTGTGGAAGAGCGAAAGAGCATGTTTAAGATTTTCGTTATACCCTATGGTCATTGTGCACATTTCTTTTTTTTCATTGCATTTCTTTATATTAAAGAAGCAAATAGTCCTGTGAAATAAGTCTGTATAACACATTGAAGACACAGAATATTTATGACAAAATAAAATTTTAGCCCTTTCTTTTACGGGTTTTGCAAAATGGTAGGCCATTTTAGATGTTTGGCTAATACTAAATAGATTTTGTGTTTGTATGTTCTTTGATCTACAAGGAATAAAGAGAATAATTTCAGTATGATACAGTGAAACCCATAACTGTTCCTGATTTCCAATGTGACAACTAAAAAAAACTTTTTTGGTGAAGATCAAAGCCATGCTTGAGACTGGTTTTTTTCACAGTTTTTTAGTTATTTTTCAGAGACTGTACACAGACCCGCTAAACAGGCTTGTTTCTAACAACTGTTATTTTTTATTGGGTTTTTCTGTTTTGTTTTGTTTTCTTAGTTCAGATCCAAGCTAGTTGAGAGAGGAGAGAGAGAGAGAGAGAGAGAGGAGAGAGAGAGAGAGGAGGAGAGAGAGAGAGAGAGGTGTTCATCATGATAATATAGATTGGTATCCAAGACACTATGGGGCTCAGATTGTTGAGACTCAAAATAGTTAAATATTCATAGTCCATAGAAATTAGGTAGCGGCAGCCCCCGGCATATCCCGTCATCACAGCTGAAAAATGGCCGTTTTTCGATCTTTTCACTTCTTTATTACTCTGCTTCTGTTGTACTGATTAAATTTTTTTATATATCAAAATAAAGTTCGATCTTTTCTCTTTTGATTGAGTACATTTTTATTTCTGTGACTGATCTGAGATGAATACGCGAAGGGCGTGAATGAGGTGTGTGTTCCGCTAAAAAACGCTGTGCGGCCGCCATTTTCACGAACACGGACAAAGCTTCAAAAAGACATGCCCACTTTAAGTTCCCCGAGCATTCGCGATATACAATCAACTGTGCTATATCAGGTATCACTGTGTTCAGTATTTATGCTACAATACTGAAATGGGTAAACAATTATTGATTTATGGATAGTTTTTGCAAAAATTCCGTTTTTTTGCGGCACACAATCTTTGTCGGCAAGTTCTAAAGAACCTGTAGCTTAAAATAGTCAATACCACAGGCGAAAATGAAACAAGACCACCTATTGGTTCTAATTTGTAAATGGGTTAATGTATTCATGGGCTGTCCTACATAAGCAAACCAACCAAAACAAAGTTTTCAAATCTTGGAAAAATCAGAAACATGGAGGCAAGAACGAACGATCGCTGCGAAACGATCATGTCGAAAATCGACGATTTTCTCGATTTACTGGGTAGATATGATAAATTTGTGATTGTAGATCATTAATGTTATTGTTTATTTAGACACGGGTCGCGTAGTTTGAAAAAAATTTCATTAGATCATTAAAAACGAAGACTTTGAAAAGGGTAGAAACGATCGTCTTCGACAATCGGGCATGCGCAAACCGGAAAGAAGAAAACGTGTCCGATTTCCTTGGATATTTTCACGAAATTACTTCTTAAATTTATGGTGCTTATAAAATCAGATATTTTAAACATACTTATATTCAAACTTTTTTTTTTTAAGGTCGTATAGTGAAATAGGTGTGTTATTGTACGTTTTACTGAGTGACCGGTCTAACCAAGAGGAGGTAATCCCGAGATCGCGATTCACTTCGTGAAACAAACATCGGTCGTTGCTTCTGTTTTGGGGGGATTTATTAGAACCAGTTTAGGTCACGGTTTCATTTATGATTGATGAATTAAAAGTTTAAGTTTGTTACAGTTTTCATTTTCATTTTTTGTTGTTTTTTTGTTTTGTTTTTTTTTGGGGGGGGGGGGTTGGGACTGCATGACTTGGAATATTTTATGCAGCCTGAGTAGTAAATCACTAAAATGCCATATCAGTGTTTGAATGAATTTCTTTTTTAGTAACTTGAACTAAAGCAGGTTTAGTTTCAGCACAGTAGTACCACAAGTAAGCTTGCTCTTTGTGATTTATGCAGTGTATCTAATAGCCATAGTCTTTTCTTTTCATTTTCCCCAGTCATTCTCCTTTTCATTTTCCCCAGTCATTCTCCTTTTCAGAGTTTCCATTATTATGTTTTTGTTTTGTTTTGACTCATTTGAGGGTTCACTATCTTTACTACTTGAATTAGTACTTTACTTTTATTTTCTGTTGATTGGTTTTATACTATTTCGAGATATTAAAAAAAGGCAGAATCCACTTAGGCTACTATTTTAATTGTGATTTTAAGAAAAGGATAAAGAAGTCAACACCGTTAAAAGTAAAATTGTGTTATATATCGGGTAATTTTTAACCTTCAGTGACTTTACAAAAATATGTGACACATCTACATTGATAGATACCATCCCCAATACCACAGTTCTGATACTAATGAGATGTTTATAAATTTCCCTATGTGTGTCAGTTTATTTCAAATTTCAATTTTCAAAATTTCAATTTTCAAAATTTTATTTCAAGAAAACCCCCCAAGGGGTACATGAAATTTGACAAAACCAATACTTGCAGATATGGGCGTGTGAAAAATACTCACAACAAAAATCCTAACACAATGGATGGTATAAAAAAGAAAAAAGAAAGAGTATTCACAATACATTAGGAGAACAAAACACCCCCCCCCCACACACACACACACACACAAAAGTTGTTCAGTTGTCACTCCTATTGTTTATCTATTCTTGTTATCAGATTTCTTTTAAACCTTTTGGCAGTTTTGCCTTTTGAAAGGAAGAAACAAATTCTTTTACACTAATTACAGTTTTTTTGCTGGTTTTCTTTTATTTTTAATTATTGTTTTTTTAATTTATTTTTTATTCCCTGAAATGCTGACACACAGATGGAAGTCAACTGAGCAAGCTGGGGTCCATTTTTCTGGCTACTGGAAAAGGTCGTTGTCCAAAGGTGCCTGTTGTAGAGATTTCCAATCATCTGCTGATTCAGTTATTGGTACTGAAGCAAGAGGGTGGGAAGACATTTGATGAAACAGCTTCATTTCTCAGTCAACTCATTCCGGATGCTGAACTTTCAAGGTTGCAGTATCATCTCATTAAGGAAGAAGAAAATGTGCAACTTCTTTAGGATAAGTCACAGAGAGATAGATTTCTGTCTGAGCCAGTTTATGTTGAACAGCTGGGTCCACTGTTTGCATAATTTGATAAAATTTGATGTTTCATAACATTTCTCTAGAATGTTCGCCACTTTTTGGGGCACTTGGCGGCCATTTTGAATCCAAAATTACATTATGTAATGGATGAACAAATTCAACAAATGCATTTTTTAATAGCATATAAAACCATGTTTTACATCACCAAATTTCAAGTCAGTATTTCTACAGGTTCAAAAGTTATTGACAAAAAATCTACTGTGTACTGTATTTTGGTCCGTCGCAGGGCATTTTAAGGTTTTTAGCAAAATCAGACCCCAATATTTGAAACATTTGGTCAAGTACAGCCTTAGAAAAAAATTGGGCATAGTCTATATTAACATATCTTTTGAACAATGTAAAAAAGTAA
>CM060330.1:5025673-5035673 GCA_030674155.1 Stramonita haemastoma
ACACACACACACACACACACACACACATAAACAGACACACACACACATGCATGTAAAATTGATTATTAACCAACAATCAATCACACATCAGGCATCCGTTTGCAAATAAAAAGAAAGAATGAGCAATCGGTCAGAAAATAAGCATCTGAAAAAAAGGGTGTTCCCACAACCTAGGCAGTCGCTGAGGGGGGTGAGATGTCAGAGACCTCAGCTTCTCTAGGGGCCAGCATGTTGAGGGCAGCGCCCATCTCCTCTCCCTCGCTGCTTTACCTTCCCTGACCCCTAAAGAGGGCAGGTACCCATTTACAGCTGGGTTAAGTGGGCGACTGTACTGAAACATTTTGCCCAAAAAGGGCTCTGGCAAAAAGTAACTGCTTCAATTTTTTTTTTATACTCGTTTTAAATTTTGGTGGGTGTACTTGACCATCCCAAATGGTTTTAATAAAAATCTAGTGGGGGCATAAGATTTAATTCGTGTTTGAAAAGAGTAGGTGCAGTGCAGCTGAGCTGAAACGGTATTTCCCATTTGTGCTGCTTTGCAACCTGTTCTGGCTGTCCAGTCAGGAATTTGTACACATAATTGAAGCAGGCTTGTATAAATTACATTTCTTAACTAAAAGTTTTATACTCTGACGACCCAATTCTTTTTTTATTGCGGGAAAACTAATGTAATTGCACTTCCGGTTTGCAAATTTGAGAAAAGTTTACAGATAACATTATTGTAGGCAGCAAAATTTGAACATGGTGCAATCATTATGAGTGTAATAATCTTAAACACTCAAAAATGCATTCATATCATGCAAAGACCATGATGTTTGATACATGATGGTGTCCTTATAACTTATTTGCTTACCCACCCTCCTAAAATTAGGGACCCACGTGTTCAAACGAAGTACAATTTTCAGTCAATACAAAACAATTGGCAACAGGCAATCACCTTCACCCTCACCTTTCCCAACCACCATTCCCCCTCCTCCCACCCCCTCCCATCTCCCTCCCCCCCACCCCCTCCCACCCCCTCCCATCTCCCTCCCCCACCCCCTCCACCCCCTCCCCCTCCCATCTCCCTCCCCCACCCCCCTCCCAAACCCTCCATCCACCCCCCCTCCCCACCCCCCCCTCCCCAAACCCTCCCCTCCCCCCCCCCACCCGAAACCCTCCCCCCCTCCCTCCCCCTTCCCTCCATCTCCCATCCTCCCCCACCCTCCTTCCCCACCCCTCCCTCAACCCCTTGCCCTCCCCCTCCTTCCCCTTCCATCCCTCTCCCTCCCCCAGCACAAACATGGGAAGATAGACAACACATCACTCCAAAGCTAGGAGCATTACAAGTTAGGGGCAGATCTCCCAACAGATCAGCAATTCCTCTCACAGCTTAACTTTATGCCTTCACATTTTTACAACTTATCATTAAACCAACAACTTCAAATTCAAAAGGTGTCTTTTACTATATGTTCACAAATTGAAAAACATGTATGTCTACAATCATTTACAAGATGCCTTGTTCTTCTTTCACACAGGTCAACAGTAAGTCTACAATTTCATATCAAAACTACTGATTCATTTCCATCAGATGAAACCTTTGATCTGGACTACAAAGCAACTGCAAACAATTAAAAGGGATGGAACTCTTTAAAAGGATATGTAGTCTGTGAAGGGGATGTAATATTGATATCAAGCAGCACACACACACACACTTTCTGAATGATTCGGAACAATATTTATCAGAAATTGCTTAACACTGCATATTCAATTTTCATCTCATGGCACTTTATTTATTTTTCATAAAATTGTACCTGTTTTGTTGTATGGATGTGAAATTTGGGGATATGAAAATATAGCAATAATTTCATCAGTTTCAGTTAAAGGTTTTAAAATATAGTTTTCCTTTAACCCTCTTGCATTCAGATTCTCTGAACACAAACTGCCCCTAGATTTTGCATTCCATCACGAAATCAGGTCAGGCACACATGCTTGCTAGCCTTTTCCTCCTTCTAAGTACATACCAGCATCTACAATTACTTCCAGATTCTCAGCAGGGCTTCTACTTCTAGCCTGATAGAGCTTTGACATGTGGTAGCAATTAGTGATGATCACAGCATGATGGAAATCTACGGTGTGTAAATCCCAGCAAATTCAGAGGGGGCAATTATTTAATCCTGGCAAATCTGGGTTCAGACTAAGAGGGTTAGTATATGGAGAAACTGGCAGATATCCCTTGTCGAGTTTGGTCTCTGATGAATGGTGCATTTCTGGATGCAGCTGCTCCACTTCCAGTATGAAAAGCTGCCATCAAGTGTTTACCAGATGATGATAGATTTACTTGACAAATACTTGATTCAATCAGCATGGCTAGATATGATTAAAAAATATCTCAGTACAAAGTGGATTTGACTTTGTGGGAGAGACAGTTATGTTCAAGTGTTAATTTTCTGAAAGTATTTAAAAGTTCACATAGCAAAGTTAAAATTTCACATATCAAAGCCTTCTTAATAGAAAAATTTGTTAATGAATGGAGATGTGAGCCATGGGATAATAGAAGATGCCTTTCTTATAGAAATTTGAAGATCGATTTTGGTAAGGAAAAATATATAACTTGTCCTCCAGATATATATGTTTACACTTTTATAAAAAGATTGTTGTAGTTGTTACAAGCTTCCAATTGAGGATGGACACTTCCATAACATTCCACAGGAATAAAGAATGTGTTCAAAATACAATGTATCTGTTTTAGGGGATGAATTTTATTTTATGATGGATAGTCCCCACTTTATAAATTTACAACAAGATTTTAATCCTCAGCATTTTCTTCAACCCTTGTCCAGTTATAAATTTTGAAGGCTGATGAAATGTAAATCTCAAACAATTCTCCTGTCTCTCAAAATTCATAAGATGTGCAGGTATTTCTTGAAAAATCATTTGTTGTCATTCACATGTGTACATTGTGTATTTTAAAGAAATTGATATAGTTTGAAAATGTTTTGAGGTTTTAATGCTATTTGTTTGTCATTTTGTGATGAACTCGTTTCGTGGTGGTGCCATTTGTGGATGCAGTTTCTGTCTTTTTTGCCTAGTCATTATAAACATACACTTTCTTTTGTTTGAATTAAGAGACATATGATTGAGTTCTGTCTATTCAATAAGTTTATCAATATCTGCCTGCATATCACTCACAAGCTGGTTTGGACCACTGCTGTTACATTGAATTGATATATTACCAACAAATATTTGACATAAACAGTGAATATGCAGAGGTAGGTTGTTATTATTAGAGATAGAGAAAAGAAGTGGTCCTAGTATTGATCTTTGTGGTAATCCATATTTCACAGGTAATAAGGTAGATCTCCTAGGCCCAATTTCAACAAGCTGTTGATGATTACTGAGAAATGGGTGTAAAATCTTAATGCTTGGTTGGAAATTTGATGGCATTTTAATTTTTGAATGAAAAGAGAAAGTGAAGTTATACTGCAGATGAACGTTGCTCAACTGTATTTAGAGTTTTTGACACATTCTGTGTGCCTGATACAACATTTTTAAGGCAATTTTACCTCCCTTTCAAAGGCTATTATAAAGAGTGAGATTCCTTTTTATTGTTTGAAGTCGCTGAGAATTCCAGAGAAAAGTCTGTATGTAATGGAAATAAAGCATCAGTTTTTACGTAAAATTGTAGACTGCTGTTTAGCTATCTGAAACATGGTGTGGTGGACCAAAATGTTTGAAAGTAAGCTTTTATTTTCAAATTCTGAAGAGATATAGAAAAGGACACCTTTAAATTGTGGAATCGTTAGTCTAGTATACAGGTTTTAAAACTTTGAAGACAAGTTAAGCTTTGAGTTAGGAACTGCAGATCTGTAGGGGGATCTGCCCCTAACTTGTAATGCTCCCAGCTTTGGAGTGATGTGTTGTCTATCTTCCCGTGTTTGTGCTGGGGAGAAGCATAGGGAAGGGAGGGAGAAGGATAAGGGGAGGGAAGAAAGGGAGCAGAAGAGGGAGGGGGAGGGGGGAAAGGTTGGGGGAAGATGGGGGGGGAAAGGTTGGGGGAAGATGGGGGGGGGGGGGAGGGAAGGTTGGGGAGGGAGGGGGTGGGGTAGAGGGTGGTAGGGTGTAGAGGGTTGGGGGAGGGGAGGGAGGGGGTAGGGTGGTAGGGTGTAGGGGGAGGGGGTGGGGGGTAGAGAGGGGGAGAGGGGGAGGGAGGGGAGGAATGGGCGTAGAGGGGGGGGTTGGGCGTAGAGGGGGGGGTTGGGGGTGTGTGTGGGGGAGAGGGGTGGTGGGGAGGGGTGGGGGGGGGGGGTAGGGAAGGGGAAGGTATTAATAATTTTAAAAAATGCAAGAACAAAAAGCAGCCCCTCTCTCTTGATATCAATTTTGTTATTGGAATGAGCAAACGCAATTTCATCATCATAGTGTTTTAAGAATTTAACTTTCATATGTTGTGCACAGTATGCATCATTCTCTGGGTCCTTAAGTAAATCCTTCATGAAACGCACTAAATCATGCACTGTGACTTGGTCATCATCAAGAGAGTCTAAATACTGAATTGTCTGCTTGAAGGTTACAAGTTGCACACTTTGTTCAGGTCTACCAAGGTGCATATTCTTGGCAACAGGCTGAGCATTCCTAAATATCTGGGGAATTCCACAGCATTTGGAAAGTTGGTATAACAGACAGCATTTTATACTGTGTCACTGGCAATGCAGTCTTAAACAAATTCTAATTTCCCTGTTACATTTTTGGGCCCATGACTCTCCTCTAGACTCATAGTGTTCCAATACTGATTGCTGAAACAGCATGGTCCTAATAGGTATCAGTTTTCCAGTGGCACCATTTGAATATGTTTTGATTTCTCAGCCAGTTTTTCCCCTTTTCCACAGAACAAACATTTTTTTAAAATTTTCAGTGCTTGACTTCAAATTTATGCTTTTCAGAGGAAAGATTTGTCATTTGGTCTCCTTAATTCTAGCATCAATAACTGTTTTATTGGCGTACATGGCATGGCATTCCTTATGTACAGAGTTCCCCACACATGCCACTTTGTTGTCTTTTAACAGATAACAACAATGGTTGATCCTATGCACCTTTCTGGGTCACTCTACAAGGTGGTTTCTGTGATGCTGAGGTCTTGCAGTTGATACAATATGTTCCATGAAGAAGGCCTATCTATGACCGCGAGTGACGCAAAAACTCCGGCCCGCTGGCGAAATCGACAGAAAGTAGTTTGACATAAAAAACTGTTTTTACGTAAAATCCCCCCACAAAACTTTTATTGAAACCAGTGGAATGTAATCGGGAAGGGTCAATTTACTAGTCTGTGTAGTCAGAAATTTTGAAGCAATTACTTTGCACCAAAAATAAAATTTTCTTGGACAAGAAGCCAAGGCGTATAAACGGTCACCCATCCAACTGGTAGACACGCTCAGTGCTGCTTAACGTTAGCTCGGGGAAGGCGAGTGCTCTGACCACAGAGTTATCCCGTCCCCATTTACATGCATGTAAGAACTAGGAAGAAGCATGACTGTCAAGTCGCACACTATTTTATTTTATTTTTTTTACCTCGGTAGTATCCCCGCCAGAACCCCAAACCGTAGACGTCATAGGTGAAGGTGACAGGGACGTCAGGCTGGCGAAAGTTTTGCAAGGGGGACCTCTGGAGGGCCGTGCGGGGTTTGTACAGCTTTTCCATCGTTTTCTCTGACACCACGCGTTTGCCGTCTGGGCCTTGACCCATCGAGAGGTGAAAGTTCATCCACTTGACCATGTCCTCTGCCGTGGTCACCACCGACCCTGACCCTGCCATCTCTGACCATTGGCTGGACAAAAAGAAAAAGAGTATGGAAAACATCAGATCACTTTTAGAGTTGATTACATTACAATGGGCCGCCGCTGTAGTCTAGTGGTTAGGGCGTTGGACTCGTAATCTAAAGGTTGCGGGTTCGATCCCAGCTTTCGGCTATGGCGTTGTGCCCTTGGAAAAGGCACTTTACGGCTACTTTCTCACCCCACCCAGGTGTAAAAGGGGTACCAACCTTGTGTTGGGGGTTAACCCTGCGATAGACTGGCGTCCTATCCAGGGGAAATCCCGTTCCACTTTTCAAACGATGACAAGATTTACAAAACTGTGTACACACGGGGTAAGGTAAAAGGTAAAGGTGTCCCATAACCTAAGCGGTCGTAGGGGAGCGAAGCATCAGATACCTCAGCTTCTCTAGGGGCCAGCATATTGAGGGCGGCGCCCATCTCCTCTCCCTCGCTGCTTTACCTTCCCTGACCCTAAATAGTGCAGGTACCCATTTACAGCTGGGTGAACTGGGGGACTGTACTGAAGCCAAGGCGCGCAAACGGTCCCACATGGGGACTGGATGTAAAAAAAAAAGCACGAGTGCTTATTCCATTATCCTTTAAATAAAAGAATATATACAAAAAAAGAAAAGTAGTACTGACGAAATCAAATGTGGCGACACGGGTTTCCAGGTTCCGAAGTAGTTGAAGTAAGGGTGTGCCCGCCCTGTGCTGTCCTGAAGAGCATCCCTGGTGAAAGTGGACCTGCTCATCCCCAGAGGTTCGAACAAATGGCGCCTGACCAGATCCTCCCAGCGTCCTTTGCCGATCACTTCCGTCATGCGCATTGCCAGACCGTACATGAGATTGCTGTAGATGAAGACGTTTCTGAAACCTTCTGGCGACGTCAGATGCTTCAGCCGACTGGAGAAAAGTAAAAATGAAGAAACATGTGTTAATTAATGATGGCACAGGGGGATTGCCGCCGCGGTAGTCGAGTGGTTAGGGCGTTGGACTCGTAATCTAAAGGTTGCGGGTTCGATCCCAGCTGTCGGCTATGGCGTTGTGCCCTTGGAAAAGGCACTTTACGGCTATTTTCTCACCCCACCCAGGTGTAAAAGGGGTACCAACCTTGTGTTGGGGGGTTAACCCTGCGATAGACTGGCGTCCTATCCAGGGGGGAGTCTATGACTCTCAGTCGCTTAGCGCCACAGAAACCGGGATAAGCACCGGCCTGATGAGCCTTAGGCTCGGGACAGACTTTAACTAACAGGGGATTGGATAGTCTGGTGGTTAGAATGATGCGCTCGTGATCTGCTGAACCGGGTTCGAATCTCGTTCAAGAGGACTTTTTTCCTCTGAAGTTAACATCAGTGCCGTCTCCACTTCCTTAAAAGTCAATCGGATGAGACTATAAACCGATGTCCCGAGTAGCGAACGCACGCAGAACATCTTGCGCACACGTTAAAACCCGTTCCACTTTTCGAAAGAGTAGGCCATCGTGTGCCCATAGGATCGGATGACAAAATTGACAAAACTGCATACACACAGGGTAAAGGTAAAAGGTAAAGGTGTCCCCCCATAACCTATGTGGTCGTAGGGGGAGCGAGGCATCAGAGACCTCAGCTTCTCTAGGGGCCAGCATGTTGAGGACAGCACCCATGGGCTGGATGAAACAAAAGCACATGTGTGCTTCATGTGTGCTTATTCCACTATCCTCGAAATAAAAGAATAGAATAATAGAACGTGGAGTGGGTGGGTTGTAAGTCAAAAAGGACGATAACTCCTCTCTGTTCTCCTTTACAGACTGGGGTGAGTAGTGCCTGGTTTTCTCCTGTGCTTGTAAGCTCTGCAGGAGGTCTGCCTGCTGGCCTCAGCTGACACAATCTGACTTCAGAGCAGCTCATTTCTTTTGTGCCCATGATGCATGCTGGGTACGTTTGTGTCTTCAAAGCCCACTGAAAGCTGACATGAATTACGGGATCTTCAACATGCATGTTTGATCGGGAATAAATCAAGAGCACTGGAAGGTTTGCTCTTGAAGTTGACCTGGGATATCGTAAAAATACCCTCCCTTCGTTTGCTGCACTGCACTGCATTAGCCCCCCCCCACCACACACGTACAGATGACAAGATTTACAAAACTGCATACACACGGGGATTGGATATTAAAAAAAGCCCATGAGTGCTTATTCCATTATCCTCGATATAAAAGAAAAAAAAAGAAATAAATACACACACACGCGCAAGCGCCTACACACACACACACACACACACACGCACGCACACACACACACACACACACACACACACACACACACACACACACACACACACACACACACACACACACACACACGTACACACACACACACACACACACACACACACACACACAAACACACACACACGCACACACACACTGATGGGTCCTGCAGCATTAATGTCCCCTTATCTGTTCATGAGGGCTATAGCATGTTACAAAATGCATGTTGGAAACATTTTAAAAAGAAACAAAGTATTGGTTCTCACAAGAATGATGATGTAACCCATTTATTATCTTTTGATAAGATCAAATGCCGTAACTCTCATGAATATAGAAATGTTGTATCTCTTATTTATAGAATCAAGCTAAATGCTTTTAGATCGAAATTTTCGAAAAAAGCAACATGTATCTGTGGCGAAAATATTACAATAAGTCACATTCTTTCAGAATGCAGAGATTTGAAAAACTTTTTACCTGTTTTCACATACGTTTGCATAGAGCAAATTCTAAAAGAAATTTCGCTAATGAAAGAAATTGTTATGTCATTAAGTCATAGTCCTATTATCAGGTTTTTATAGTTTAATGATTTTTTTTAAAAAACTAGTAATATGAATTGCAAAGTTGGTGTTTAAGATGTTCTTTCTTTCTTTTTATTATTCTTGTTCTATTGTTTTGATTTTTGGTTCTTATAGTCTAGTTGTTTAATGCAGAAATTTAGCTATGTGCTCATCCCAACCCACCCAGCGCCCCCCCCCCCCCCCTCCATACACACACTCACTCACTCATATACACTTTCCCGTCTGATACCACTATTTAGTGGAAGGACGTTAAACTGAAGAACTAACTAACACAGAGTACTACTGACCCTTTCCCCTCACCTACCCCATCACCCCACACACCCACACCCACACCCACCCACCCACCTACACAAACACACACACACACAAACACACACACACGCGCACACACACCCACACCCACCCACACCCACACACACATATACACCACTACTGACTCTTTCAAATTGGCTCTAGTCAAATTGGGGTCGAAGCGGATCCTGTTGTAGGCGGGAATGGCCATTTTGTGAGACAGCAGATCCTCTACCGTAGCCTCCTGAGTCCGTACCTGGTCAGCAAACTGAAGATCATCCCCGAGAACCTCTCGCACCTTGGTAGACAAGTTGTACCTGGATAGAGGAGAAGAATACCAGTTACCACGCCAATGTTTTTGTAGAAGACAAACAGCAGACCTCGAGGAAGACCTGAGCAATCCTTGTCCCAGATATGTGTGTGTGTGTGTGTGTGTGTGTGTGTGTGTGTGTGTGTGTGTGTGTGTGTGTGTGTGTGTGTGTGTGTGTGTGTGTGTGTGTGTGTGGTGTATGTATGTGTGTGTATGTATGTATGTATGTATGTATGTATGTATGTATGTATGTATGTATGTATGTATGTATGTATGTATGTATGTATGTACACACAGCAGATTTCTCTGAGTGAAATTTGGGCTGCTCTCTCTCCCCGGGGAGAGCGCGTCTTCGCCACAAGTGCAGCACCTACCCATTTTTCCCCTTTTTTTCTTGTCTGCAACTGTATTTGTTTCCCTATCAGAGTGGCTTTTTTTCTACAGAATGTTGCCAGGGTCGACCCCCTTGTTGCCGTGGGTTCTTTTACGTGCGATAAATAATGATGTGTAACACACTGGACCTCGGTTTATCGTCTCATCGAGAGAGAGAGAGAGAGAGAGAGAGAAGAGAGAGAGAGAGAGAGAGAGAGAGAGAGAGAGAGAGAGAGAGAGAGAGAGAGAGGAGAGAGAGAGAGGAGAGAGGAGAGAGAGGGAGGGAGAGAGAGAGAGAGAGAGAGAGAGAGAGAGAGAGAGAGAGAGAGAGAGAGAGAGAGAGAGAGAGGAGAGAGAGAGAGAGAGAGAGAGAGAGGCAGACAGACAGACAGACAGACAGACAGAGACATA
>CM060330.1:5038173-5045673 GCA_030674155.1 Stramonita haemastoma
TTATTTTTTATTTTGTAGAGCAGAAGAGGGGGTGGGGGGAGGGGGGTGTAAAGAAGATAAAGGGGTAAAGAGGACTTTTTGTTTATTAATTTTTTAAGTCGTTGTCAATTAATCAATGTCCAAACACACGTGTTTTGCTTTAAGAGGGGGGAGTTCTAATTGATACCCCCATATTTTGTCATCTATAACAATTGTAAAGACGGCTTTTGTGTTTTATCAAGTGAAGTCTAAAACACTTTAATCATCCCATGAAAGGCATTTACAATACTGACAGGCACATTGACACGAATCGTAATCTCGAAAGACACACAAAAAGCGATACATTTCAGATTGGTTTAAACACTCCAAGATAACTTCAGATAAAATTATCACACACATTGCTGAAATGTGGAGAGCATTTCAATGCACCAGTCGACGATACGTACTCACTCATGGTGATAAAGAGAGTGGGTACTTAACGGACAACGCGTCTGTATACCGGAAATTATTATTTTTGGTTTGTATGTCTCGTCTTCTGTGACATTCCTGTTCTGCTGTTTCCCCACACCACTCTCTCCGATGTGTCCGTCATAGCCATGCTAAGGTTTGCCACTTCACATCCTCAGTGTCAGATGTCCACGGGGAGCTTTACAATATCAGGCCACCGCGGGGCCACCAGCCAGAGGGGCCCTGCACTGCTGCTGGGTCACTTTGGTGGTGTTCGGTAATGTCTGGTCTGAGCCAACATACACAGTAGGACACCACCTACTTATCCCCGCTACTGAAAACAGTAACAGCTTAGTTGTGAATCCAGGCTGAGTGATATACCCACCTGAGGTGGTGACCATCACAATGCCCTTTCAACGAACTTCTCCGATGAACCATCAACCTGAAGACTTGGACATAAACTCACCACAGACACAGAAGCGTATGGGGAAACCAAAACTGAGGTCAGCATGAGACCAGAACAACAGGGGCCCGCCGAATCAGAGGCAATTGTTTTCTCATGTATAGCATGATGGTCAATTTAATGATGATGTGAATGTAATGATTACCCCTGTGGAAGTGCATGTGCTTTGAGACTTATTGACAGGGTTGTACTTTACGCTTCCTATCAAACTATGTCCCTGTGTCAACCGGGCCTGAGGGATAAAGACACCTGCAGTGTTTGTAAGATAATTTAAGCAACACTCTCAAACCCGCAACCATAAAGTGGATGAAGCCTGACTGTGTCACGATATAATTATGGTTCCAGTCTTCCAACTGAGCCCACAGAGAACTCACTCTAAGTAGGAGCCAGTCAAAGTCCGTAAGAGGAGATTTGAACTCTCGACTTTCCTGCCCCTAACCCAAGGCGCTATCCACTGGGCTATGGCAGCTGATGTTTCCTCACATCATGATCATGATCATCAACACAATTTCTTTTCTTCGTCACCCTCAATTTCTTCCCAATCAACCCCTCTGATCCCTCTCCCCTATCCTCTGTCTGTCTGTCTGTCTCTGTCTGTCTGTCTCTGTCTGTCTGTCTCTCTCTTGTTTTTTTTACCCTTTTTTTTCTTCTTTTTCTATCTCTTTCTTATCTTTTGTGTGCACGGGTGAAAAACCATGGACATCCATCCATCCATCCATACAAGCAGGCTTTGTGATAACCCGTACTGCTGTTTAGGGCGAAGAAGTGAGGGGATGGGCCATGAGAGTGGGTGAGATGGGAGGGGGGTAGTTTGCTTTTTTCCCCAGTCATTGTTCATTCAGGACATCGTTGATAAATAAAAACGAACAACAATACAAAAAACAACAAAAACAAAACAAAGCAAAAAACAGTCAATGAACTAAGAGGGGGTAACTCTTGAGGAATGGAGGAAGGTCACGTGCATTGGATTCAGAGTGAATGGATAGGACAGGAGTGACAGCTGATAGCCTTGTTTTTTGTTTTGTGAATAGATCTAGATAAAATAACAATACATCTCTGTTTTTTTTCTTCTTTCTTTCTTTTTTCTTCCACAACGAAAAGGGCAGGAGAGAGAGACATGAAAGAGAGAGAGAGAGAGAGAGAGAGAGAGAGAGAGAGAGAGAGAGAGAGAGAGAGAGAGAGAGAGACAGAGACAGAGACAGAGACAGAGACAGAGACAGAGAGACAGACAGAGACAGAGACAGAGACAGAGAGAGAGAGAAACAGAGAGACAGAGAGAGGGAGATATAGAGACAGAGACAGAGAGACAGACAGACAGAGAGAGAAACAAAGACAGAGAGAGACAGATAGACAAAGAGAGAGACAGATAGACAAAGAGAGAGACAGAGAGACAAAGAGAGAGACAGAGACAGAGAGAGAGAGAGAGACAGAGAGAGAGAGACAGAGAGTTACCAGCCACCATGGCGCAGTGGTTTGTGCGTTGGATTGCTAGCTTGACGGTTAAATGTCCTTGAGTTGTTGTTTTTTTACGGACTCCAGCCGACTCCTACGTACAGCGATTGTGCTGTGTGGGCTCAGTGGGAAGACTGGGACTGTGGAGCTTCCTCCACTTTATGGATGCGATTTGAAGAGGGCTTGTCTGTCAAGCTACCTGACCAACACTGCAGGTGTCTCTTATCTCTCGGGCCTGATAAACCCAGGGGATACAATTATCATGACAGGAAGCGTAGTATACAGCCCTGTGAAAGTTTGTGCACCTCAGTGGGCTACCAATCTCCCTCATGGCAAACCTTTAGATTTGTAGCCTAGCCGAGGAATGGAATAAAGCCCATTGATCATCATGACATGCAATGTTCTTTGTTTCAAGGAGCAAACACCTGATTCTTCATTATAGTTTTGCATTGTTAGCTCCGTAAGTGTTATGACCACGATAGTATAATATGCCTTTACCCTGCTTATGCCACATTCTTGTGAAGAGAGCAGTAGACCACACAGAAAATGATGTTATACAAAGTTTGTTTGTGTTTGGAAAAAAAAGGTTGCAATTCTTAGGCTTTCTTCAAATTTGTGTAAATTGAGAAACAGCCGGGTTTTTTCTCTCTCAAAAAACTTTATATGATAGCTGATGCGCTTGTTAATGTTGTACAAATTTTCTAGTGTAACACTGCTAATATAAAATAAAAAAATACCGTGGGTTGAATCCAAAACTGAACTGCGGTGTGCAGCCTGCAATAACTCAACACAGACCACACTCCAGCTTTAGAAATATATACAAAGTGATGGCTCGTTGATGGTACAGTCCCTAAATGGGACAGCTTCACTGAGAATCGATTACAATCAAATCAAACTAGTTTTACTTTTTGGCCTATTTCCTATTGCACACCACTCCCCTTCACACACACACACACACACACACACACACACACACACACACACACACACACACACACACACACACACACACAAGTAGAAAAATCTAACAACTCGTTTTTGTTACAGACTAGCTCCTGACTCAGAGTTCGTAATTTTGCACAAATTTGGTAAGTTTAAAGTGAACATTTTTTCAGCAACAAACACACTCCTTCATGTTTTTCTCATCTGCGATCCTCCCAACCACAATATACACGCGCGAGATCATCGACATAGGAAAACAAACAAATTTCAGATGATTATTTTTTTTCCAACTTTCTCAGGACTACCCGACATCAATTTTTGTCTTTAAAAAAAACCCACCCCAAAAATCCAACAACAAACAAACAAAAACCCCCCACAAAACAAACCAAAACAATCATGCTGTACATTTTTTATACCATAAATGATAAAAAAAATTCTATGAAGGTTAAAACTCTCCGGAAGACAATACTTGATCTGGAACTATAGCAGAAGCGTAACCGAAAGTGCGGAAGATAGGCTAGCGGAACAGGAAGCAGTTAGGCCCTACCAGATAGTGAAGAAAGGTAGCCTAGTAGTGAGTGGCCTTGGCTAGGCCTATAGCCTATAGACTAGCTCAAGCTGGACTGAACACACTTAAACTCTGGAGATGCCAGCACCCTGATTTACACACACACACACACACACACACACACACACACACACACACACACACACACACACACACACACACACACACACACACACGCACGCACGCACGCACACACACACTACACACACACATACACACACACACACTACACAAACACACACTCTACCCACACAGAACCATCCCCCCACACTACATTACCCCCCCCCCCCTCCCCCCCACACCCCACACACACACACTCAGAACCAGACGCGCACTGGACCCCTTAGGAATAGGCCTAAGAGGAAGAGAGGGAGCAGAAACAGCTGGAGACCGGCGGACAGAGTACCAGCCTGGGAGCAGCAGAAAGAGTGAACAGCCCAGAGGGGATGAGATGAAGGGACGTCAAGGGCCCAGGTGTCTGTCTCTCCTCGGCTCCTGGGGGTGTATATAATAGCAGGCCTAGGGGCCACAAGGCTGTAAATCAAGTCTGTGAAACTCTCCTACAACCAGCTGAAGTAGTCTAGCCTTGTTTATTTCCCATGTCGGTACCAACAGGGTGCCAGCTCCCAGACTGTTGCTGTTGTGAGTGATTTATTACCCCCGTGGGGATGTCGTGAGAGGTGGGGGGTGGTAGTGGTGGTGGTGGTGGTGGTGGGGGGGGGGGGGCGCTGTCAGTATAAATAGCATCCCCCCCCCCTTTCTGGAAATTCAATCCCTAAATCAGAAATATTTGCTAAGATGTAATTTTAATCACAACAACAACTGGAAATTCTGTGCAAGGGATTTCCTCTTTTCTATCCCTCTATTTGTTTCTGGCTTGTTCGTTATCTGCCTGCCGCCTCCTTCTTGTTTATTTTCTGCCTTCTTGGTCCATTATCCTGCCGTTTTTTTTTCTAGAAACATATAAAACATAGCAATTCTCTCTCACGCCGAAGTCGGATGTGCTGGGCCTGACTTGTCAGGCGCTTAACGTTGACGGCAGCACAAGGCATTTCCCCTCATATGACAGACAACAATAGTAGCTGAGGTTTAAGCCGAAAAGTTTGTGGGTGTTCGAATAAAAATTCTTACAGTACAGAGAGATGCAGATCTCACCTGCTATCAGTGGAATCTTAACCCAGGCCAAATGCTCTGGCAGTGCTGAGGGTTATCAAAATGTTGGTTTAAAGGTGATAACGGTAAAGGTGTCCCATAACCTGTGTGGTCGTAAGGGAGCGAGGCATCAGAGACCTCAGCTTCTCTAGGGGCCAGCATGTTGAGGGCGGCGCCCATCTCCTCTCCCTCGCTGCTTTACCTTCCCTGACCCTAAAGAGAGCAGGTACCCATTTACAGCTGGGTGAACAGGGGGGACTGTACTGAAGCCAAGGCGCGCAAACAGTCACCCATTCAATTGGTAACTACCCTCCACGCTGCTTAACCTTAGCTTGGGGTAAGCGAGTGCTCTGACCACTGAGCTATCCCGTCCCCTTCTAAAATCTAAAGCTGATCAAGACAAGTTCTGTGCTTGTCAGTGTTGTCATGCGCCAAGATAGAGGACAGAGGAGATTACTTGTTATTGATATGTCAACACTAAACTATTCTACATACTGAGATCATCTTTGAACAGTCAAACTCGTACCACCACCAGTTATTGAACCCGTATATAAATATATCTAGCCCATTCAGCTGACCCTGATCACTCTATTTTTACATGCATAGACAAAACTGTATGAAATTATCTCCGGAGACGGAAGATGGCTACCTTTATGATAAGCAATAACGGCCACATTCGCGAAATTTCACCAATGGTGAACCTCAGAGCTCCAGCCGAGCGAGGAAAGAAAAAAAAAGTTGTATGAAATGGAATTGTGATTTGTTGTGAATCAAACAAAAGAAACTGTCATACTGACATCTGTCACAATAGGAAGATAACCAGTTGTGAGTCATCTGCCTTAACTTATGTAAATAGGTTGATTAGTACTTAAAAATTGCAAACCAAGATATTGACACTGATCAATTAGGTAATGAGGTCATTATAGGTAAAGGTAAAGGGACTTTGACATATATATATATATATATATATATATATATAATATATATATATATATTCTTATTTATTTATTTCGAGGATAATGGAATAAGCACCTGTGTGCTTTTTAACATTCAGTCCCCGTAGTCCGGCAGCTCTGGTAAGAATATTGGGCAAAAACTGCAGAAAGGGGTGACGGCATTATTTTTGGCATACACATACTTTGGACCCTCCTGTACAATATTGGCATGGGAAACACCATATTGGCCAATTGTTTCCCACTTAATTTGACGATCAAAGATGTATACCCCACTTATCAAAGATTGCGACAAATGTAACGTTCTCCACTTGTTCATCTGCTCATTTTTGAAGCAACTCCTAATTAATCGTACATACTTTCTTTGTGGCATCAAAAGTGGTTTCAAGAACACAAACAGCAGTGAATGATAGCAGATTTTAAAAATAATTTATCATACATAACCATTTTTAACAAGTTATTCTACACACAAAGCAACCGCTCCTGAATTTCACTTTATGTTTTATAATCTGTAAAGCTGATGACTTACTCTTCATTCACACACACACACACACATATATATATATATATATATATATATATATATATATATATATATGTACATACATACATATATATACACATACAAGCACCCATGCACACTTATATGCACGTGCGCATCGTGACACGGTTATGGTGACATTTACTGATTTGGTGGACCAGGATTTGTAGAAAGAGAACAACTCTTTAACAGTACCAGCAGCAGCAGCAACAACAAACTAACACACACACAAACACACACATTTACACACACACACACATTTACACACACACACACACACACACACACACACACACACACACACACACACACACACACACACACACACCACTTTAAATAATGGTATTAGTAACATTGTAACTCTGTGTAAGTGTGTGTGTGTGTGTGTGTGTGTGTGTGTGTGTGTGTGTGTGTGTGAGAGAGAGAGAGAGAGAGAGAGAGAGAGAGAGAGAGAGAGAGAGAGAGAGAGAGAGAGAGAGAGAGAGAGAGAGAGAGAGAGAGAGAGAGAGAGAGAGAGAGAGAGTGTGTATGACTTTTGAGTGTTTTTTGTGTGTTTATTTTTTCAGTTTTCATTGTTAGTGTTGTTGCTTATATTTTCTATAGGCATATTGCATTGTTAAGGCTGTTGAAATCATGTTGGTTAATTAATGTTGATGAAATGTTTTTCTCTGCCTTTTTAATTTTTCAATTTTTTTATTTTCTTGATGTTTTTTGGTTGTTTTTTTCCTTACATAGATGGCTTGATGAAAAAAAGCAAATCGATGCTTACTCAATGTACCATCTGAAAATAAAATTCTGACTTGACTTTGACTTGACTTGACTTGACTTGACTTGACTTGACTTGACACACACACTCACCTTGACTTACACAGGAAAATGGACAATGCTGCCATGTGCCCTAGTCCTTTCTACAGTCAGCACCTCCACCACATGCACACATGGCAGTACACTGCAAGCTGGCTTTGAAGCATTTACAGCATCCTCGACAGGCCAGCTTACAGCT
>CM060330.1:5050673-5053173 GCA_030674155.1 Stramonita haemastoma
AGCAAGCATAAACAAAGTCATTTTGATAATTATAAGCGAGAGAGCGAGAGCGAGAGCGAGAGAGAGAGAGAGAGAGAGAGAGAGAGAGAGAGAGAGAGGGGGGGGGGGGGAAGAGAGAGAGAGACAGGGAGAGAGACAGAGAGAGAGAGAGACAGAGAGAGGGGGGAGAGAGAGACAGAGACAGAGAGATTTTGCTTTTTGTAATACTTCATTTAAATCTTTTCTTTATTTTAGATATAGAAAATAAGGTTAAACTACTCTCTTAAAAAAGATACTAAAACTAAGAAGTATAACAGCTTTGAATCTTTGCCTGTGCTGTTTATTTATTTATTTTTTTATTTTTATTTTTTATTTTATTTTATTCTTCTATATCGAGGATAATGGAATAAGCACTCCTGTGCTTTTTTCATCCAGTCCCCGTGTGTTTACAGTTTTGTAAATTTTATCATCTGTTCTCACCGGCACACGATGGCCTACTCTTACGAAAAGCGGAACAGGATTTAACTTGTGCGCAAGATGTTCTGCGTGCGTTCGCAAACGGGGGCTCGGTTTATAGTCTCATCCGAAAGACGTTAGGGGAGAGTGGAGTCAGCACTGATGTTAACTTCAGGGGAAAAATCCCCCGAACGGGAATCGAACTCGGGTCGTCAAATTGCGAGCACAATGTTCTGACCACTAGGCTATCCCGTCCTCATTGTGATGAACTGATCATTGGTGTCATTTTCATTTAGTGTCATTTAGAGTCATTCATTAGTGTCATTTTCATTTAGTGTCATTTAGTGTCATTCATTAGTGTCATTTTCATTTAGTGTCATTTAGTGTCATTCATTAGTGTCATTCATTAGTGTCATTTTCATTTAGTGTCATTTAGTGTCATTCATTAGTGTCATTTTCATTTAGTGTCATTTAGTGTCATTCATTAGTGTCATTTTCATTTAGTGTCATTCATTAGTGTCATTTTCATCCTCACTAGTCGCTATAGTTTTCAGATGTAGGCTTACAGTTACACTACAGTCATCGCAACTTTAAAAAAATCAAATCTGACTCTGTTCCAATGTGCACGTTTATTTATTTATTTATCTATCTATTTATTTATCTATTTATTTATTAATATATTTATTCATTCTTTTTTTATTTTTTACAGTATTCGAGGTGTTAGCCCCATACAGGGCCTCTGTGTGGTAGACAGCAGCTAGGCTATAACAAGATGTTGTTGTTGTCATTGTGCGTTCCCCAGCTTAACATTCTGGGCCGGTCAGCCAGAATGTGCACTCTGACTCATTCATCCCACCTGGGAATCACTGTGAGATTGAAATTACATTAATTAATTAACATTTACACCCCTTTTAAGTCACGGCAGATTTTTCTCTGCGTGAAATTTGGGCTACTTGCTCTCCCTAGGGAGAGCGCGTCGCCACAAAAGTAGCGCCACCTATTATTTTTCTTTTCTTTTCCTGTCTGCAGCTGTATTTGTTTCCCTACCAGAGTGGATTTTATCTACAGCATTTCAGCCATGGACAACTCTCTTGTTGCCGTGGGGTCTTTCACGTACACTAAATAATGACGTATAATACACGGGTTCTCGGTTTATCGTCTCATCCGAAAGACCAGCACCCAAACCACCACTCATGGTATAATGGATGGGTGAACAGTTTTGGGCCTAAACGGGATTCGAACCACCGCACATTTCGACCCGGACTTTTCACTTTCTAGACAGGTGCATTATCTCTAGACCACCGATCCACCAATAGAAACTGCACACTGAGTGGGTAGTTTGCGGGTATGGCTGTTTTTAACACGCGCTAGGCTATCACGGGGACGAGATAGCCTAGCGGTCAGAACATAGCGCTCGCACTTTGACGACCCGGGGTCAATTCCCGTTCAAGGGTAGTTAACCCTGGAGTAAACATCAGTGCTGACTCCACTCTCTCCAAAAGTCCTTCGGATGAGACTATGAACCGAGGCCCCGTGTGCGAACGCACGCAGAACATCTTGCGCACACGTTCAATCCTATTCCGCTATTCGTAAGAGTAGGCCATTGTGTGCCGGTGGGAACAGATGACAGGATTTACAAAACTTCATACGCGCGGGGACTGGATGTAAAAAAAGCACATGAGTGCTTATTCCAGTATCCTCGATATAAAAGAATAAATAAATAACAAGATGACTGGACTCGACTGTTCTGCGTCCGAAACTTGTAATCCCGCAACTGGGCTTATCGTTTTCAAAATTTTTGTGTCTTTGTTCTTTTTTGGCTTTTTTAAAGTCCAAAATTAAACGGCCATTTTCTTCATCATGACAAGAACATGCAAATTCAGATTGGCCCCTACCCCCTCTTAATAATAACAACAAACACAAGCCCCTTAAAGCTAGGCCTAAACCCAAAGACAAGAACAGACCTCTCTCTCTCTCTCTAAAATTCTAAAAGAATTTGCCTTGCCTTGCCTTGCCTTGCCTTGCCTTGCCTCTCTCTCTCTCTCTCTCTTCTCTCTCTCTCTCT
>CM060330.1:5061408-5066408 GCA_030674155.1 Stramonita haemastoma
CGTCCCAGGATGGAGCTTGCCCCCATGGCATGGGCGGCATACAGTGCCCACCCCCTCCCCATACTGCAAAGGTCAGAGGCGCCCAGTAAGAGCACGGACAGAGGCCAGTAGCGCTAGTCTATCAACGCCCAGACTGCAGAAAACCCCTGTGCTGCTCTGAAGACAGACGCCTGTAAGTTCTGACCGAAGGCTGTGGGGAAATATGTGGGGCCGTGTTCGTGCAACGTGCATGCACGAACATGCACACCCATGAGCATACACACTCCACTCTACTCTATTGCACACACTACACTACACTACACTACACTACACTACACTACACTACACTACACTACACTACACTAACACTACACTACACTACACTACACACACACACACACACACAAAACACACTTCACACACACACACACACACACTCACACACACACGCGCGCCCCACACACACACACACACACACACACACACACAACAATCACCACACACACACACGCGCGCACACACACACACACACACACACACACACACACACACACTCCTACCCATCTGCCTATTTGTTAATGCTAGGAAGATGGGACTATGAGCTGCCTTGAGGGGTGGGTTTGTGGGTGGTGGCTTTGAGAACCTGGAGGTTGGTGGTCCTGTGATGTTTTGAGGTCTCTGGAGGATTGTGGTTTATCACTGGGCTGGTTGGTGGAAATTACTTTAAAGGTCAGGATAAACTTTTCTTAGAGTAAAGATGAGTTAGCAAAAAAAGTTTTATTTTTGAGGTGAGACTTTAATTTCTTGGCACGCGTAAGAATTCTCACGTCTACGAAGTAAAGGTGCGCGCGCACGCACACACACACACATATACACACACACACACTCACGCACACACGCACAAACACACGCAGGCGTGCGCACCCCTCCAAGTCTAGCACAAAGATACACACGAAGTCACGTGCGCGCGCGCGCACACAAACACACACATACACACACACACACACACACACACACACACACACACACACACACACACACACGCACACACACACTCACAAACAAAACAACGTACGCGCGTGTATTTCTCTCCAATTGCAGCACGTAGATATATACATACACACAGAATCATGGGTGCACTCAAGCACATGCGTGCACTCGCGTGTTTGAAGGCAAGCAAGTTTATGCATAATTATGCACCTGTCCAAGCGTAGCACATACATCACGCCGAAATGGGATGCGTTTGGGTAACTTGCATTGTTACTGATGTGACAGACAACTGAATACCGAGCTCTAGGATATGCATGTAAGTCAAGTCAAAAACACTTTAATCATCCCTGAAGGGCAATTACAATACTGACAGGCATATTGATACAAATCATATTCAAAAACACAAGATAGCTACATTTCATATTTGTTCAAAAATTATGTGATAGCTTCAAATAAAAATGTCACAAAGACTCACACTCGTACGCGGGTGCGCGCGCATGCATACATGCAAACGCACACATCAATGTATGGATGCAATGTTATTAAAACCATTGACTAAAAAGACATATAATCACTATTATTTACGCATTGTACGCACGCACTTGCACACGCACATATACGTACTAAATCAACTCTTTTCAGTTTTCTTGTGGCGATCATTCTTTTATAAGTATTTTCTTAAGGTGATCGTTCTGCTAGAATCATCTTCTTGTAATAACATTTCTTTTATAGCCACTTTCTTGTGGCGATCATTCTTTTATGATTTCTTGTGATGATCATTCTTTAGTAGTTTTCTTGAGAGAATCATTCTTTTATGACTACTTTCTTGTAGTGATCATTCTTTTATGGTTGTGATGATCATTCTTTTATGATTATTTTTTTATGATGATCAACTTTTTATGATTATTTTCTTGTGATAATCATCTTTTAATAGTTTTCTTGAGGTAATAATTCTTTTATGATTATTTTCTTGTGATGATCATTCTTTTCTAATATTTTTGTGATAACTCTTCTCTTGTGGTTTAAAAAATCGATTCTAAAGCTTTTTGAAGAGAATTTTGCGAGCTAAAGATGCGCTCCTGACATTAATCAGCTGAGTCAAGAATATACATGCATGCATGCATGCATGCATGCATACATACATACATACATACATACATACATACATACATACATACATACTTACATACTTACATACATACAGAGATATCTACACTTATCCGTGCCTGGCCTTCCCATCGTTCCACAAGATTCCTGTAAAAACGCAAAACTTGACAGTCACTAAAGAATATCCACACTGTGTCATCTTTTCAGAGATGTTGACCTATGACAAGTTCGCGAAAGAAATAGCTTCTATCAGGATCTATTTGATGACTACACTTTGTAATTGAAGTTAGTCATCTTTCGAAAAAAAATCTTCCGTCCAAAGACGTTTGTTCCGCGCCCCTCTTATTCATCTTTAATTGTAACTTGTTTTGTTTGGAATGAAGAATGGTAAGGCGCAGAAGAAGGTGTAGTGCAATGACTTATACCGTATCGATTAAAACTGAAGTTTGAAGTTAAAGGATTTGAAATGGAAGACGGGAGACTAAAATGAAGAACAGAACTCACCTAAACACTCGTCCATTTAATGTTTGTTCCAGGGAGGTAGCTTTTATGCTGTTGTTATCTTTATAAATTCTTTGCTTTTATATAGTTGCTGTTATTCAGTCATGTCAATAGATATTGTACACTTCCATAGTCCAGAAACATTTGGTTTCTGTACAGTACTTTTTTCGGAAATTTGCAATGTTAAAAGTTATCACGGTCACACAGACACATACAGACAATCGCCTAATATCACAACTGAGAAAAGACATTAAACAACGGTACTATATACAGCAACTACTACTACTTCTGTTACTGCTACAACTACGCAAGCAGAAAGCACTTATCTTTGCTACACAACTGAAGGAAAAAGTGATGGCTCTGACCCTCGCTCTTTGACATACTACATTGAACCTGTTGCCGAAGTTAGGCCTTGTTCTCCACAGTCATAGACAAGCTGCTGAACCGGCTAGTGTAACATCCACTGACATTAGGCTGTTATGCTGTGAGATTGATATTATTTATTTCAGAGTTGTTCCAAATAAGTATCTTAAAATATTTTTGCCCACACTTTTCACTGACGAGTCCTGCCATTTTCTCTTACAAAACAAGTCCATGAGGAATGTTTGAATCTTTGATGGATGGATTTAGCTTACACTTACGCTCTTCATCTTTTTATCTCACCACCTTTTTTTAAGAATGGCATTTTGGTATCGGGGGTATTGGGGGCGGGATAGCTCAGTGGTCAGAGCGCTCGCTTTCCCCAAGTCGAGTTAAGCAGCGTCGAGTGTAGTTACCAGTTGGATGTGTGACCGTTTGCGTGCCTTGATTTCAGTACAGTCCTCCCTGTTCACCCAGCTGTAAATGGGTACCTGCCCTCTTTAGCGTCAGGGAAGGTAAGGCAGCGAGGGAAGAGGAGATGGGCGCCACCCTCAACAAGCTGGCCCCTAGAGAAGCTGAGGTCTCTGACTCCTCGCTCCCCGACGACCGCCTAGGTTATGGGACACCTTTACCTTTTTTAATTTGGTATTGGAGCTATATTTTCAGAGTAAACTTTGGTTTCCAGAAAAGCTATGGGGTAGTCTACCCCAGAGATAGAGACGGTGTTTCTTGATGTGATCCTTCCCCTTAATTCCACACAGAGGACTTAGGATAAAGCCCAGCGAGCATCACTCAGAATTATTTCAAAACGCCACAATATTCAACAACATGCTAGTAGAAATTCTTAAGACTGTTTTTCACTCACTCATTTTTTTTTTCATGAGGGGAAAGCTTTTGGACGGTGTTATTGACATAAACCACTTGTACACTTAACTGGAAAGTAATCTTGATTTTAATTCCGATTTGTCTGAACATACATATTCGTATGGATTTCGTCCTGCTCTGTAGTTTGAAAGTATGATACGGTCAAGCTTGTTTACCAGTTTGCAGTTTTAGACTCCATTCATGGCTGTTTTCAAAGATTCTCTGCACACAACACTGTTAGGGAGACTGCATATTTCTTTTTATTTCTTTTCCAAGGGTATTTGTGACTCTTTCTGTAAATACTGATGGGATTTCCTGAGTGAGAAGGGGACGTGACAAGGAGACAAAGTTTGTGTGAATTTTCAGATGATCTACATAATTCTTCTTGAAAACTAGCTGTTTTTTATCGTTTCAACTACGCTTTTGCTGTTGTGTGTGGATTATAGAACCTGTAACTAGATCCAGATATCTCATTCTTTTACAAGTGACTAGATCGTATAGCTTCTGAAACTTATTTCATTTTCTTGTGGAAAGATTTTTTTAAACAAAAACAAAAAAGAATTTTGAATGTCCACAGCATCACACTCGAGCGGTTTTTTTTAATATATTATTTTCTCTTATTGAGTATTAATTGTTTATTTTCTTTCTGCTTTCATGTTGTCTCTGACTTGTTTTGGGTTTTTTTTTTCTTCTTAAAGTAACCGAAGTACAGTCTTTCAATTTTCTTTACTTTTGTATTCTGTTTTTTACAAGTCAGCGTGGCTGCATTTATAAAATAATAAAAGATGTAAGCTAAACACCCAAAATTAGTTGCGCAGGGGCGCTTGCAGAAATCGAAAGCATATGTATGGTTAAGTCATCATATCTGATACCAGTTGATTTACCTGGGATCTGTCGTCAGCAGAGAGAAATTCCAAGGAGAAATCATGTCAAGAGCAGCGAAGACAACACCAGCATTGCTGGATTGAAACTTAGTCTAGAAAGTTGTCAGTTGCTGGGGGGGGGGGGGGGGGGGAGGGGGGCAGGGTAATCGAATTTTTTTAATCGGTTTTACAGTCTCCCTGGCCAGGGCTACATTAATGTCCTAAAAAAAAACAACAACAAAAAAACAAGAGCATTGCTAGCATCAAGTGGTATATTTGGCTGCCGTTATGCGTGTGAGATACAGACCCTGATAGACAAAAAACTTAATCCCGGCC
>CM060330.1:5076408-5108888 GCA_030674155.1 Stramonita haemastoma
GTTCAATTGTCAGACAATTACGTGTTTAAAAAAAACTGAGTGGATACAGTTGTCAGTTGTCGTTTAGGCATTGTTAGTTTTGCATACTTTAATTTGACATCTTTTCGGCTATATTCCTTGATTATTACTTTCTGCTGCGTAGCATGGCTTGGTTGGCACTCAAGATTCTGGCAAAGTGTGAGAAAATACTGTCACGGGGCCTTTTTTCGGTAGCGAACTAGGAGTGAAACAAAACATGATGTCGTGACTGTATGTTGTTGAATATTTTAATTGCACAGAAAAAACGCGCTTATTGACATCCAGACCCCCTCCCCACACATCCCAGACCCCTTCCCACATTGTTGATTCAAAGAATCTCCTCTCCCTCGCTACTTTACCTTCCCTGACCCTAAACAGGGCAGGCACCTATTGACAGCTGGGGGAACTGGGGGGACTGTACTGTCGCCAAGGCGAGCTAATGGTCACCTATCCAACTGGCAACCACGCACGACGCTGCTTAACCTTTGCTGGGGGAAAGCGAGCGCTCTGACCACTGAGCTATCCCGTCCTGTCTAGACTAGTAACCTGTCGAATTCTAGGTATATTTCATTTTGTGTCACTCTCTCGTCATTTTCTGAAAACGTATAGCCTGAAATAACCTTTTTTTCTTTTTTTTCCTCTGCCTGTACAGAATTTGCCCAGAACCCCAAGTAGTGTTTTGTTTTAAATGCTGTGGACAAGGTGTTTTTCATCAGTTTATCTGTGAGGTATCAGTTGATTCAGTGCAGTGTATATTAACTTTCGGTGGTGGTGGTGAGTTTTTTTTCTTTTTCGCGGATTGAGAGGAGCGATTCAAACTTAGAGAAACTGCTTCACTATTTTTAAGGAAAAAGCTAAACAAAACCCTTGACATAGAAACAAACGATTCACATTAATTGTTATTGTCTGGATTGTATTGGCAATGTAACTTTGCTCTCGGACCGTCAAATGTTACAATCACTTCAGCTGACTTTCAAATCATGGCATCGATACTTGAGCACTGTATAGAAAACATTGATGCGTTTTTCACGTGATCTTCAAAGCGCAATTTTCCAAATATAACCGGTCTGTATTTGCGATAGAAACATAAATTTACATGTTTGTCAACTGTCATTCATTTTAACTGGTGTAGGGAGAAGGAATGAGGACTTTCTTTTCTGTCGTTTTACAGTTGTGATATTTCACGAAATGGCAACAAACACAAATGCTGCACACACATCATTCACAGCTTGTGTCACAAGAGCGAATTAATAAGATAGTTGATATGTCCTGAATACTGCTTGTAATATTGAAGTCATTATAGTAGAAGTGTCCTGGAAATCACAGTCATCATAGTATAATCTTAGAAACAAAAACCACTTTATTGTAGAAATGTCCGTAAAATCACATAACTGGTTAAGTCTATGCTGTACCTCTGGTATTCATCATAAATAAACAAACATTTACGTGTATATATTTCTTTCAGCAACACATGTCAACTGTACTTTGTACATATGCCGTTTTCCATCCATTCCGTTCCAGTATGTCAGCTAAACACGCAACGTTTAAGTCATGGTGTGTTTTAACAGAGAAAAGCAAATCTTGTGGAACTTGGAAAGACAAGACACGACACACACTGTATTCCTGCTAAGGGAGGACTGTTCTGTTTATTTTATCCATGCTTCTTTTTCACTATATTCCTGCTAAGGGAGGACTGTTCTATTTATTTTATCCATGATTCTTTTTCACTATATTCCTGCTAATGGTAGACTGTTCTATTTCTTTTATCCAATGCTTCTTTTTCACTATATTCCTGCTAAGGGAGGACTGTTCTGTTTATTTTATCCATGATTCTTTTTCACTATATTCCTGCTAAGGGCGGACTGTTCTATTTATTTTATCCATGATTCTTTTTCACTATATTCCTGCTAAGGGTGAACTGTTCTATTTATTTTATCCCATGCTTCTTTTTCACTATATTCCTGCTAATGGTAGACTGTTCTATTTATTTTATCCCATGCTTCTTTTTCACTATATTCCTGCTAAAGGTGGACTGTTCTATTTATTTTATCTGATGATTCTTTTTCACTCCACGGTGGAGGGAATACTTCTTTCGGCCAAGTTTTGCTCAATGTTTACTTGAAAGGAATAGTGAGTGACTTTTTCCTCTTAAAGTTATGCAGTTCCAAGAGTGTAGTGTTAACTAATTGTAGCATTTTTGTTGGAAAACTTAATCTCATAAATGTAAGTTACCGTATATTTCGTTTGATTTTTTATTGACTGTCTTCTGCGCTGTTTTCCTGTGCTCATTGTAGCATTTTGGTAGAAAGCTTCATCTGAAAAATATGGTTTTACATATATTTTCTTTAATTATTGAATGTTTGTCTTCTATATTATCTTTCTGTTTATTCAGAAATCTGTCAATTGAAAATGTAAACTCCTTTCCCTTTTTGTTGGCATCTTCTCATCGGAACACGTTCCCACCCCCACCCCCCCTTCTTGTACATGCACGTGCACGTGCGTGCGAGAACGCGAGATAGAGGACTCTGTTCAGAGAAGAGTACAAAATAATGCGTGCTCTCTCGTTTGTACGCAAGTGAGGCCACACGGATACGCGCGCGCGCACACGCACAAACACACATTCTCACTCATACACACACACACATACGCATGTGCACACGCAGATGTGTGCACACGAAATCACCATCATCTATTTATTGCCAGATCAATGTTAAGTTGTTCCGACAATTTTGATAAGATTATTGTAGCAAAATAATGACTATAATTGTGATAAACATTCACACACGTGCGCGCGCGCACAAATGCACACACACCACACACACACACACACACACACACACACACACACACACACACACACACACACACACACACACACACACACACACACAAAGGGGAGGGGGAGAGAGACCAACGGATAGACAGATGGACAGACAGACAGACAGAAACAAAGAAATAAAATCAAATCAAAACGCACTTTGTTAAGAGGGAAGGAGCGAAAAAGGGGAAAAACAAATGCAGTGATGGGAGGGACCCACAGACAGACAGAGAGAAATTGAAGTCTCAGCCTAACGAGTTCATTTTTTTTTTTTTTTTTTTTTTTTTTTTTTTTTTTTTTTTTTTTTTTTTTTTTTCAAACCGGAATTTGAGGAGACACATTTGTCAGCAATTAATTTCCGAGGTAAACCCATCCCCAGACCCTGAAGCAACTCGGGATGCATGGCCCTTGGGGGGATTGAAGTGGGATTTACAAAACATCATCTCAAGGCAGCAAAGTCCCATTTCAGAACAAACGCGCGCACGCGCGCACAAACACACATAATCACACACACACACACACACACACACACACACACACACACACACACACACACACACACACACACACACACACACACATATATATATACACCAGGCACCCACATGAACTTTTTTTGAAAAATTGTCTCGCCAAAGAATGTTGCCTTGCCTTGCCTTGGCACAGACGTGGGCTTGCAAGCAGGCTCACACGCTCAGAATCACACACATACACCAAATTGCACACACACCTACACACACACACACCTTCACACACACCCACACACACCCACACACACCTACACACACACACACACCTACACACACACACACACACAAATACACACACACACACAAACGCACGCACTCAGAAAATACCCATGCATGCACGTACACCCACACGCACATACACACAAGCAAAAACACCAACACTAAAGACACGTCCCAGGATGGAGCTTGCCCCCACGGTATGGGCGGCATACAGTGCCCATCCCCTCCCCATACTGCAAAGGTCAGAGGCGCCCAGTAAGAGCACGGACAGAGGCCAGTAGCGCTAGTCTATCAACGCCCAGACTGCAGAAAACCCCTGTGCTGCTCTGAAGACAGACGCCTGTAAGTTCTGACCGAAGGCTGTGGGGAAATATGTGGGGCCGTGTTCGTGCAACACGCATGCACGAACATGCACACCCACGCGCATACACACTCCACTCTACTCTATTGCACACACGACACGACACGACACGACACGACACGACACGACACTGCAATACACTACACACACACACACACACACACACACACACACACACACACACACACACACACACAACACACACACACACTGCAAAAGGTATTTATTCAACACACCATCTGGAAGTAGTTGGACACAGTTTGTTAATGCTAGGAAGATGGGACTTGAAGCTGCCTTGAGGGGTGGGTTTGTGGGTTGTGTCTTTCAGAACCTGGAGGGTGGGGGTCCTGTGGTGTTTCAGGGTCTCTGGAGGATTGGGCATGGGGTTTATCACTGGGGCTGTTTGGGGGGAAATTTCTTTAAATGTCAGGGTGAACTTTTTAGAGTAAAGATGAGTTAGCAAGAAAACTTTTCTTTTTGAGGTGAGACTTCAATTTCTTGATACGCGTAAGAATTCTCACGTCTACGAAGTAAAGGTACACACACACACATATACACTCACACACACGCGCACGCGCGCGCGCGCCCATGTGCGCACACGCCTCTCCAAGTCTAGCAGATACACACATACACACAGTCACTTGCGCATTTGCGCGCGCGGTGGGCCTGCGCACACACCCACACACCACACACCACACACACACACACAATAACGTACGCGCGTGTACATCTCTCCAATTGCAGCACGTAGATACATTCATACACACAGAATTCCGGGTGCATTCAAGCACATACGTGCACTCGCGTGTTTAAAGGCAAGCAAGTTTATGCATAATTATGCACCTCTCCAAGCGTAGCATATACATCACGCCGAAATGGGATGCGTTGGGTGACTTGCGTTTTTACTGATGTGACAAACAACTGAATACCGAGCTCTAGGATATGCAATTAACTCGCTAAATCAGCTCTTTTCAATTTTCTTGTGGCGATCATTCTTTTATAAGTATTTTCTTATGATGATCGTTCTTTCAGAATCATTTTCTTGTAATAATCTTTCTTTTATGGTTACTCTCTCGTGATGATCATTCTTTTATACGTAGTTTCTTATGATGATCGTTATTTTAGCATCATTTTCTTGTGATGGTCATTCTTTTTAATTACTTTATTGTAGTATTCATTCTTTTGTAGTTTTCTTGTAATCATTCTTTTATGATTACTCTTTTGTAGTAATCATTTGATTATGGTTGTGATGATCATTCTTTTATGATTATTTTCTTGTGATGATCATTCTTTTGTAATATTCTTGTGATAACTCTCCTCCTGTGGTTAAAAAATCGATTTTAAAGCCTTTTGAAGAGAAGTTTGCGAGCTTAAGATGCGCTCCTGACAATAATCAGCTGCGTCAAGAATACACACACACACACACACACACACACACACACACACACACACACACACACACACACACACACAGATATATATATTATATATATATATATATATATATATATATATATATATATATATATATATATATATATATATATATATATATATACACACACACACAGATAGAGACAGATCTACTCTTAGCCGTGCCTAGCCTTCCCATCGTTCCACAAGATTCCTGTGAAAACACAAAACTTGACCGTCATTAAAGAATATCCATATCCATACTGTGTCATCTTTTCAGAGACGTTGGTCTATAATAAATTAGCGAAAGAAATAGCTTCGACCAGGATCTAATGGATTTCTACACTTTGTAATTAAAGTTAGTCACCCTTCTAAAAAATCTTCCGTCCAAAGACGATTTCTCCCCACCCCTCTTACTTATCTTTAATCGTAACTTTTTGTATTTGGTGTGAAGAATGGTAAGGTGCAGAAAAAGGTGTAGTGCAATGACTTATACCGTAACTATTAAGACTAAAGTTGAAGATAAAGGTTTAAGAAATAAAAGACATGAGACTCAAATGAATAATAGAACTCACCTAAACACTCGTCTAGTTAATGTTTGTTCCAGGGAGGTAGCTTTTATATTGTTATTATCTGTATACATTCTTTACTTTTATATAAAGTTTCTGTTATTCAGACATGCGAATAAATATTGTACACTTCTATTGTCCAGAAACATTTGGTTTCTGTATAGTACTTTTTTCGGAAATTTTCAATGTTAAAAGTTTATCACGGTCACACAGACACATACAGACAAGCGTCCAATATCACAACTGAGAAAAGACATTCAACAACGATACTACAGCAACTACTACTACTTCTGCTACTGCTACAACTACGCAAACGGAAAACACTTATCTTTTGCAACACAACTGAAGAAAAAAATGATGAATCTGACTATCACTCTTTGGCATAATACATTGAACCTGTTGCCGAAGTTAGGCCTTGTTCTCCACAGTCATAGACATGCTGCTGAACCGGCTAGTTTGACATCGACTGACATTAAGCTGTTATGCAGTGAGATTGGTATTATTTATTTAAGAAATATTCCTAAATAAGTATCTTAGATATTTTTGCCCACACTTTTCACTCACTAGTCCTGCCCTTTTCTCTTACCAAATAAGTTCCATGAGGAATATTTGAATCTTTCATGGATGGATGTAGCTTACACTTACGCTCTTCATCTTTTTATCACACCCCCATTTTTTTAGAATGGTGTTTTGGTATCGGGATATTGGGGGCGGGATAGCTCAGTGGTCAGAGCGCTCGCTTTCCCCGTCAGGTTACACAGTGTCGAGCGTGGTTACCAGTTGGATGGGTGACCGTTTGTGCGCCTTGGCTTTAGTACAGTCTCCCCCCCCCCCCCCCCTGTTCACTTAGCTGTAAATGGGTACCTGCCCTCTTTAGGGTCAGGGAAGGTAAAGCAACGAGGGAGAGGAGATGGGCGCCACCCTCGACATGCTGGCCCCTAGAGAAGCTGAGGTCTCTGACACCTCATTCCCCTACGACTGCCTAGGTTATGAGACACCTTTACCTTTTTTATTTTGGGATCAGAGTATATTTTCAGAGTAAATTTTGGTTTCCAGAAAGGCTATGGGGGTAGTCTGCCCCAGAGCAAGAGAGTGGTGTTTCTTGATGTGGCCCTTCCCCTTGATTCCACACAGAGGACTCAAGATCAAGCCCAGCGAGCATGACTCAGAATTGTTTCAAAACGCCACAATACAATATTCAACAGCATACTAGTAGAGATTCTTATGATTGTGTTTTACTCACTCATTTTTTTCATTTGGAGAAAGTTTTTGGACGGTGTCATTGACAGAAATGACTTGCACACTGAACTGGAAAATAATTTCGATTTTAATTCCGATTCGTCTGAACACATATATTCATATGAAGTTCGTCCTTCTCTGTTGTTTCAAAGTATGATGCTGTCAAGCTTGTTTACCAGTTTGCAATTTTAGACTCCATTCGTGGCTGTTTTCAAAGATTCTCTGTACGCGGCACTGTTTGGGAGACTGTATATTCCTTTTATTTGATTTTCCAAGGGTACTTGTGACTCTTTCTGTAAATGCTAATGGGATTTCCTGAAGGAGAAGGGAACGTGACAAGGAGACAGTTTGTGTGAATTTTCAGATGTTCTATATAATTTTTCTTGAAAACTAGCAGATTTTTTTTATCTTTTCAATTACGCTTTTGTTGTGTGTGGATTATAGAACCTGTAACTAGAGCCAGATATCTTATTCTTTTACAAGTGCCTAGATCATATATTCTCTGAAACTTCTTTCATTTTCTTGTGGAAAATATTTTTAACAAAAAACCTTTTGAATGTCCACAGCATCACACTTGAACGGGTTTTTTAAAAATTAATTTTTCTCTTACTGAGTATCCCTTGTTTAGTTTTTCTGCTTTCGTGTTGTTTCTGACTAGTTTTGGGTTTTTTCTTCTTAAAGTAACCTATGTACACTCTTTGAATTTTCTTTACTTTTGTATTCTGTTTTTTACAAGTCAGCGTGGCTGCATTTATAAAAGAACAAAAGATGTAAGCTTAACACCCAAAATTAATTACGCAGGGGCGCTTGCAGAAATGGAAAGCATATGTATGATTAAGTCATCGTATCGGATATCTACTTGTATTTGTAGTTATGCCGGTGGTTCATTTTAACTGCACACACTAAGGCAACTATAAACCCAGGCAATTGATGTCCTAAAAAATGAAAGAACAAGAGCATTGCTAGCATCTACTGGTACATTTGGCTGCCGTTAGGCGTGTGAGGTATAGACCCTGACAGCAGATGAAAAACTTCATCCTGGCCTCGAAATTGATCTTCCACGAAGAAAGAGTGAATATCTGGCACATTGAGCCATCGGCAATGAGTAAGTGTGGCACATCATTCCTCGGCACATTGATCCAAAGTGAAGGCATGTTGACATCAGAGAGATGGGAGGACAACATCAGCGAGTGGACAGGCCTAGAACTCAACAAAACTTTGAGAAAGGCAGAACAGAGAGAGGAATGGAGGAAACTGGTTATCAAGTCTTCAGGGGTGCCCCCACAGTCGCCAGACTAAGGGATAGATAGAGAGAGAGAGAGAGAGAGAGAGAGAGAGAGAGAGAGAGAGAGAGAGAGAGAGAGAGAGAGAGAGAGAGAGAGAGAGATGTCGATGTGAGCATGCGACAAGGTCCAACAGCCATGCCGGAACAGTCATAGGAAATTACTGAGACAGGGTGACTAAAGAGGTTGGCCAAAAAAAAAGGAAGAAACAGCAGAACAGACAGACTGTCGTGGTAACAGAGGTGTTGGCAAAAATGCGAGAAATAACAGGAAAATAAGCAAGTTTAAAGAATGACGAGAGGAACCACGAACAGAGAAATAGACTTCAGAAAAGCAGAACGACTGAGAATCTGATGATCTCTTCTTTTCGGGGTCCTGTTTATATATTTATTTATCTATCTATTTATTTATTTATACCACTTTATGTCACAGCAGATTTTTCAACTTGAAACTCGGGCTGCTCTCCTCGGGGAGAGCGCGTCGCCATAAGTGCAGCGCCTACCTTTTTATTTTTAAAGAAGAATAGGAATTGATAGTCTCCACCCAACTATATAGACATCTTTTTTTCTAGTCTTCCCTCTCCGGTGTGACTTTTTTTTGGTCAAAATAAACTTTAAAAAAAAAAAACAACAACTGTTAAAGCTGTTAAAAAATATTGATGTGGCCAGGCTGAACACTTGGTTTGTGTTGAATAATCCTGCTTTAAATGCTAGGTCTACTTGGTCTACGTATTTATTTATTGATTTATTCTTTTATATCGAGGATAATGGAATAATTACTCATGTGCTTGTTTACATCTAGTCCCCGTGTGTATGTAGTTTTGTAAATATTGTCATCTGTTCCCAACGGCACACAATGGCCTACTCTTCCGAAAAGCGGAACAGGATTTAATGTGTGCACAAGATGTTCTGCATGCGTTAGCTCACGGGGCCTCAATTTATAGTCTCATCCGAAGGACTTTGGGGTAGAGTGGAGTCAGCACTGATGTTAACTCCAGGGGGAAAATCCCCTCGAACGGGAATCGAACCCGGGTCTTCAAAATTGCGCGCGCAATGTTCTGACCTCTAGGCTGTCCAGCGAACATACAACTGTGTGTTATCCTTGCTTTCAGTCAAACTCTGTTTGATAGTTTATGCCTAATGCCGTCTGTATTTTGCAGTGTTCTCTCTGAATTTGTCATGTTTGTACACACTCAAAATACTTTTGTTTATCTGAACCGGTGTCAGTAGGGTCCAATTAATGTTGTCGTCACAATGAAGCCCATGATCTTAGTCCCATTTCCTTGAGCCCCCCCCCCCCCCTCACCCTTCCCGTCACTGTTCACCTTTGGGTAGGGTTAGCAACCTGCCTGCAAGGCGCGCACGCGCGCGCACACACACACACACACGCACGCACACACGCACGCACGCACACACAGACAACACACACAAACAACACACACACACACAACACACACACACACACTCACACTCACACACACACACACACAAATACACACACACGCACACACACACACACACACACACACACAACACACACACACACACACACACACACACACAAACATACACACACACACATACACAACACGCAACACACACACACACACACACACACACACACACACACACAACACACACACACACACACACACACACACACACACACACAGAAATATAGAAAACACGGTTTTCGGGGACCGACATTTGACCATCTATATTTTTTGTTTGTTGGCGGCGGGGGGGGGGGAGGGCCCTCAACCTCCCCCCCTCCCCTAGGCACACAGGGTCGGGGACCAGCTGTCCAGAACACGTCACTCATCGCCAAGGAAAATGGGAACGTAACTGGACATCGTGGTCGGCTGGACTGGACTGGACACTGTCAACCCTGGGCCGAGTGGACAATGGCCGGACTGAGGGCAGCCCTCTCCTGTCAGGTGTGTTGCCCACGACACTGTGTTTGTATTTTTTTTTTGTATTTTGTACAACTTTATGTCACAGCAGATTTCTCTGCGTGAAATTCGGGCTGCTCTCTCTCTTCCCGGGGTGAGTGCGTCGCCACAAGTGCAGCGCCTACCCATTTTTTTTTTTATTGTTCCTGCATGCAACTGTGTCTCCCTATCAGAGTGGCTTTTTTCTACAGAATTTTGCCAGGGTCAACCCTCTTGTTGCTGTGGGTTCTTTTACGTGCGCTAAATAGTGATGTGTAACACACGGGACCTCGATTTATCGTCTCATCCGAAAGACTAGCGCCTAGACCACTACTCATAGTCTAATGGATGGGGGAAAAAGGTTTGGGCCCAAACGGGGTACGAACCACCGCACACTCCGACCCAAACTTTTTGCTTTCGAGACAAGGCGCGTTACCACCTAGACCACTGATCCACACTGGGACTGGGAAAGAAAGCCATGGGGAGGGCCATCAGTGGATCGATGGTGTAGTAGGTTATGCGCCTGTCTAGAAAGCGAAAAGTCCGGGTCGGAGTGTGCATGTGGTGGTTCGAATCCCATGGGGTCAGTATAGTCAGAGAATGGCATGGGGTCCGTGTTGTAAAGTATGCATGGGGTCAGTTTGGGAAACTGTGCATATTTTATAGTTTTGAGCGTAGGTACTCTCGTTGTTCTTTAAGCATGAACACCCTCAGTTTTCCTTATTGTGTAGATCCCTCATAGCAGAGATTTATGTTGTGTCGGCACTACGATGCTTGTGTTGTGTTGACAGGTTGACCCCCCTCCCCCGCCCAGGGCAAAGAAGAGAGATGGGAAGAAGACCTGGCAGTGACCAGACAGTGGCATAGTGCTGATGTGCGCACAAGGTAAGCACGCTGTAAGTGTTTAGCGAAGAAAGACTTTTTTTTGTTTCTCGTCTAGAGCCCCGAGGCTCACCAATAGTGAGATTTTGCGTATGCAACCGTTTTTGCCCAGCATCAAGGTAGCCGCATTCCGACTTTTGGTGTAATGTCTAAACACTACACACGTTCCAATACGTTTTTTTGTGTGAAAAAAGTCATTTTTTATCCGTTCCGACAGGCGTGCAATTACGTACTCTTCCAAGAAGCGGAACGGGTTTTGACATGTGTTCAAAATGTTCTGAGTGTGTTTGTACACGAGACCTCGGTTTATAGTCTCTTCCGAAGGACGTATAGGCACTGGAGTCTTTATTTTCTTTTTTCTTCCCTTTTGCTGCTGTTGCCTCATCTTCTGTAACGTTACTGTCCCCTATTCTAGTGGTGCTTTAGCTCAGAGTGGGTGTGTCGCACCCTGAAGCCAGAAGTCTTTAGAGAGCTTATCAATGTCAGGCGGCCGCAAAGCCACCAGCCAGAGGGACTCTGCCACTACTCCCGGTCACATTGGTAGTGTTTGTTAGTACCTACTTTGAGCTAGGGGCGGATCGCTTGTCTAGAAGTAACACACCTGCCTAGAAAGCGAAAACTCCGGGTTCCAAGTGGGTGGTGGTTCGATCCCTGTTTGTGCCCGAAACTTTTCCCCCCATCCACTAGACCATGAGTGGTGGTCTGGGTGCTAGGCTTTCAGGTGAGACGATAAACTGAGGTCACGTGTGCACTACTCAGTTTGTGCACGTAAGAGAACCCAAGGCAATATATGTATATATATATATGTACATATAAATATATACATACATACATACATACATACATACATACATACATACATACATACATACATACATATACATACATATATATACATATGTGTGTGTGTGTGTGTGTGTGTGTGTGTGTGTGTGTGTGTGTGTGTGTGTGTGTGGTGTGTGTGTAGAGAGAGAGAGAGAGAGAGAGAGAGAGAGAGAGAGAGAGAGAGAGAGAGAGAGAGAGAGAGAGAGACTCGGTGCGTTGAGATCGTGACCTTTCTGCACTGGTTCCAGCTGCATTCAAGACGCCTGTTCGAAATGATTTTCCCCCTGGGACTAACATCAGTACCGACTCAACTGCCCCGAAAGTCTTTCCGATGAGACTGTAAACTGAGATCCCGTGCGTCACAACTGCCGGCCAGACTCCCTCGGGAATCTGTTTAGAGTCGGGACAGACCTTCGTCTAGAGTAACGCGGCTCAATCTTTTCAGACATCACCTAACTTTACACAAGGCAGATATACGAACACAACTTTCAATCAAGTCGAGTCAAGTCAGAAACACTGTAATTATCCCTGAAGGGCAATTACAATAATGACGGGCATATCGATACGAATCATAGTCAAAAGACTTAAGATGGCTACATTTCATATTTGTTCAAACATTAGACGCTTCAAATAAAAAAAATATCACGACACACACTCGTACGCGCGCGCGTGCGTGTGTACATACATACACACACATACACACACACACACACACACACACAACCACCACCACCACCACCACCACCACCACCCACTACTACTACTACTACTACTACTACTACTACTACTACTACTACTACTACTAACTACTACTACTACTACTACTACTACTACTACTGTATGGACACAAATGTTATTAAAACCATTGACTCGGCGATACACATTAACATTCGATACGTGTGACACAACAACTCGCTAATCTAACCATCCCCATCACTCAGCCCTCTCTCGTCACCCACCACTTCTTCCTAACAAGAAATTCAAAGGAATAAAGAAAAACAAATCGATTTTCAAACGATAAAACCCGTTCCGCTTTTTGGAAGAGTGGGTCATTGTGTGCCGGTGAGAACGGATGAAAAAAATTACAAAAACTGCCTAAACACACGAGGACTGGATATAATTTTTTTTTTTTTTTTTTTTTTTAATGTTTTTATTCAATCCAACATTATATGCATACTATAAGCAAATAAGGAGAAATTTTTTATCATCATGGAATGATTTTTTCAATCAAAAATAGAAAAAAATATAAATGCATATACTTTGTTTCAATCAATAAAATAAAAAAGAAAAAAAGCTTTTTCTACTCGTTGACATAAAAAAAATGAAAATGCTTTTCTATGACACACACGCGAATGTGCATGATGCTAAAGCATGAGATCAAGCTCACGTGAACATGTGAATGTCACAGGATTTGAAATATATATTCATGCTTATTCACAGACACACAGACACAGACACACACAGACACACACAGAGACACAGACACACACACACACGCACACACACACACACACGCACACACACCCACGCACCCCCCCCCCCCCCACACACACACACACACACACACCCCTAAACCGACGCATACGCACAGCCATCAGCAGCTTATTGAGCATCACCTGTAAACATTGTTAACATCATCCTCACTTAACAAACGTTATAACATATTTAAACACGAGTTTTACATCACCCTTCTAAAACAAGAGTTGCAAAAGCTAATGTTTCTACAGACAAGATTGCAGGCTAATGCAATACAAAACATATGCTCTTTTTGTAGTGTATACATGAGTTTATAAATACAAACACAAGGGAATATGCACATGTAACAGTGATCGTGCAATTGCAAAAATTCAGCTGACAAACAACTCCATGTCTGTTAAAAATTATAATAATGATAACTCCCAAGTCCGTTGTCCCTTTCAAAGGCAGCGGTCACTTTGTCTTCAAAATTGTTCATGCTATTTTTCAGTTAGAAAAAAACAAACAAGCAAAAGCATTGCCTGGCAAAAACAAAAAAAAAACCCATGATATAGCAAGTTTTGATGAACTCCACCAATGTCTTTTCACTGATTTAGTAATCCAGTATATGGAAGCCACATCTTTTGAAAATCAAAGTAGTTCATTTCTAATTGATATGTGTACTTTTCCATCTTGTATCTGTGATTTAGTTCAATCAAGAAGACCTGAATATCTGGTTTCGTTTTGTTTATTCTATTTCTATATAAAAAATGCTTTCCCAGTAAAATGATCAAGTCTGTCACTCTGTCTGTTTTGATATCCTCTGTTGTACCAAAAAGTATTAATTCACAATTAAAAGACAGTCTGTGACAATTATCGCATTTTTCTTTCAAAATATTTCCCAGTTGAAACCAAAAGGATTGTGCGTACTGGCAGAAGTATAAGTAGTGTTCTATTGTGTCTTTTTCCTCGTTGCAAAAACTACATCTATCAGCGTCTGTAATGCCCATCTTCATCAGAATACTATTTGTAACCAATATTCTATAGCATATTTTGATCTGAAACCACTTCAATTTGATTTCTTTTATTCCTTTTATCTTTTTTAGGGCAGCATGCCAATCAATCGCAGTGCGGAGTTTTTTCTCCCAGTGCACAAAGGGTTTAATGTCCAGTATTTCTATTTCCTCTAACAAAATAGAATAATAAGCCTTGGAACCCCTTGGGGCACTAGTTATGAGCTGTACAGCTCTTGTTGGCGAATCACTAAGATTGTCTTCAAGGACAATGTTTCTCAGTCTTTTGTAGCACTTGACTGATCACATACAGCCCAAATATTCCAGAAAATTAATTTTGATTCCCGTTCTGTATACAAAAGACTGATGACTTAAGAACTCGCCTTCTTCATCTACTAAATGCTTTACTAGAAATACACCGTTGTCTGCCCATTTCTTAAAAAAGAAAGTTTTGTGGGCAATCTTGAATTTCTCATTGAAGAATAATGGTTCAGCTAACAATTCGCAGCTTTTATTTAGTTGTACCTGAGAACAAAATATTGAGTATGCCGTAAAAACATCTTCCCAAAACTGATTGAATTTACATCTCTCAAAATACTTTGGGCCCCAGGAATGCAGCAATTCTGTTTCTGGGCATACAGATTGTAAATTTTTTACCCATTTTGGAGACTGAGCACACATTTTTCTAATCCAAGTAAGTTTTAGCGCATAGATATACATTTCAATATTAGGAATACTTATACCTCCTTGTTCAATGTTATGTGATGAATACTTTCTTTTTATTTATCCGGCTTTTTGTCCCAAATAAACTCAGAGCACATTTTTTGAAGTTCTATAACTTGGTTTCGTGGTGGATTTGGTAATAATATCCATAGATATATTAGTTTAGACAGGATTAATGATCTTAGCACTGCTACCCGACCTAATGGGGTTATCGTTCTTTGCAACCAGATCTTAAATAACTTTCTAATTTCTTGAAACTTGTCAGCTATATTTATTTCGGGTATCATTGAAAGGTCACTCACAAACCAGAGTCCCAGCATTTTAAACTTAGCAGGATTCCATTCCATCTTTAAATAATTTAGGTATTTAACGTTTGACGTTTTCTTGCTTCCTAGCCATACGTTAAAAGTTTTATCATAGTTTACTTTTAGCCCTGAAATATGTTCAAATTGTTTTAATGTTTCAAAGACTTGTTCATATGATCGCTGATCTCCTTTCAGTGTAAACGATGTATCGTCAGCAAACTGGCTAATTTTAAATTCAGTATCTAATATTTCAATTCCCTTAATGTTCTCATTTTCTCTTATTTTGCATGCCAGCACTTCTGCACATAGAACAAACAAATAAGGAGAAATGGGGTCTCCTTGTCTACAGCCCCTCTCTATTTTGATACTCCCAGATAGTTTTCCATTCACTAAGACAAATGCTTTTATATTCTGGTAAAATGCAGATATCCATTTACACACTGTTTCTCCAAAACCCACAGTTCTTAGTACTCTGTGCATGTAAGACCAGCCCAGCGAATCAAATGCTTTCTCAAAATCTATTGATACAAGCAGACCAGGACGATTTTTATCTTCTAAGTACTTCATTATATCGTAAATAATTCTTATGTTATCTCCTATGTATCTACCTTGTATAAACCCCGTATGGTCTTCATTTATTAGTTTGGGTAGTACTGATTTAATTCTGTTTGCCACACATGCTGATCCTATTTTATAGACTGTATTCAAAAGGGTTATTGGTCTCCAGTTCTTGAGATACTCTCTTGGTTTACCTTGCTTTGGCAAGCAAATTACAACACCTTCTTTCTGAGTTATTGACATTTCACCTTTAAGAAGACCTTCATTTAAGGAACGAGTCACAAACGGGCCTATCTGTCTCCAAAAGAATTTTAGAAAATTAACTGTGATTCCATCCGTGCCTGGTGCTTTATCATTTTTCATATTTTTCAAAGCTGTAGATGCTTCCTCTAATGTTATTTGTCCTTCTATGTTATCTGATTCTTGCTGGGTTAATCTAGGTAGGCTATGCACATAGTGTTCTAAGTTTATCTCATCTGCCTCTCTTTTTGTATACAGTGCTTGGTAGAATTTTTTCGTCTCTTGTAATATATCTTCTGTCTCGTATAATACTTTACCATCATCAGTTATCAGTTTGCTCATCTGTTTGCTAACAAAATGTCTTTTCTCTAGGGAACAGAAATACTTATTTATTTTTTCCCCTTGTGCGACCCACCTAGCATTGGATCGAAGAATGATTCCATCCATCTTCTTCTTTCTAATTTCATACAATTTCTCTTTCTTTTCTTTCAGAAGTTTAACATCCTCGTCATTTATAGGTGTGTTATTTTCTAGATCCTTAATGTCTTTCTCTAATCCTTCTTCTTTTTCTCTCATTTTCTTCTTTTTATCTATTCCATATGATACAGTTTGTGCTCTGATTTCCATCAGAAGAACATCCATGAAAAGCTGATCTGAAATTGTAATTTGTATTTCGTCATTTGGAATGCTATCGATACTCTCTCTATCGTATGGCAATGCAGAATACTGCTCTTTGATCTTCGTTATAGTCTTAAGAATTGTTTCAACATATGATTTATCTTTGAGAAGGGAGGAGTTAAATTTCCACAGACTTTTATATCTTTCAGTGGGTTTAAATTCTAAAGTAATACTCACTTGCGAATGGTCACTTCTATAGCCATAATGGATATTTGTATCTTTAACGAAAGTAAGGATTGAATCTGACACCAGAAAAAAATCTAGTCTGCTTTGCTGGAGAGGACTTGATCTTCTCCAAGTATATCTTGCTACTTCTGGATTAAATTCCCGCCAAACATCTACCAGCTCTAGTTCTGTCATCATCTCTAGAACTTTTTCCTGTGCCTTTGGATTGTTTGTATGTTTATAGTTAAGATAGTCTACAGTTGGGTTAAGAACTAGATTCCAGTCTCCTGCAATAATGATGTTTGGTGTTTTAAGGTCTTGTAGTATCTTTAGCACATCTGTGAAAAATGATGGTTCATCTCTGTTAGGTCCGTAGATATTCACTAGAATTATATCTTTTCCCATTGTGTTTAATGTTAATACGATGTAATTTCCCTTAGGGTCTTTTATTACCTTGTTGATAGTAAATTCAAAATTGTTATTAAAAAGTATAGCCACTCCTCTAGATCTTGAGTTATTAGAGGCACACACATTCATAACCCCATTCACTCCTGATCTGCCGTTCCAAACTGTGTGTGAAATGGGTGTCTTGTAAAAAATATATACAGTTTTTTTCTGACGCAAAAATTGAAAAACGTCTCTTCTTTTCTTGTAATTACCAAGACCCTGGCAATTAAGTGATAAAATTGTTATGCTATTCATTTCTGGTGCTTTTTACGTTAAATGCGTAGTTAGTGTTTCCCTGTGTTTTATCTTTACCCTCAAACCAATCCGCTACATTCAATAACCTGTCCGGAAAGGGGATGCAAATGCCGAATGGCCACAAGTAAAGACAATTCAGGCAGCTTCCAAACTCACACATCCTTTCGATCTATGAATTAACAACAATAATAAGAAATAGAAAAAAATCAACACAGAAAACAACACCAAAAAACGCAGACAACCTAATGATCACACACAAAATAATGGTAACAGAGGAACGCCGTACGTAGATATCTCTTTCCTCCGACTGCTGTTTGCACAAACATTGGAGCAATGGTGTGTTAGGTACTCCAAACCATCAAAAAACATCCTGATAGCGGCTATGAAATCCTAGCTGTGTTTCTATTTAAAATACACACTGAATTATATCTATGAAACACTGGGGATCATTTCCCACACCCTCTCCACCAGTCCATCAGTCCTGTTTCCCACCGAAAGAGAGAGAGAGAGAGAGACAGAGAGATACAGAGAGACAGAGACAGAGAGAAAGGGGGGGAGAGAGAAAGAGGGAGGAGAGAGGGGGGGTGAGAGCGAGGGAAAGAGGGGGAGAAAGGGAGAGAGAGACAGACAGACAGACAGACAGACAGACAGACAGACAGAGTCAGAGACACAGACACAGACACAGAGAGAGACAGAGAGAGAGAATATATTTTCAAAACTGGAGGCACCTTCTCAAAGACTAGGTCATCTCAGTTCACCTCAAACCTGCATTAGTAACCAGTTCAAGTTTAAAGCTGTCAATCCGCTTATAAACACAGCCCTATAAGCCCGTGAAAATTTTTTGAAGTATTGCAACAACAACAACAACAACAAAAAACAAAAAAACAAAAAAAAGTATTTTTTTCCGGAATATGACACATGTTCACAGACCCCCTCCCCCCGCTTCGCACAGGCGTGTATCTCTCCTGTACATGAACATCCTTCTCGACGTAGGAGGTGGGGGGGGGGGGAGAGAAGGGAGAAGGACTGGATATAAATGAGCACATAACTGCGTATTCCATTATGTTTGAAATAAAAGAATTTTTAAAATATATATATAGGCCTATGCGCGCGCTCGTGCTTACAGTTTCATTTGCTTCTCTTCAAACCACACGCCTGCACACATCCACCCGTCAGACTCTGGACAGTGTATTTAGGGGGGAGGAGGAGACAGGGGGAGTCCGGTCGAGGAGATTTTTCTCCTGGAGTTAACATCAGTGCTGACTCCACTCTCCCCAAAAGTCCTTCGGATGAGACTGTAAACCGAGGCCCCGTGTGCAAAAGCACGCAGAACATCTTACGCACACGTTAAATCCTGTTCCGCTTTTCGAAAGAGTAGGCCATCGTGTGCCGGTGGGAACAGATGACATTCACAAAACTGCATAACCACACGGGGACTAGATGTAAAAAAAAAATTAAGCACAAGAGTGCTTATCCCATTATCCTCGATATAAAAGAATGAATTAAATCAGAAAAATAAAATAAAACACATTGACAAATGGAATCACCTTCGAGCAAAGTGTCCATCGGACACCCGTGGTCACCATCTCTTGGTGTCCCTCAGTGGCGTGGGTTCGGGTCGTAGCACTCGTGGACAATGCAGATACATAACGCAGATAAGGACAAACACCCATGTGGGAATGTCTCATCCCCAGGTGTTATCAAGTGAACACCCCCCCCTCCCCCCCCCCCCCCCCCCCCGCCCCTCCTCAACTGTGATGGAATTAGACTAGATTTCTGCATTTCAAAGAAACATTTTACTTTTACACTTTATTATTAGTATTCAAATACGATCAAACGACAAAACATAAACAGTATCTTTGATGTTTAGTCATTCGTATGAATAATGAAGAAAACGGCCTTTGCACAACTGTGTTATTTATTGACTCAGACACCGTAGCGTGTACAACATTATTATTATTATTTTCTCACGGAGTACGTTTCCAACACCACCCCTCCCAATTTTCTTTCACGCGACAATAGTATTTCTGTCCGAAAATTATATGTTTATATTTTTTCTCTTGAGCGTGTGCGCCATAGGCCGAGTCCACCCACTTTATTCCCGAACATCTTGCGCACACGTTAAATCCTGTTCCGCTTTTCGTAAGAGTAGGCCATTGTATATCAGTGGGAACAGATGACAAGATTTACAAAACTGCATACACACGGGGAATGGATTTAAAAAAAAAAAAGCACATGAGTGCCTATTCCATTATACTCGTTATAAAAGAATAAATAAATAAATAAAACCTAAACCAAAACAAAATGCCTTAACATCCTAATCTCTATCAACACAAGTAAAGGAAAAGCATTTCTCTTTCAGCATTCATCGCCTTGTAATTATGATGATATTTGAACGTCGGAAGAATAGAAAAGATTAGATTTTTTAGTTTCAAAACATACAACGGCCGATGCAGCCGTTTACTTCCCTTAGATTCCAATTTTTCAACTTCTTTCCGAAGCGCTCATAATTCGTAGATCTTTGGTAATTGTTGAGGAATTTATATCCTCTCTTTGATAAATTATTTACCATAGCACATTCTTTATTACAACGCTAACTCTCATTCATCTTATACCTTAATACAATTACCAATTTATAACTTTCATTCAATTATTTTTACTTAACGCAAAACTTAATTTCATACACACGACCCAAGGAACAAAACACACGAATTGCTCAGGTGGAATACCTTACCGCAGCACCTCCGGTGTTTTGCGGTTCAAATCCCGGAGCCCTGTTCGGTAAATTCGCTGTCAATAGATGGAATGCGATTTTTAAAATATTGAAAATAAAGATAAAAATAACGAAAGATGTGGGAGCAGTGTGGACTTACATCTGCAACACCTTTTTTTATATTTCGAGGATAATTGAGTAAGCACTCGTGTGCTTTTTACATCCAGTCCCCGTGAGTATGCAGTTTTGTAAAGTTTGTCCTCCGTTCCCACCGGCACACAATGGCCTTCTTCCAAAACGCGGAATGGGTTTTAACATGTGCGCAAGATGTTCTGCGTGTGTTGGCTCTCGGGACCACAGTTTATTGTCTGATCCGAAGGATTTGGGGGAGGGGGGAGCGTAGTCGGCACTGACACCTCACCAAAGTAACAGTGTTTTCAGACAATTCCTAAAGTAAAAGAATAAACACTTCTTGCTTTTCATCTTCCAAGGGGAAGGAAATCTTTTTTTGTAGCACGCTACACAGCTAATAAACAGCTATCCAAAAAATACCTGCAAAAATTAACCGTTCTTTCTAAGGCAGCTCAAACAAAATGTAATATTTGCCCGATTTTATTAGCACCTATCTCGCCAGTGTCGAGGAGGTTCTCCTTGCTATTCTGGCGATATACTGACATCGGTCGGCCAGTTATCTTTTGTCCGCTAAGAGATCGCTGCCCCGGTCTTCCCTCTAATGCCAGTTGTAGCAGCAGTGACCGTTTTTAACACTATCCCTACGTGAAGGGACGACCCGAGTTCGATTCCCGTTCGAGGGGATTTTCCGCCTGGAGTTAACATCAGTGCTGACTCCACTCTCCCCAAAATTCTTTTTAGATGAGACTGTAAACGGAGACCCCGTGTGCGAACGCACGCACAACATCTTGCGCATACGTTAAATCCTGTTCCGCTTTTCGTAAGAGTAGGCCATTGAGTGCTGGTGGGAACAGATGACAAGATTTACAAAACTGCATACACACGGATGCTGCATGTAAAAAAAGCACATGAGTGCGTATTCCATTATCCTCGATATAAAAGGATAAATAAAAAAAATACATAAATAAATAGATAAATAAAAAAAATGAAAAATAACGCAGGTCGGTGCTACGTGCCTGCGGGTTAATAAAACTCAGAAATACAAGTATGCTTCCATCCATGGGTGGGGTTAACGTTATTCATGAGAGGGTTAAAGACCCCCGAAGGCCAAGATGCCTTTATAGAGGAGATGGTGGTGAGGGTGGTAGGGGCAAGGGACATGGAAGAGGTTGATGTGTGACATTGGGATGTATGTTTCATGCCCTGTTGTGTGTTGAACATGCCCTTCGAAATTTGCATTATGTTTGGGTTGTTTTTTTTTATTCTTTTAGATCGAGGACAGCCTAATGGTCAGAACATTGCGCTAGCAATTTGACGAAACGAGTGTGGATTCCCGGTCGAGGAGATTTTTCCCCTGGAGTTAACATCAGTGCTGACTCCACTCTCCCCAAACGCCTTTCGGATAAGACTATAAACATAGGCCCCGTATGCGAACACACGCAGAACATCTTGCGTACACGTTAAATCCTGTTCCGCTTTTCGTAAGAGTAGGCCATCGTGTGCCTGTGGGAACAGATAATTATTTACACAACTGCATACATACAGGGACCAGATGAAAAAAAGCACATGAGTGCTTATTCCATTATCCTCGATATAAAATAAATAAATAAATAAATAAAAATAAAAGGACATTGCAATCGAACCCGGGTCGTCAAACTGCGAGCGTAATGTTCTGACCACTAGGCTATACCGCGTTCCCGCCGTATCATGTTGGTTGATGATGTGTGTTACATGTCATGTTGTATGTTGACAGGATCGGGGTGTCAGGAGGCTGACTACGCTAGAAGAGGGAGCAGTTGGGAGATGGAACACAACGGAACAGAAAGCTGAGTACGTATACATAACGTGCGTCTCTTGGATGGGAGAGGGTGGTGTTATTAGTTCAATAATAATAATAATAATAATAATAATAATAATAATGCTGATGATGATAATAATAATGATAATAGTAATACTGATAATAGTAATAATAGTAATGATAATAACAGTAATAAATGATAATAAATAATGGTAGTAGTAGTAGTAGTAGTAATATTAATAATTATAATAATACAAGGATTTTATATAGCGCTATATCATGCAAAAACAAATCAAAACGCTTGCATTCGACCTACACAACACACAAGCAATCAATGACAATAATTTTAGCAAATTCGAATGTACACACACACGCACGCACGCACACACGCACGCTCGCTCGCACGCACGCACGCACGCACACACGCACACACGCACAGAAACACATACTATTATTGTTATTACCGCTGTTAGTATTGTTACTATTTCGAGGATAATGGGATAAACACTCGTGCATGATTTTTTACATCTAGTCCCTGTTCACATGTGGTTTTGAAAATTCCCACCGGTACACACCGTCACACACTGGTCTACTTCCTAAAGGCACAACAAGTTTTAACGTGTGCGCAAGACATTCTGCGTGTGTTCACACATAGAATCTCGGTTAAAAGACTCATCAGAAGGACGCACACACGTGTGTGTATGTGTGCGCCTGTGTTTGTGTGTCTGTGCGTGTGTATTGTATTGTATTGTATTGTATTGTATTGTATTGTATACCATTCTAAGTCACGACAGAGTTGTCCGCGTGAAATTCGGGCTGCTCTTCCCAGAGAGAGCGCTTCGCCACAAGAGCAGCGCCACCCATTCTTGTTTGCTTTTCTTTTTCTGTGTGCCTGTGTATTTGTTTCCCTACCAGGGTGGCTTTGTCACAACTTGGAACTGGTCAGAAAGTTGACAAAAATGTATGAGGAGCTTATAAAACGCTAAAGGAGTGCATTATATTGAACTTACATTGATTAAAGATATGTAGTAGTTGTGTTGGGTTTTTTTACATGGGTGGAGGGAGGGAGCTAACGCAGTTGCGACGAACTGCGTTGCTACGTCTTACTGCCTCAGAGCACCAATTCAGCAGTTAGCAGAAGAGAAGCATCACGTTCAGTTATTGATTACAATCTTTGCTGTCTCTCAGAACTATGTCTGGAGTAGCACTGGAACCAGCTTCTTTTTTTTTTCTTTTTATTGTCTTCTTTATATATATATATATATATATCGAGGATAATGGAGTAAGCACTCGTGTGCTTTTTTTTTACATCCAGTCCCTGTGTGTATGCAGTTTTTGTAAATCTCGTCCTCTGTTCCCACCGGCACACAATGGCCAACTCTTAACGAAAAACGGAACAGGTTTTAACGTGTGCGCAAGATGTTATGCGCGCGTTCGCACAAGGGGGCTCGGTTTACAGTCTCATCCGAAGGACATTTTGGGGGGGGAGAGTGGAGTCGGCACTGATGTTAACTCCAGGGGAAAAATTCCCTCCAACGGGAATCAAACTCGAGTAAGCACTCGTGTGCTTTTTTACAGAGTGGAGAGTGAGAGTGGAGTCGGCACTGATGTTAACTCCAGGGAGAAAAATCCCCTCGTAGGGCTGTTGCATGATGTCTGCTGCTTTGAAAGGGATTGCGAAGCGTCGACCCCGTCTCTCTCGAGGGGTGAAAACGATGAGCTGTTTAAACACCGAACACACGTTTGTCCTTGCGAGTCGTGCTGTGTATCCGTCTGGTAGGGTGTGCTTTTGTGGATGAGTTGTCAGGTTAGTGCTGAAAGTCCTCGACTGCTGTGTACAGGGTCTTTGTGAAGTGGGACACTATCTTGATAGTAGGCAGACGTGAGAATCTTCCTACCGCCTTTTTGACGGATTTCTGTCGTTTTGATATAGTTGTATCCAGAGCCATTTTTGAGATTGGTTTTAATCTGTTGAGAAAGTTTAGGGTATAGGTGTGTGTGTGTGTGTGTGTGTCAATCAATCAATCAATCAAATTTTTATTTCCAGATGGTACATTGAGTAAGCAGCGATCTGCTTTTTTTCCATCAAGCCATCTGTGTGTGTGTGTGTGTGTGTGTGTGTGTGTGTGTGTGTGTGTGTGTGTGTGTGTGTGTGTGTTGCTATATTCTTGCGCAGCTTCCATCCCGAAGGCTGTTCTCATTCAAGTGATGCACACATGCATTGATCTTGAAGGACAGGATAGCCTAGTGGTCAGAACATTGCGCTGGCAATTTGACGACCCGAGTTCGATTCCCGTTGGAGCGGATTTTTCCCCTGGAGTTAACATCAGTGCTGACTCCACTCTCCTCCCAAAGTCTTCCGGATGAGACTATAAACCGAGGCCCTGTGTGCGAACGCATGCAGAACATCTTGCGCACATGTTAAATCCTGTTCCACTCTTGGTAAGAGTAGGCCATTGTGTGCCGGTGGGAACAGATGAAAATATTTAGACAACTGCATACATACGGGGACTGGATAAAAAAAAAAAAGCACATGAGTGCTTATGCCATAATCCTCGATATAAAAGAATAAAATAAAAAATAAATAATATAAACAAATCTTAATCTCAAGCCGTTCTTTGCAAATGAGCAGAGTTCTTTAATCTCCTTGTCAGATTTTGGAGACTCCCAAACAAGCGTCGTCTTGGTTAGTTCCCCAGACTTCATAGTTCAGTTGGGCCCAAAACTTTCCCCCCATCCATTATGCCATTAGTGGTGGTCTGAGCACTAGTCTTTCGGATGATACGATGAAATAAAATAAATTTGAAAAATGAAAAATAAATAGAGTAGATGTTGACTGATGTGTGTCACTGGTGGTGCTGTGTGCAGATGTCCATGAAGGAAGCGGCAGCAGCACAAGGCTGTACCCCAGCAGATGGGAAGCGACACATCAGCATCAGCAGTCATTTGATCAGGATCAGTCATCGTGTTGGGATAGTTTGGTGTAGCCATTGTGTTGTGGTGTTCCGTGTGACAGTATTGTTGAGAGGGTTCAATGTGACAGCAGTGTTGTGGTAACTCGGTGTGACAGCAGTGTTGTGATCGTTCATCTGGACGGCACAAGAGGATTTATAAAGAATTCAGAAATGTTGGGGGGACAATTCGGAAGACATTTTGTGGTCCCCAGATCAATATTGACTCTAAGACATTTTAGCTTGAAGATGGTAACATTTTGAATGGCTTTAGTTTTGTAATTGTGTGGGTAGTATTGATGGAGTATTTTGCATGGTTTTAGTTTTGCGTGTGTGGGTAGTATTGATGAATTATTTTGCATGGCTTTTGTTTGGCAATCGTGTGCGTAGAATTGACTAGAGTACTAACATGGCATATGAGGATACAGTTGTTGGTAAAGTTTGCAAGGCTCCGGGTTTTTTGCGTGCGAGGAAGTTTTGATGGAATATTTTGGATGGTTTTGGTCTTGGCATGTAGGGGTTGTTTGATGGAGTATTTGGGATGGCTTCTGCTTCAGCACTGGAGGTAGGGTGGCGGAGACAGAGCCTTTTCAGTGTTCAGTGATGTTCCACAGGTTACTACAGTTCCTGAGAGAGGCAGGTGGTTTGTCATTGAGGTGATCAGCAGTTGTAGATCACACAGTCTGGCCTGATGCTCTTCACTCCCTGGTTCTGGCTCCAGCTGTCATGGCGTGGTTCTTCTTCCATTCTGAGTGTCCTCCCTGGTGTTGCCCTCGTTAGTGATTAGGGGATGATGGGAGGAATAGGGCCTCTATGATGTGATGAGAGAAACGAGGCCTCAGTGAGAAACAATGCTTTTGTCTTAAGTTAGGGGTAGGTGATGCACATGTGGTTTTATGTTTTTGTGTGAGATGGGTGTTTACAGGAATGTGCATAAACATGTGGTTGCCTATTTATTTGAATTTTGAAGATTTGTGTATGCGCATGTGGTTTCCTATTTATTAGAGGTGTGAAGATTTGTGTATGCACATGTGGTTGCTTGTATATTTGCGAGGTTTACGTGTGCAGATTTGTACATGCTTATGTATTTGCATGTTTGTTTGAGGTGTAAGTGTACAGATTTGTACATGCACATGTGGTTGCGAGCTTTTTGATGTGTTTTTAGATTTGTGTATGCAGAAGTGGTTGCTTCTATTTTTATGAAGTTTGTTGTGTGTGCAAATTTGTGCATGCACATGTGGTCACCTGTTTATTTATGACGGGGGGAGAGGGGGGTGCGCGTGCGCGCGCGCGCGTGTGTGTATGTGTATGTGTGTGCAGTGTTATTGGCTTTTTATTTGTGAGATGTGCGAGTACATGACTGTGCGGTGTCAAGCATCCATGCATGCATTCTGTTTCTGCTGTCTGTACCACACTCTCATCACCACTGGAAGACAATCTCTGCACTATCACCATCCCCCCCACCACCCCGCCACCCCCTTAAAACCATAAACCCCAGCCACTCCAGAAATAAATCTGTGTAACGTTTTAAACCCCTCATTGGACAAATGAAGCCATGAATAGAATCAAAACCACCCTTCCTCCCACATGACACCAAGTAGTGATCAGTATAGCTACCACATCCTAGCCACTAAAACCATCTTAGAAACTCTATCCCTAGTCATCACTGACCCTTGAATAAAAATAAAATTTGTTGCATTAATCGTTAGTGGCTGCCCCCCCTCCTCTCTCTCTATCTGTCTGTCTGTCTGTCTCTGTCTGTCTGTCTGTCTGTCTCTCTCTCTCTCTCTCTCTCTCTCTGTCTGTCTGTCTCTGTCTGTCTGTCTGTCTCTCTCTCTCTCTCTCTCTCTCTCTCTCTCTCTCTCTCTCTCTCTCCTCTCTCTCTCTCTCTCTCTCTCTCTCTTCTCCCCTCTCTCTCACTCTGTCTCACTCTGTCTGTCTGTCTCTCTCTCTCTCTCTCTCTCTCTCTCTCTCTCTCTCTCTCTCTCTCTCTCTCTCCCTTCCTCTCTCTCTCTCCCTCTCTCTTTCTCTTGCTCTGTCTCTCTCTCTTTGTCTCTGTCTGTCTGTCTGTCTGTCTGTCTGTCTGTCTGTCTGTCTGTCTGTCTCTCTCTCTCTCTCTCTCTCTCTCTCTCTCTCTCTCTCTCTCTCTCTCTCTCTCTTTTGTGTCCTAAAATATGCTAAGCCACCCCCTAACCGAAAGTAAACCTATGTATAACACAATGATAGCCAGCACCTAGAAATAAAACATTTACATAAAAAAAACACCCCGCACTGAAACGAACATTGTCGAACACTATAGCCAAAAACCCTGCGAGAGAAGTATCTGTAAAACACAAAACCTGAAACAAAACATGTAATACTCTATAACCGCTAACCCAAAGCAAAACGTTACGATTACGCACTGTAGTTACCATCCCAACCCGAAACAAAAGAACGCGTACTTCAACCGAAACAAACCGTGTGTGTAACACGTTAGAACCGCCAAACCGAAACGAACTAGCGTATTACCAATCTGGACAAGAAACAACACGTGTGTATAATTAATCTGAAACCAAAATACACACCAAGGGATGGGGGTAGCTTAGTGGTTAAAGCCTTCAGCTCGCGATCTGACCGCGCGGGTACGCACCAGCCACCTCTAAAATGCCTGTTCCAGATTTTTTTTCCACAGAATTTAGCATCGGTACGGATTTCGCTTCCAGGAAAGTCTTCACGACGAGTCTTAAAATCCGGGCCCTCTGTAGAAACGCACTCAAAACATTTTACACTTGAGTTAAAACCCGTTCTGCCTTTCATAAGAGGTCATTGCATGCGGGAAGGACCTGAAGATAAAACGTAATTCTTTTTTAAGCGGAGGGGAGCGAGATAGCCTAATGGTTAGAGCGTTGAGCTTGCAGTCTTATGGTGCGGTTCGAACTCCCACTGTTCCAGGCAGTTTTTCTCTGAAGTTAACATCAGTACCCACCCCACCCTCGAAAATCCTAGGATGAGGATGAAACCGAGGTCCCATGTATGAACGCACGCAGAACACCTTGCTCTCACGTTAAATTCAGCTCTGCCTTTTGGAAGAGTAGGAAATAGCTTGCCAGTAGGAGTGGCTTTCAAACTTTAGAAAACGGACGGGGGAGGAGTAGCCTTGTGGTTAAATCATGGAGCTGGCACTCTGACTTGCGAGTTCGAGTAACCCCCGAGGTGCCTGATCCACAGGAGTAACATCAGAACCTGTTCCACTCCCCAAAAGTCCTTTGGATGAGACCATAAACCGAGGTCACGTGTACAACTCACACAGAATATCTTGCGCACGTGTTAAACCCGTTCCGCCTTTAAAGAACAACAGTAGGCCTACATAGCGAGCCAGTAGGAATAAATCACAAAAAAATGTAAAAAAAAAAAAATAATAATAATAATAAACTAACTAATTTAAAACCGCCTGTGCACCGACGTGGACATTATCCCGTTAGTCGTAATGCGGCTAGCGTAGTGGTGGGTAAATGGTGGCATATATACAAAATCTCACTAGTGATGAATCAATCTCCGAGCTCTATCCGAGGAACAAAATGAAATTGAATAGCCATCTGTGGCTCACTATAATCGAAATCCGCTCATGTAACACTATTACCACCAGCCCGAAACTTCTTTGTCGACACTCGGACAACAACTATTGTCTGTCGTGTGAGCAGAAATGCGTTGCGCTGCCTTTCAGCGCCTGACGAGTCGGGCACAGTGCATCTGACACCAGCATGGCAGATATGTTTTTAGCCTTTCTGGTATAAGGGCAGAAGAATGGACCAAGAAGGATGAAAATATGCAACAGGACGAAAAGGAACAAGGCACAAATAAAGGGGGGAATAGAAAAGATGGAATTCCTATTCCTACACATGGTGAGGAAGGTATTTCTACTGACAGATCCCAGGCAAGCCCACGGGAAACAACTTGAACATATGTGTAACACACTGCAACCACCAACGGGAAAATAAAATAAATTCGTAACGCACAATAACCAACTACGAAAAAAAAAGTGAAACGAACACGTGACACATTGCAGCAGTGAATGCAAACGTATCGCAAAGTAACCATCAGCCGGAAACTTATACAACAACGCACTGTGACAATCGATAGAAAACAAAAAGTATCTATAATACCACCAATACGAAACAAAATGGATGGAGGCTATAACCAAGCTAAAACGGAATCTATGTTAATAGGCAGGAAAGCCCAGTGGTTAGAGCGTTGAGATAAAAAACCTCACGGCAATGGTTCGACACACCCGTTCCATGGGATTTTTTTCCTGGAGTTCACATCAGGACCAGCTCCACTTTCCCTTCAGTCTTTCAGAGGATACTTTCAACTAAGGTACCGTGTAGGAACACACGCAGAACATCTTGCAAACACGCTACAAACCTGTTCCACCATTCGGAAGAGTAGGCCATCGCGTGAAATTAGAAATGGATGGCAATTTTTTTTTTAAGTCGCTAGGGAAGAGGGTTGGGCGGGGATAAAACTCATGATCTCACGGTGCAGAATCGAGTCACCGCCGAAACTCCGGTTCAAGGGGATTTTTCCCCCTTTGGGTAAACATGAGTACCAACTCCACTGCACTGCCCCGAAAGTCCTTTGGATGACATTATAAGCCGAGGTCACGTGTAATATACGCATAGCATCTTGCGCGCACAGTAAACCTTGTGCCACCTTTCGAAAAAGATGCCATTGCATGGCGGTAGAAACTATGCGAAACGTGGACCGTAGCAGTAGATGTTGAAACAAGTGTGTAGGCAATGGACATGAGATACTTTAACAAACTTGTTGGTATCTCGTACAGAGATCATATAACTAAGTCCTGATGAGACTATAAACCGAAGTCTTGTGTGCGAACGCACGCAGAACATTTTGCGCACACGTTAAAACCCGTTCCGCTTTTCGGAAGAGTAGGTCATTGTGTGCCGGTGGGAGCGGTTGACAAAATTGACAAAACTGCATACACAAGGTGACTGGATATAAAACACGTGAGAGCTTATTCCATTATCCTCGAAATAAAAGAATAAAATGAATAAAAATAAAAAACGAAAACCAGAGTTGAAAAGGCCATTGGGCCTTATTGAGAGCTCCTGACTTGAGTGAACAAAAACGCAAACTAAAGTGATACGGACACGTCACACGAACACATGGACTGGCCAAGACTGCTTTACAGGGAACAGTACAAGGAAGTGAGACAAAGAGGCAGACAGAGAAAACGATGGGAAGACAACATCAGAGTGGACTGGCCTTGGGTGAAACGAAACGGAAAGTTCAAAACCGCGAGGAGTGGAGGAAGCTGGTTGAAAAATCTTCAGTGGTGCCCCAACGGTCTGCTAGACAGGGATATGTGCAGTGAAGAAGATCAGACAACAATTAAAAAAAAAAAAAAACGTGTATAACTCTGAAAGAGATCCTTGGAAGTTGGAATACAGCTACCCTAGTGGTAGGAAGACGGCTGCATACACAAAACATCACCATTAACCTGGAGCCGAGAACTGAAAAAGAAACTGCATGCACACTTGTCGGGTTTGGACATCGTTTGGACATCAGTATTGTTTCTGCTAGTCCTTTTGATCTTGTGACATGCCCGTACCTAGCATCTGTCTCCCCAAAATAAAACCATCTTGACTATTACATGGTTATTATCACCATCAGAGTGAAATAAAAGCATGGCACATAATGCACATAGTATAAAAAGAAAACTATAACGCCCTGTAACCCCTCCCCTGAAACAAAATCATCGTCTATGAATTGCAATCAGTGCTAAAATGAAACGATTAAAAAAAAAAGAAACCACTATCGCCACCAAAAATGAAACTATGGATAACACAGTTATATAACCTTATTCATATCAAATACTGGTTACTACACATCGATCATCTACAACCAAAGTGTTCGTGAATAAACAAACAGCAACTGTAATCTACTATCACTACTTTTCTTTGAAGTAAAACCTGCGTCATAAACTCCGCCAGCCCTGAAATAAAATACATTATTTATTTATTTATTATTTATACTACTTTATGTTCAGTAGATTTCTCTGCGTGAAATTCGGACTACTTTCCTTGGGGAGAGCGCGTCGCCACAAGTGCAGCTTTCCATACTCAGAGTGGCTTTTTTCTACAGAATTTTGCCAGGGACAACCCTCTTGTTACTGTGGGTTCTTTTACGTGAGCTAAATAATGATGTGCAACACACGGGACTTCGATTTATCGTCTCATGCGAAATACTAGCACCCAGAGTACCACTCATGGTCTAATGGAAAGGGGGGGGGATTTGGGGCCCAAACGGGATTCGAACCACAGCACAATCGGACTCGGGCTTTTCGCTTTCTAGACAGGCGCGTCACCTCTACACCACCGATCCACATTAAGCACGAATACAGTACCTACAGAAAAAAAAATTATCCACTATACGATACCATACTTACATGGTAAAATAAAAGCACATGTACTCTAGCACTGCCTCCTCAGACAGTAAAACTATCTCTAACACACCACTACTGCCACTTTATAAATCAGTCATCTGTTGCGTTATAATGAAGTTTAAACTTTCTAGGAGATGCACATAAAATCATGTAAAACATACTAATGCTGTCACCTCGTGAAATAAAACCACCTTTAATACATCACTACTTGTACGTTAAGTGTGAAACTTCTTTTCATACACCACTGCCATTTCATGAAATAAAATCATCTGTATTGCAACAATACTGCGTTGTCGTAACCTACCATACTCGACACCACACTATTAGTATTACTGCCATCTCGGGAAAAAGGTAATGGTAAAGGTGTCCCATAACCTGTATGGTCGTAGGGGAGCAAGGTGTCAGAGACCTCGGCTTCTCTAGGGGCCAGCATGTTGAGGGCGGCGCCCATCTCCTCTCCCTCGCTGCTTTACCTTCCCTGACCCTAAAGAGGGCAGGTACCTATTTACAGCTAGGTG
>CM060330.1:5123988-5133988 GCA_030674155.1 Stramonita haemastoma
ATTTATATTTTTTATGTCAGTATTTATTTTGCATGTAATGACCTGTAATTTACGTCAAAATTTGTTATCAGTATAATTTTCGAGACAACAGGTAGAAATCGCTATCAAAATAATTTTTATGCAAACCGGAAGAAACCGTTGTCAGTATACTTTTTAAAACTGCTCTACCGTCCATGGACCCTTTCTTCCTCCTCCTCTTTTTATCTATCTGTGGAGTCACAGGAGGATCGGTGATCTAGAGGTAACGCGCCTGTCAAGAAAGCGAAAAGTCCGGGTCGGAGTGTGCGGTGGTTCGAATCCCGTTTGGGCCCAAAACTTGTCACCCATTCGTTAGATCATGAGTGGTGGTCTGGGTGCTAATCTTTTGCATGAGACGATGAACCGAGGTCCCGTGTGTCACAAATTATTTAGCGCACGTAAAAGAACCTACGGCAACAAGAGGGTTGTCTCTGGCAAAATTCTGTAGAAAAAAGCCACTCTGATAGGGAAACAAATACAACTGCAGACAGGAAAAGAAAAAAAAAGGGTTAGGCCCTATACTTATGGCGATGCGCTCTCCCCGGGGAGAGCAGCCCGAATTTCACGCTGAGAAATCTGCTGTGAGTAAAGTGGTATAAATAAATAGATAAATAAACAGGACCCTGGAAAGAAGAGGAGATCACCAGACTCTTTCAGTCGTTCTGCTTTTCTGAAGTCTATTTCTCTGTTCGTGGTTCCTCTGGTCATTCTTTAAACTTGTTTTTTCCCTGTCATTTCTCTCATTTTTGCCAGCCCCTCTGTTACCACGACACTCTGTCTGTTCTGCTGTTTCTTCCGTTTTTTGCCAACCTCTTTTGCCACCCTGTCTCAGTAATTTCCTATGACTGTTCCAGCATGGCTGTTGGACCTTGTTGCATGTTCATATCGACGTCTCTATCTCTATCTATCCCTTAGTCTGACGACCTTGGGGGCACCCCTGAAGACTTGATAACCAGTTCCCTCCATTCCTATCTCTGCTCTGCCTTTCTCAGGGTTTTGTTGAGTTCTAGGCCTGTCCATTCGCTGATGTTGTCGTCCCACCTCTCTGATGTCAACATGCCTTCATTTTGGATCAATGTACCGAGAAATGACCTGCTACACTTACTTATTGGCGATGGCTCAATGTGTCTGATATTCATTCTTTAATCGTGGAAGATCACTTTTGGAGCCAGGATTAAGTTTTTCATCTGCTATCAGGGTCTATACCTCACACGCCTAACGGCAGCCAAATGTACCAGTTGATACTAGCAATGCTCTTGTTCTTTCATTTCTTAGGACATCAATTGCCTGGGTTTATAGTTGCCTTAGTGTGTGCAGTTGAAATGAACCACCGGCATAACTACAAATACAAGTAGATATCCGATATGATGACTTAATCATACATATGCTTTCGATTTCTGCAAGCGCCCTGCGTAACTAATTCTGGGTGTTCAGTTACATCTTTTGTTCTTTTATAAATGCAGCCACGCTGACTTGTGAAAAACAGAATACAAAAGTAAAGAAAATTCAAAGAGTGTACATAGGTTACTTTAAGAAGAAAAAGCCCAAAACTAGTCAGAAACAACACGAAAGCAGATTAAAATTAAATCATGGATACTCAGTAAGAGAAAATTAAAATAATAAAACCCGTTCGAGTGTGATGCTGTGGACATTCAAAAGTTTGTTTTTGTTTTCTGAAAAGACTTTTCCACACAAAAAAAGAAGTTTCAGAGGCTATGCGATCTAGACACTTGTAAAAGAATGAGATATCTGGCTCTAGTTACAGGTTCTATAATCCACACACAACAAAAGCGTAGTTGAAAGGATAAAAACCAGCCAGTTTCAAGAAGAATTATATAGAACATCTGAAAATTCACACAAACTTTTTTTTTTTTTTTTTTTTTTTTTTTGCTGCCTCATCTTCCGTGACGCTCCTGTCCCCACCGCTCCCACGCCACTCGCTCGGATCTCCCCGCCACAGCTATGCCCAGGTTTGTCATGTCTCATCCCCAGGGGCGGAAGTCCACAGGGAGCTCATCGATATTAGGCCGCCGCGGGGCCACCAGCCAGAGGGGTCCTGCACTTCTGCTGGGTCACTTTGGTTGTGTTCAGTGGTGCCTGTTCTGAGCTAACATACGCAGGACACCACCTACTAAGCCCCCTACTAACGACAGTATTAGCTCAGTCGCGGAGCCAGACTGAGTGAGTCGCCCACCCAGGTGGCAACAAACCACCCCAGGTGCCCTCAAACGACCCCTCGAACATCCAACCCCGAGGGCTTTGACACAAACTCACCACGGGCACAGAAGCGTATGGGGAAACCGAATCTGAGGTCACCATGAGACCAGAGCAACCGGGCCCACGGAATCAGAGGCAATTTTTTCATTGCATGATGATCGATGAGAATGAGGATGATGTAATGATGCTGCTGTGGAGGTGCATGTGCTTGGAGACTACTTGACAGGGCTGTACTCTACGCTTACTATCATAATATATCCCGGCGTCAACCGGGCCCGAGAGATACAGACACCTGCAGTGTTGGTCAGGTAATTTGAGCAACACTCTCAAAGTCGCATCCGTAAAGTGGATGAAGCTCGACTGATTCACACAAACTTTGTCTCCTTGTCACGTTCCCTTCTCCTTCAGGAAATTCCATTAGTATTTACAGAAAGAGTCACAAAGTAAATCCCCTTGGAGAACCAATTCAAAAGGAATAATTATACAGTCTCCCAAACAGTGCCGTGCACAGAGAATCTTTGAAAACAGCCATGACTGGAAATTGCAAACTGGTAAACAAGCTTGACAACATCATACTTTGAAACGACAGAGCAGGACGAAATTCATATGAATATAATTATATGTTCAGACAAATCGGAATTATAATAAAATTATTTTTACAGCTAAGTGTACAAGTCATTTATATCAATAACACCGTCCAAAAGCTTTCTCCTCATGAAAAAATGAGTGAGTGAAAAACAATCTTAAGAATCTCTACCAGTATGTTGTTGAATATTGTGGCGTTTTGAAATAATTCCGAGTCATGCTCGCTGGGCTTTATCCTATGTCTTTTGTCTGGGATCAAAGGGCAGGACCACATCAGGAAACACCACTCTCTTGCCCTGGGGTAGACTAACCCCATAGCCTTTCTGGAAACCAAAGTTTATTCTGAAAATATAGCTCTGATAACAAAATAAAAAGGTAAAGGTGTCCCATAACCTAGGCGGTCGTAGGGGAGCGAGATGTTAGAGACCTCAGCTTCTCTAGGGGCCAGCATCTTGAGGGCGGCGCCCATCTCCTCCTCCTCGCTGCTTTACCTTCCCTAACACTAAAGAGGGCAGGTACCCATTTACAGCTGGGTGAACTGGGGGGACTATACTAGAGCCAAAGCGCGCAAACGGTCACCCATCCAACTGGTAACTACGCTCGACGCTGCTTAACTCGACTTGGGGAAAGCGAGCGCTCTGACCACTGAGCTATCCCGCCCCCAATACCCCGATACCAAAATATCATTCTAAAAAAAAGGTGGTGTGATAAAAAGATGAAGAGCGTAAGTGTCAGCTAAATCCATCCGTGAAAAATTCAAACATTCCTCATGGACTTGTTTTGTAAGAGAAAATGGCAGGACTAGTCAGTGAAAAGTGTGGGCAAAAATATTGAAGATATTTATTTAGGAACAACTCTTAAAAGAGTAATATCAATCTCACTGCACAACAGCTTAATGTCAGTCGATATTAAATTAGCCGGTTCAGCAGCATGTCTATGACTCTGGAGAACAAGGCCTCATTTCGGCAACAGGTTCGATGTATTATGTCACAGAGCGAGGGTCAGAGCCATCACTTTTTCCTTCAGTTGAGCAGCTAAGATAAATGTTTTCTGCTTGCGTAGCTGTAGCAGTAGAAGAAGAAGTACTAGTAGTTCCTGTAGTACCGTTGTTGAATGTCTTTTCTCAGTTGTGATATTGGACGCTTGTCTGTATGTGTCTGTGTGACCGTGATAAACTTTTTAACATTGCAAATGTCCGAAAAAAGTACTATAAAAATGTTTGTGGACTATAGAAGTGTACAACATCTATTCACATGTCTGAATAACAGTAACTTTATAGAAAAGCAAAGGATTTATAAAGAAAATGACTACATAAAAGCTACCTTCCAGAAACAAACAATAAATGGACGAATGTTTAGGTGAGTTCTGTTATTCATTTTAGTCTCACGTCTTTTATTTCGTAAACCTTTATCTTCAAACTTCAGTTTTAATAGTTACGGTATAAGTCATTGCACTACACCTTCTTCTGAACATTACCATTCTTCGCTCCAAACAAAGCAAGTTACGATTAAATATAAGTAAAAGGGCTGGGGAGCAAACGTCTTTAGACGGAAGATTTTTTCCGAAAGATGACTAACTTCAATTACAAAGTGTAGTCATCAATTAGATCCTGGTAGAAGCTATTTTTTTCGCGAATTTGTCATAGGCCAACATCTCTGAAAAGAAGAAACAGTGTGGATATTCTTTAATGACTGCCAAGTTTTGCGTTTTTACAGGAATCTTGTGGAACGATGGGAAGGCCAGGCACAGCTGAGTGTAGATCTCTCTATTTATTTATTTATTTATTTATTTATTTATTTATTATTTATTTCTTATTTATTCTTGACGCAGCTGATCAATGTCAGGAGCGCATCTTTAGCTTGCAAACGTCTTTTCAAAAGGCTTTAGAATCGATTTTTTAAACCTCAAGATGATGACTATCACAAGAGTATTACAAAACATGATCGCCACAAGAAAGTAACCACATGAAAGAATGATTTTCACAAGAAAACTATAAAAGAATGATCATCACAAGAAAGTAGTTACAAAAGAAAGATTATTACAAGAAAATTATGCTAAAAGAAGGATCATCATAAGAAAATACTTATAAAAGAATGATCGCCACAAGGAAACTTTATGTGCGTGTGCAAGTGCATGCCTACAATGCGTAAGTAATAGTGATTATATGTCTTTTCTAGTCAATGGTTTCCATAACATTGTATCCATACATTGGTGTGTGTGTATGCGTGCGTTTGCATGTATGCGTCCGCACGAGCGCGTACGAGTGTGATGTGTTTGTGACATATTTATTTGAAGCCATCATATAATTTTTGAACAAAATAATATGAAATGTAGCTATCTTGTGTTTTTGACTATGATTCGTATCAATATGCCTGTCAGTTTTGTAATTGCCCTTCAGGGATGATTAAAGTGTTTTTGACTTGACTTTGACTTATATGCATATCCTGGAGCTCGGTATTCAGTTGTCTGTCACATCAGTAAAACGCAAGTCAGCCCCAACGCATCCGATTTCAGCGTGATGTATGTGCTACGCTTGGAGAGGTGCAGAATTATGCATAAATTTGCTTGCCTTTAAACACGCGAGTGCAGGCATGTGCTTGAGTACACCTACGATTCTGTGTGTATACATGTATGTATCTACGTACTGCTATTGGAGAAATATACACGCGCGTACGTTATTTTGAGTGTATGTGTGTGTTTGTGTGTGTGTGTGTGTTTGTGTACGCGAGTGTGCGCGCGTGCACGTGCGCAAGTGATTTTGTGTGTATATATGTATGGATGTGCTAGACTTGGAGAGGCGCGTGCGCACACGGGCGCGCGCGCGGTGTGTGTGTGTGCACCTTAACTTTGAAGGTGTGAGAACTCTTATGCCTGTCAAGAAATTGAAGTCTCACCTCAAAAATAAAAGTTTTCTTTCTCACTCATCTTTACTCTAAGAAAAGTTCATCCCGACCTTTAAAGTAATATTCCACCCAAACAGCCCCAGTGATAAACCCCAATCCTCCAGAGACCCTGAAACACCCCAGGACCACCCCCCAAGTTCTCACAGACACACCCCACAAACCCATCCTCAAGGCAGCTCGAAGTCCCCATCTTCCTTGCATTAACAAAGAGGTCATGTATGCACATACGTGAGGTGTGTGTGTGTGTGTGTGTGTGTGTGTGTGTGTGTGTGTGTGTTGTGTGTGTGTGTGTGTGTGTGTGTGTGTGTGTGTGTGTGTGTGTGTGTTGTTGTTGGTGGTAGTGGTGTGGTGGCGGTGGTGTTTGTGTATGTATGTGTGTGTAGTGTAGTGTAGTGCAGTGGTGTGGTGTAGTGGTGTGTCGTGTTTGCAATAGAGTGGAGTGGAGTGTGTATGCGCGTGGGTGTGCATGTTCGTGCATGCGTGTTGCACGAACACGGCCCCACATAATTCCCCACAGCCTTCGGTCAGAACTTACAGGCGTCTGTCTTCAGAGCAGCACAGGGGTTTTCTGCAGTCTGGGCGTTGATAGACTAGCGCTACTGGCCTCTGTCCGTGCTCTTACTGGGCGCCTCTGACCTTTGCAGTATGGGGAGGGGATGGGCACTGTATGCCGCCCATGATACCATGGGGGCAAGCTCCATCCTGGGACGAGTCTTTAGTGTTGGTGTTTTTGCTTGAGTGTGTGCATGTGTGTGTTTGCGCGCATGGGTATTTCTGAGTGCGTGCGTTTGTGTGTGTGTGTGTTGTGTGTGTGTGTGTGTGTGTGTGTGTGTGTGTGTGTGTGTGTGTGTGTGTTGTGTGTGTGTGTGTGTGTGTGTGTGTGTGTGTGTGTGTGTGTGTGTGTGTGTGTGTGTGTGTGTAGGTGTGTGTGTAGATGTGTGTGGTATGTGTGTGTGGTGTGTGTGTGTGTGTGTGTGTGTGTGTGTGTGTGTGTGTGTGTGTGTGTGTGTTGTGATATTCTGAGCGTGTGAGCCTGCATGCAAGCCCACGTGTGTGCCAAGGCAAGGCAAAGCACTATTCTTTGGCGAGGCAATTTTTAAAAAAAGATTCTTGTGGGTGCCTGGTGTGTGTGTGTGTGTGTGTGTGTGTGTGTGTGTGTGTGTGTGTGTGTGTGTGTGTGTGTGTGTGTGTGCGTGTGTGTGTGTGTGCGTGTGCGTGTGCGTGTGTGTGTGTGTTCTGAAATGGGTCTTTGCTGCCTTGAGACGATGTTTTGTAAATCCCACTTCAATCCCCCCAAGGGCCATGCATCCCGAGTTGCTTCAGGGTCTGGGGATGGGGTTTACCTCGGAAATTAATTGCTGACAAATGTGTCTCCTCAAATTCCGGTTTGAAAAAAAATGAACTCGTTAGGCTGAGACTTCAATTTCTCTCTGTCTGTCTGTGGGTCCCTCTCCATCACTGAATTTGTTTCTCCCTTGTTCGCTCCTTCCCTCTTAGCAAAGTGCTTGTTGAGTTCATACAAATATTTCTTTGTTTCTGTCTGTCTGTATTTCTTTCTGTCTGTCCGTCTGTCTGTCCATCTGTCTCTGCCCCCTCACCGTGTGTGTGTGTGTGTGTGTGTGTGTGTGTGTGTGTGTGTGTGTGTGTGTGTGTGTGTGTGTGTGTGTGTTGTGTGTTGTGTGTGTATGTGTGTGTATGTGTATGTGATTGTATGTGTGTGTGTGCGTACCGCGCGCGCACGTGGGCGTGTCATCACGTGAACGTTTTGTCACAATTGTTATAGTCATTACTTTGCTACAATAATCCTTTCAAAAATTGTCGGAACGACTTAGCATAGATCTGGCAATAAATAGATGATGATTTCGTGTGCACATGTGTGTGTGTGTGTGTGTGTGTGTGTGTGTGTGTGTGTGTGTGTGTGTGTGTGTGTGTGTGTGTGTGTGTGCGCGCGGTGTGTGTGTGTGTGTGTGTGTGTGTGTGCGCGTGCGCACATGCGTATGTGTGTGTATGAGTGAGAGTGTATGTTTCTTTCTGCGTGTGTGCGCGCGCGCGTATCCATGTGGTGTGACCTCACTTGCGTACAAATGAGAGAGCACGCATTACTTTGTACTCTTCTCCAAACGGATTCCTCTTATCTCGCGTTCTCGCACGCACGTGAACGTGTATGTGAAAGACAGGGGGGGGGGGGGGAGCGCGTTCCGATGAGAAGATGCCAACAAAAAGGGAAAGAGCTTGCATTTTCAATTGACAGATCTCTGAATAAACAGAAAGATAATATTGAAGAGAAACAACCAATAATTATAGGAAATAAATGCAAAACCATATTCATTTGATGAAGCTTTCTACCAAAATGCTACAATGAGCACAGGAAAACAGCGCAGAAGACAACCAATAAAAAATCAAGCGAAATATACGTTAAATTATATTGATGAGATTAAGTTTTCTGACAAAATGCTACAATTAGTTAACACTGTACCCTGGAAACTACGTGACTTTAAGAGGAAAAAGTCCCTCACTATTCCTTTCAAGCAAACATTGAGCAAAACTTGGCCGAAAGAAGCATTCCCTCCACTGCGGAGTGAAAAAGAAGCATCGGATAAAGTAAATAGAACAGTCCACCTTTAGCAGGAATACAGTGAAAAAGAATCATGGATAAAATAAATAGAACAGTCTACCATTAGCAGGAATATAGTGAAAAAGAAGCATCGAATAAAATAAATAGAACAGTCTGCCCTTAGCAGGAATGTAGTGAAAAAGAAGCATGGATAAAATAAACAGAACAGTCCTCCCTTAGCAGGAATATAGTGAAAAAGAAGAATGGATAAAATAGATAGAACAGTCTACCCTTAGCAGGAATATAGTGTGTGTCGTGTCTTGCTTTCCAAGTTCCACAAGATTCGCTTTTATCTGTTGAAACACCACGACTAAAACGTTGCCTGTTTAGCTGACATACTGTAACGGAATGGATGGAAAACGGCATATGTATAAAGTGCTTTCATGTGTTTCTGAAAGAAATCTATACACGTAAATGTTTGTTTATTCATGCTGAATAGCAGAGGTACAGCATAAACTTAACCAGTTATGTGATTTTACGGACATTTCTACAATAAAGTCGTTTTTGTTATTAAGATTATACTATACTATGATGACTGTGATTTTCAGGACACTTCTACTCTAATGACGTTAATGTTACTAGTAGTAAACACATATAAAATATTTTATCAATTCGCTCTTGAGACACAAGCTGTGAATGTTGTGTGCGTAGGATTTGTGTCTGTGTCTTTTCGTGAAATATCACAACTGTATAAAGACATAAAAGAAAGTACTCATTCCTTCTCCCTACATAAGTAAAAATGAATGACAGTTGATAAACATGTAAATTTATGTTTCTATCGCAAATACAGACCGGTTATATTTGGAAAATTGCGCTTTGATGATCACGTGAAAAACGCATCAATGTTTTCTATACAATGCTTAAGTATCGATGCCATGGTTTAAAAGTCAGCTGAGGTGATTGTAACATTTGATGGTCTGAGAGCAAAGTTTCATTGCCAATACAATGTAGACAATAACAATTAATGTGAACCGTTTATTTCTGTGTAAGTGTTTTGTTTACCTTTACCTTGAAAATAGAGAAGCAGCTTCTCTAATTTTGATTTGTTCCTCTCAATCCCGAAAGGGAAAAAAACACCACCATCAAAAGCTAATACACACTGCACTGAATAAACTGATTTCTCACAGAAAACTGATGAAAAACACCTTGTCCACAGCATTTAAAACGAAACACTACTTGGGATTCTGAGCAAATTATGTACAGGCAGAGGAAAAAAAAAAAAAGGTTATTTCAGGCTATACATTTTTACAGAACAGAAAATGACGAGACAGTGACACAAAATGAAATATGCATAGAATTCGAAAGGTTACTATTCTAGACGGGACGGGATAGCTCAGTGGTCAGAGCGCTCGCTTTCTCCCAGCCAAGGTTAAGCAGCATCGAGCATGGTTACGGATTGGTTGAGTGACCGTTTGCACGCCTTGGCTACAGCACAGTTCCCCGGTTCACCCAGCTATAAATGGGTACATGCCCTCTATAGGGTCAGGGAAGATAAAGCAGCGAGGGAGAGGAGATGTTTTACATTCACAAAGTGGGAAGGGGTATGGGAAGTGTGGGAGGAGAGGTTCTGGGATGTGTGGGGAGGGGGTCTGGATGTCAATAAGCGCGTTTTATCAGTGCTATTGAAACATTCAACAACATACCAGTCACGACATCTTCTTTT
>CM060330.1:5146488-5148988 GCA_030674155.1 Stramonita haemastoma
ACAAGTCTTTTGGTGTTTTTTTTATCCGAACACTAAGACCCAAATCTTTTTTCATTTATTAAGATAAAGACAATTGTAAGTCGAAAGGAATACTGTTTGATGCAACTTTGCAATATTTTTTCAAAAATCCGTTAATACGAACGTGCATTAATGTTTACCTTACACTGAAGGCACAACCCCATTGAAAACTATGTAGTCCTCATACTTGGCTACAATTTACTGTAAATCTCTCTCTCTCTCACACACACACACACACACACACACACACACACACACACACACACACACACACACACACACACACACACAAACACACGATTACATATATTCTAGTAAAAATGACAATTCTGTTGACGTTTTTTGGTGATGAAGAAGTCTAGGCGTGGATGCAGTCTTAGTGTTGATGCACTCCCAATAACTGAGTCACGGCACTGATTAAGTCTTGGCAATAACGAAGCTGAAGAAGTCTTGGCGATGGTGAAAACTGGGATGATGAAGTCTTGATCTTGATGAATGCTCGGTGTTGATGAAGTCATGGTGCTGATGAACTCTTGGTGTTGATGGAACACTTTGTGAAAGAGAGGTCTTTTGCCTTGATAAAGTCCTGGTGTTGGTGAAGGCCTGGTGTTGCTGACGTCCTGAGAATGATGTAGTTCAGGTAAAACTGACCGTTCTTACAACAATCAAATTCTGTCAAAAAAAGCAAACAGGAACACAGTAGCTTAGGAGCAAGGGAATTTAAAAGAAATAAACTAAAATCAAGAGATAGAGATAAAGAGGGAGGAGAGAGAGAGATAGAGAAAGATAGAGAGACAGAGAGAGAGACACAGAGATAGAGAGAGAGAGAGGGAGAGAGAGAGAGAGAGAGAGAGAGAGAGAGAGAGAGAGAGAGAGAGGGAGAGAGATAGAAAGACAGAGAGAGAGAGAGAGATAAAGAGAGAGAATGAGAGAGAGACAGACGGACAAAGAGACAGACACAGGGAGAGAGAGAGAGAGAGAGAGAGAGAGGGAGAGGGAGAGGGAGAGTGAGGGAAAGATGGAGACAGAGAGAGGGAGAGAGGGAAAGAGGGAAAGAGAGAGAGAGAGAGAGAGAGAGAGAGAGAGAGAGAGAGAGAGAGAGAGAGAGAGAGAGAGAGAGAGAGAGAGTGTGTGTGAGAGGGAGAGACAGACAGACAGAAAGAAAGAGAGAGACGGAAAAAGAGAGAGAGGAAGTGAGAGATGGAGAGACGAAGAAAGAGAGAGAGAGAGGAAGAGAGAGAGAGAGAGAGAGAGAGAGAGAGAGAGAGAGAGAGAGAGAGAGAGAGAGAGAGAGAGAGAGAGTGAGAGAGAGAGAGAGAGAGAGAGAGAGAGAGACAGACAGACAGACAGACAGACAGACAGACAGACAGACAGAGACAGACAGACAGAGGGGGAGGGAGACAGGAGGGAGAGAAAGAGAGATAGAGAGAGAGAGACATTGACAGAGACACAGAGAAAGAGACAGAGAGCGCAAGAGTGCGAGACTGAGAGAAACCTATGCATTATAATAGTCTAAACAGTTTGCCTTAAAAATGAAAACAATGTATGACAATCCTACCTTGCAGGGAAGAAGTAAAAGTTATCTAAAGCCCTGGTGTTGATGAAGTCCTGGTGTTGATGAAGTCCTGTGTGTTGATGAAGTCCTGATGTTGATGAAGTCCTGATGTTGATGAAGTCCTGAGAGTTATGAAGTTCAGGTGATGTTGAACGTTTTTCAAATGATAAAGTTCTGTCAAAAAAACCCACAGGAATACATTATGATCTTAAAGCAGAAAGTATCCTATGAACAAGGAAACTTGAAATAAATAAACTAACATCAAGAGATAAAGAGAGTGTGTGGTGAGAGAGAGAGAGAAAGAGAGAGAGAGAGAGAGAGAGAGAGAGAGAGAGAGAGAGAGAGAGAGAGACAGACAGACAGACAGACAGACAGACAGACAGACAGACAGACAGACAGACAGAGACACAGAGAGAGAGAGACAGACGAAGTCAGAGAAAGAGAAAGGAAGAGAGAGTGAGAGAGAGAGAAAGAGAGAGAAAGAGAGAGAAAGAGAGAGAAAGAGAGAGTGAGAGAAAGAGAGTAAGAGAGAAAAAGAGACAGACAGACAGAGAGACATGCACAGACAGAGAGAAAGAGAGATACAGAGAGAGAGAGAAAGACAGAGACAGAGAGAAAGAAAGAAACAGACGGACAGACAGAAAGACATAAAAAAAGACAGAGAGAGAGAGAGGGGGGAGAGAGGGAGTGAAAGATGGAGAGAGAGAGGGGGGGAGAGAGACATAGAGTCAGAGAGAGAGGGAGAGAGAGAGACAGAGACAGAGAGAGGGAGAGAGACACAGGGAGAGAGATACAGAGAGAGCGAGCCCAAGAGCGTGAGATCGATAGAAACCCATTCAGTACAGTCTAAACTGTTTGGTAATGGTTGAAAAATCCTACCTTGCAGGGAACAAGTAAAAGTTATCTAAAGCCCTGGTGTTGGTGAAG
>CM060330.1:5158988-5167483 GCA_030674155.1 Stramonita haemastoma
AAAGACATGATTATCTTAAAAGAGAAAAGATACTGCGTGCAAATGTATTAAAAATAAATAAACTAACATCAAGAAGGACAGAGAGAGAAAGATACAGATGGAGAGAGAGAGAGAGATTAAGAGATACAGACAGAGACAGTGAGACAGACAGAGACAGAGAGTCAGACAGACAGACAGACAGACGGACAGACAGAGAGAGAGAGAGAGAGAGAGAGAGAGAGAGAGAGAGAGAGAGAGAGAGAGAGAGAGAGAGAGAGAGAGGAGAGAGAGAGAGAGAGAGACAGACAGACAGACAGACAGACAGACAGACAGAGTACTCATACTGACAGAGAGAGAGAGACAATGACAATGACAATGACAATGACAAAGGTTTATTTGTGTAAGCGAGATGCCCATTCACAAGGGGACAGTGGGAGGGGGACAGGGCACAAAACACATATCATATACAGAGAACTTAATACATTATAGCCCCAAAAGTCATCATGGCATGGAATCCACAACATGGTTACAGGGTACATTTAGAACCTTTTTTCATTAGCTTTGGTCAGCCCTTACAAACGGAACTGGTAAGGGGGAGGAATTTCCACAACACTGTACAAATCCAGCGTCAACATCTTACACAAACTGCTCTTCGACAAGAAAACCAGGTACATGTAGGTCACAATGTCTCTTCTTCCCTTTCAATCGTGGCTTGTGCAACTTTGCACCCCTAACATACTAACACGTGATAAATTCGTGATGGTCCAGGTGGCATGTGGCAGACAGCTATCCTCTCTCTCTCTCTCTCTCTCTCTCTCTCTCTCTCTCTCTCTCTCTCTCTCTCTCTCTCTCTCCCACGCACTTTCTCTTACACACACACATGTGTTCACATACACACATATACACTTTCTCTCTCTCACACACACACACCCATGCACACACACACATACACACACACACGTGCACACACACAAACACACGCACACACACGCACACAAACACGCACGCGCGCACACGCACACGCACACACACACAAACAAACATACATACGCATGTACTCACGCACACACACCTACACCTACACCTACACACACACACACACACACACACACACACACACACACACACACACACACACAAAGGGGTTATCCGAGCAAGAAGCGAACTGAGTCCACAATCACACGCATCACATCAAGTCCGGCACTGATCCGATCCTTCAGTTTCTCCCGGTCAGCAGGGGACCACAGCTTCAGTTTGTGGTGGACAAGTCTTTCCTCCTTGGTCATCAGCCTGTAGTCCTTCTTCACGAACCAAAACAAATCCGGGGGGGTGTCACCAGCAGCAGTCCATTGGAAACGAAACACGAGATCATCAGTTTCACCAACCATCGTGTCTGGATGCCGTTTGCTGGTGAACACGCGACGAAAGTCCTGGTTCCTGCATGTGTCCCTTAGCCTCCGCTGCAAGGATCTGTCACTCAGTTCAGCCACGTAGTTCTTGACGACATCGGCATTGGTTCCAACAGCCTGAAGTTTCGACAGAGGATCGTCACAGTCCGAGGTTTCCGCTGTACACACGTCGGCAAGGTCAATGTCATGTACGTCAGCACGCTTTTCGTTGCCCGACTCTTTGACAGCACTTGGCGGACGACGAATTTCACGTGCGCAAGAATGCGACAGTGTGTTGTTGGCCAAAGGCGGTGTGTCGAACACAGGGAAGCTTGAAGGAGGTGTGGGCACAAATAGACATTGTGAATGTTCGTCTGTCGTAACAATGTCACTTTCCTCCAGCTCTGCCTGCTGCTGTGCTGTCCTTCTCCTCTCCTCTGTCCGTCTTTTGTCTCTGCTCACCTGACTTGGCGGCTTGCTTCTGTAGCTTTGAGAGACGACAGGGGTACTTAGTTGCGCCATGTTGTGGTTGTTGGCTGGCCTGGCTTTCAGTCGTAACACAACGACTGTGCTGTCTCCACTTCCACTGACTTTCCAGGAAGTAAGGTGCTGTTGCTGGAGCAGGGTATCCAAACTCACTTCCAACGCTGTTGGCAGGCCGACAACGGGCATGGTGTTGGATAAATATATATTTTTCGACAAATTGGCTCACAGCAAAATTTCCTTCCTGTCTACCTTTAAGGGAGATCACTTCCGACCGCCCAGAGAGAGAGAGAGAGAGAGAGAGAGAGAGAGAGAGAGAGAGAGAGAGAGAGAGAGAGAGAGACAATGACAATGACAATGACAATAGTTTATTGTGACAAGCTTTTTAAGCCCATTCACAAGGGGACAGCGGGAAGGGTTAAGTCTGTCCCGAGCCATAAGGCTCATCAGGCCGGTGCTTATCCCGGTTTCTGTGGCGTTAAGCGACTGAGAGTCATAGACTCCCCCCTGGATAGGACGCCAGTCTATCGCAGGATTAACCCCAACACAAGGTTGGTACCCCTTTTACACCTGGGTGGGGTGAGAAAATAGCCGTAAAGTGCCTTTTCCAAGGGCACAACGCCATAGCGGAATAGCTGGGATCGAACCCGCAACCTTTAGATTACGAGTACAACGCCCTAACCACTAGGCCACAGCGGCGGCTAGCGGGAAGGGGACTGGGCACAAAACACATATTTTCAGAAACAAAAAACGTATCATTTGTACAACCCAGATGGTCGGCATGACATGGATTCCACGACATGGTGCACTGGTTTACATTCAAATTACATGGATTGTTGTGGAACACTTTCGCCCATTGCAAATTGGGGAAAAGGTGGGATGGAGGGCACAACAAACATAACCATCGTATAAACAAATCTGTGACAAGGCTTCCATATCGATGCGTTCTGTCTGGTCCGTTGTCCCGTGATCTTTCAGACACGTGAAAAAGCTAACTCACAATATGCGTAATCGTCCTGTTTTGCTCTCTCTGTCTCTGTCTGTCTGTCTCTCTCACACAAACGCGCTCGCACGCACACACACACACACACATACACACACACACACGCTTACACACACACACGCTTACACACACAATCTCACACACATACACACACACATACACACACACGCACGCACGCACACACGCATACACAGGCAACCATAGTCACATCTAACCCAGAAAAAATCTTATAGCATCCATCATAACATGAAGAATGCCCAGTCCGGCACTAATTCTGTCTTTAATTCTTTTGCGATCGGCAAGTGTCCACAGTTGCAGCTTGGAATAAATTTCTTTTTCCTTCTGAGTCATGTGCCTGATGTTTCTTTTAGCATGCCAAAAGAAATCTGCAGGGTTGTAAGTGTCACTTGCCCAGGTGAACTGAAAAACCATGTCTTCGCTTTCACATAAGACAGTGTCAGGGGTGTCGTCAGAGATGTACACATGAGCAAACTCGTTGTTTCTGGAAACGTTCCTTAGATTTCTCTGCAGGGATCTGTTACTCAGCTCACCCACATAGTCCTTTATAGTGTCCCCATTGTAGCCTGCATCCCGAAGCTTAACCAAGTATTTGTCACAGTCGTCCTCCTCCTCCGTGGTTACGTCAGGTACTGTCACGTCATTCAGGTCAATTGCACTTTGTTGTTGTTCAGCCACCGTGTCAGCCGCCGACACCGTGACAGCACGTGACGTTCCGCAATAATCACGTGCGGGAAGCAACAGTTGCCGCGGCGTGTCGTTTGGAGAGAAGGGCGTGTTGATGTGTGAGAGAGACTGGGTGATGGGGGGCGTTGACATAAACAAACTTGGTGCAGTTTCGGAATTTAACAATGCACTTGCCTTATCGGCTTGTCTCTCCTCCACCTGCCTTTTCTCCTCTGCCCGCCTCTTCTCTTCTGCCTGTCTCCTCTCCTCTGCCTGTCTCCTCCCTTCATTCCGTCTTCGGTCCCTGGTAATCTGACTGGGCGGCTTTCTACGGAAATATACAGGTGTCTGTTGACCCGCCATGTTCATTTCCCCTGAGCCAGCCTTCAGTCGCAAAACGACGGTCGTTTGGTCGCCCTCCCCACAGACCTTCCACGAGGTGATGCAGTTTTCTTGCAGCAGGGCACCTAGTGTCGCTTCCAGAGTTGTTGGCAGCCCGACAACTGGCATAGTGCTGATTTATTTTGGTTATTTGCACACAAAATGCACACAGCAAAATCTCACCCTGCCTATATCCAAGGGAGATCACCCGAACCAGAGACAGAGAGAGAGAGAGAGAGAGAGAGAGAGAGAGAGAGAGAGAGAGAGAGAGAGAGAGAGAGAGAGAGAGAGCAAAAGAAAGAATGGGAGAGAGATAGAAACATATCTCAGTCTAAACTGTTTGGATAGAAAAATGAAAACACTACGTGACAAAACCTACCTTGCAGGAAACAAGTAAAAATTAGCATCTAAAATCCTGGTGTTGATGAATTCCTGGTGTTGATGAAGTCCTGGTGTTGATGAAGTCCTGGTGATGAAGCCTTGACAATGATGAAGTCTTGGTGCTGATGACAAATCCAGGTTTTGAGAAAGTTCTTGTGTTGATGATGTTCTGGTCTTGGGGAAGTCTTAGTGTTGATGATGTTCTCTAGTCGGTGAAGTCCTGGTGTTGATGATGTTGTGGTGTTGGTGAAGTCCTGAGAATGATGTAGTTCAGGTGATGAACGTTCTTGACACGATGCAATTCTGTCAAAAAGTAAAATAGAGTACATCATGATCTTAAAACAGAATGTTGCATACGAAGAAGGAAATAAGAAATAAATACACAAACTAAAAGCAAGAGAAAGAGAGCCAGAGGAAGAGCGAGAGAGAGCAAGCAAGCAAGCAAGCGAGCGAGCGAGCGGAGAGAGAGAGAGAGAGAGAGAAGAGAAGAGAGAGAGAGGAGAGAGAGAGAGAGAGAGAGAGAGAGAGACAGACAGACAGACAGACAGACAGACAGACCGACCGACAGAGACAAAGACAGAGAGAGACACAGAGAGAGACACAGAGAGAGACACAGAGAGAGACACAGAGACAGAGACAGACACAGACAGACAGACAGAGAGAGAGACTGAGACAGACTGTTAGACAAAGAGAGAGAAGGAGGGAAAAAGACAGACAGACAGACTGAGAGAGAGGGAGGGGAGGGAGGTAGAGAGAAATAGAAAGAAAGAGAGAGAGAGTGAAAGAGAGAGAGAGAGAGAGTGAGAGAGAGAGACAAAGAGAAAGAGAGAGACAGAGAGAGACAGACAGAGAGACAGACAGACAGAGAGACAGAGAGAGACAGAGAGAGACACAGAGAGAGACAGAGAGAGAGAGAGAGAGACAGACAGACAAACAGACAGACAGACAGACTGAGTAACATATTCAGTACAATCTACACTTTTTGTATAAACAAATGTAAACAAATGTTGACAAAACCGTGCCTTGCAGAGAACATGTAAAAGTTGACATCTGAAGTCGTGGTGTTGGTAAAAGTCCTGAGGTCCTGGTGTTAGTGAAGTCCTGGTGTTGGTGAAGTTCTGGTGTTGATGAAGTCCTGGTGCTGATGAAGTCCTGGTGTTGATGAAGTCCTGGTGCTGATGAAGTCCTGGTGTTGATGAAGTCCTGGTGTTGATGAGGTGCTGGTTTGAAAGTCCTGGCGATGATGAAGTCCTGGTGTTGATGAAGTCCTGGTGTTGATGAAGTCCTGGTGTTGTTGAGGTCCTGGTGTTGATGAGGTGCTAGTTTGAAAGTCCTGGCGATGATGAAGTCCTGCTGCTGTTGAAGTGCTTGTGTTGGTGAAGTTCTGAGAATGATGTAGCTACGATGAAATTCTGTCAAACACGCAAACAGGACAACATTATGATCTTAAAACAGAAAGTAGCCTTTGAAGAAGGAAATCAATAAACTAACATCAAGAGAAAGGAAACTCGAAACATTTAATGAACCAGGCCATATGAGAGAGAGAGACAAAGAGATACAGACAGACAGACAGACAGACAGCCAGAGAGAGAGAGAGAGAGAGACAGAGAGAGAGACAGACAGACAGAGAGACAGACAGACAGACAGACAGATAGATAAACAGATAGGCAGAAAGACAGACAGACCGAGGGAAAGACAGACCGAGAGGGAAGGAGGGGGGGGGAGTGAGTGAGAGAGACAGAGACAGAGACAGAGACATAGAGACAGAGAGACAGAGAGAGGAGCGCGTGAGAGTGACAGAAACATATCCAGTACAGTCTAAACTGTTTGCATTGAAATGAAAACGATGCGTGACAAAACCTACCTTGCAGGAAACCAACTAAAAGTTGTCATTTGAAATCCTGTTGTTGATGAAGTTCTGGTTTTGATGAAGTCCTGGTTTTGATGAAGTCCTGGTGTTGATGAAGTCCTGGTGTTGATGAAGTCCTGGTGTTGATGCAGTCTTGGTTTTGATGAAGTCCTGTTGTTGTTGGAAGTCCTGGTGTTGATTGATGAAGTTCTGTTGATGAAGTTGTGATGTTGCTGATATGAAGTCCTGTTGTTGTTGAAGTCCTGGTGTTGATTGATGAAGTCCTGGTGTTGTTGAGGTCCTGGTGTTGATTGATGAAGTTGTGATGCTGGTGAAGTCTTGGTGTTGATGAAGTCGTGGTTTTTGCTCTTCAATTTTTTTCCTTTTGTTTTTTTGTTGTTTTTTTTTGGGGGGGGGGGGGGGGGGGGGGAACTCAAACGATCTTTTCTTTTCCCTATTTAAAAAAATTCCTTTTCTTTTCTTTTTTTTATTTTTTTTTCTTTTGTTTTTGAGGGGGCCTCCAACCACCTTTTCTTTTCCTCTTTTGTATTCTTTTTGCTGAACGTTTTTGTTTTTCCTGTTTAAAAGTTTCTTTCCTTTTCTTTCCTTTTCGTTGAGCTTCCAACCACCTATTCTTTCCCTCTTCTTATTCTTTTTCTAAACTGTTTATTGCTTTTAAACATTTTGGGGCCTCCAGCCACCTTTTCTTTTTCCCTTTTTTAAAATTCTTTTTCTTGTCTTTGTTTCTTATAATTTTCTTTTTTACTTTTTGTTTTGTTTTTGAGGGGCCTCCAACCACCTTTTCTTTTCCCCTTTTATTTTTTTTTTCTTATTTTCATACTTTAAATTTTATTTTATTTTTGTGGGGCCTCCAACCACCTTTTTTTGTTGATGAAGTCCTAGTACTGGTAAAGTCTTTATGTTGATGAAGTCCTCGTACTTGTAAAGTTGTGGTGTTGATTGGGTCCTGGTTTTAAAGTCATGGAGATGATGAAGTCCTGCTGCTGTTGAAGTGCTTGTGTTGGTGAAGTTCTGAGAATGATGTAGCTACGATGAAATTCTGTCAAAAACGCAAACAGGACAACATTATGATCTTAAAACAGAAAGTAGCCTTTGAAGAAGGAAATCAATAATCTAACATCAAGAGAGAGGGAACTCGAAACATTTCATGAACCAGGCCATATGAGAGAGAGAGACAAAGAGACGCAGACAGACAGACAGACGCCAGCAGCCAGCCAGCCAGCCAGCCAGAGAGAGAGAGAGAGAGAGGGAAGAGAGACAGACAGACAGACAGACAGACAGAGACAGACAGACGAACAGACATACACAGAGAGACACACAGAAAGACAGACAAAAGATCGGCAGAAAGACAGACAGACCGAGAGGAAAGACAGACCGAGAGGGAGGGAGGGAGAGAGGGATGGGAGTGAGAGAGAGAGGACAGAGATATAGAGACAGAGAAAGGAGCGCGTGAGAGTGACAGAAACATATCCAGTACAGTCTGAACTGTTTGCATGAAAAATGAAAATGTGTGACAAAACCTACCGTGCAGGAAACTACTAAAAGTTGTCATTTGAAGTCCTGGTGTTGATGAATTTCTGGTTTGATGAAGTCCTGGTGTTGATGAAGTCCTGGTGTTGATGAAGTCCTGGTGTTGATGAAGTGTTGGTTTTGATGAAGTCCTCTGGTGTTAAGTCATGTTGTTGTTGAAGTCCTGGTGTTGATTGATGAATTCTGGTGTTGTTGAAGTCTGTGTTGATGATGAAGTTGTAATGTTGGTGAAGTTTTGCTGTATATGAAGTCCTGGTGTTGATGAAGTCTTGGCGTTGATGAAGTCTTGGTGTTGATGAAGGCGTGGTTTTTGATTTTAATTTTTTTTTTTTGTTTTTTGGGGACTCAAACGACTTTTCTTTCCTTTTTTAATTCCTTTTCTTGTTTAATTTTTATTTTATTTTTTGTTGTTGTTTTTGAGGGGCCTCCAACCACCTTTTCTTTTCCCCTTTTGTATTCTTTCTCTTAATTTTTCGTTTTTCCTTTTTAAAAGTTTCATTCCTCTTCGTGGAGGCTTCGAACCACTTATTCTTTCCTCTTCTTATTCTTTTTCTAAACTGTTTATTGCTTTAAAAGTTTTGGGGCCTCCAACACCTTTTCTTTTCCCTTTTCATTCTTTCTCTAGAATGTTTAAAAAGTTGTTTTTTTTTAACTTTTTTTTTGTTTTTGAGGGGCTCCAACCACCTTTTCTTTTCCCTTTTATTTATTTTTTATCTTATTTTTATGCTTTAAATTTTTTCTTTTCGTGGGCCTAACCACCTTTTTTTCCCCTTTTATTTAATTTTTTTTTTTCTTT
>CM060330.1:5167583-5185196 GCA_030674155.1 Stramonita haemastoma
AAAGATGCCAATGCACCAGGAATATGTGTTACAAAAGATTATCGAAACAAAACATCAGAAATAAATATAAGCAACAGGCAAGAAAGACCTTGGAACAGTTACTTCAAACCCCCTACATAATGTGTGTACTACAGTGCAGCTTAACAATGTACCTAAGGCGACATACCAACCCCAATCTAGCGTTGCGCTACAGCTCAATGTTAGCTGACGTTAAACTGCCTGTTTAAGCAAAGTGCCTATGACTTTGGAAAACCAAGACTAATTTCAGAAACATAATTCGTTTGATATGTCAAAGCGCGATGGTCATATCAAACACTTTTCTCCTCTGTTGATTAGCAAAGATACATGTTTTCAGCTTGCTTGGTTATCTATATGTAGTAGTGGTAGTGGTAGTAGTAGTAGTAGTAGTGGTAGTGGTGGTAGTAGTAGTAGTAGTAGTAGTAGTAGTAGTAGTAGTAGTAGTAGTAGTAGTAGTAGCACTAGCAGTAGTAGCAACGGTTATAGTAGTAGTACTTTCACTTAACGGCTTTTGACAGTTGTGATATCAGACGATTGTCTACGAGTGTCCGTGTGGCTGTGATACTTTGAACACTGCGATATTCTGGAGAAGTATCTTACAGAAACCAAATGTTGTTCGATTACAGTAGTGTATAGTGTATAGTTGTTATTGTTTACAGTAGTGTATAGTATCGATTCCTACATCTCAATAACTATGTACAACAGCGGATGAATACTAAAGATAATAACTATAAAACAGATACAACTTCTTTGAAAGAAATATCATATGAATATATGCTTTAGTGATTTCTACTATTCCTTTACATAGTATTGCTATTGACTTTGCAAACTATAGTACTAAAGCTTGGTCCAAACGTTGACATTCTTTTAACTAAGTGTCTTTAAAGAAAACTAGGAGGAGGATTTCAACAAAAGTTTTTGGAGAGAGAAAAACACTTTCTAAGGAAGACAACTTCGTTTACAAAAGGGGGTTAATCCATAAGACTCTAGCTGGAGTTATACCTTTTGCTAGAATATTTGGCGATGGGGACAACTTCAAGGGAAAAATGAAGCAAAGTGACATTTCTCAAATAACCTTTAATTTTTTAATTTTTTAGGGTAATCTCGTGGAACCATAGAGAAAGTCAGGAACAGCTAGGTTAAATCTCTCTCTCATAGATATATACATATATCCCATATACGAAGAAAAGGAAGCTTTCCACTAAAGTCAGAACTACTTTACTTCGCAAACTTCTTTCCGAGAGGCTATAGACTTTATTACTTGACGATAGAAGGCTTATCACAGATAAAATGACTACAAAAGAAAGATTATCACAGGAAGATAACTGTAAAAGAATGGTTACGGCAAGGAAAGTATAACAAATTTCACAAGAAAACCTAAGAAAAAATAGATTTGACAAGTATGTGCATGTCTTAAAACTTCGCTTAAAATTCAATCCCATTTCAAAAAAAAACTGTAAAAGTATCGAAAAATTGGTTGAAAACAGAATCCTGTATAAATCCCTGAAGAATAACAGCTTTGCATATGAATACGCAATAATGAAGAAAGACAGTTTTATGCCATATTCTCTAAAGCAGAAAGGGCTTCCACACAGAACATATGCGGACAAGAAGATATGGCTTGGTGCCTGAAGTAACTGAAAGTCCGAACGTATCAGAATATTGACCATCTCTCATTTGCACATTTTCTGGAACACCTACACGAAAACTCATGTAGGACTTGCAATGTCAGCGATTCAAACCGCCCGTGGGATATATTACATGCACGTGGCATGTGCCGTATGCAGCAGTGTATGTTTGCATGTGTATGGATGCTTTTTTGCATTCTCATGCTCATTGTGTAGTTGCATGTGTTCGTTGTGTGTGTGTGTGTGTGTGTGTGTGTGTGTGTGTGTGTGTGTGTGTGTGTGTGTGTGTGTGCACGCGCTCCTGTGCGCGTGCACGTTTGAATATGTGCACCTGGGTACATACCGCTGTTGAAGATGCGCATAGACAAAGACTTTCTTGCGTTTAAACGCGCGCGTGCGTGCCTATGTGTGCATGTCCCCTGTGCATGTGATTGTGCGCGCGCGCGCGCGCGTGTGTGTGTGTGTGTGTGGTGTGTGTCTGTGTGTGTGTCTGTGTCTGTGTATCTTTACTTTGTAGGCAAGAGTGTTCTTACTCGTACCTATAAATTGAAGTCTTACCTCAGAAAAATAAAGTTTCTTGCTAATTCAGCTTTCTCCTGAAAAGTTTCATGTTTAAGTTTAAAGCAATTTCCTACCAAACCAGCCCCAGTGACAAACCCCAATCCTCCAGAGACCCTGAAACACCCCAGGACCACCCCCCTCCGAGTTTTCAAAGCCACAACCCACAAACCCACCCCTCAAGGCAGCTTAAGGTCCCATCTTCCTAGCATTAACAAACTGCGTCCAACTATTTCCAGATGGTATATTGAATAAATACCTTTGCAGTTTTTCAAGTGTGTGTGTGTGTGTGTGTGTGTGTGTGTGTGTGTGTGTGTGTGTGTGTGTGTGTGTGTGTGAGTGTGTGTGTGTGTGTGTGTGTGTGTGTGTGTGTGTACGTACGTGTGTGTGTGTGTACGTACGTACGTGTTGTGTGTGTGTGTGTGTGTGTGTGTGTGTGTGTGTGTGTGTGTGTGTACGTAGTAGTGTGTGTGTGTCGTGTGTGTGTGTGTGTGTGTGTGTTGTGTGTGTGTGTGTGTGTGTGTGTGTGTGTGTGTGTGTGTGTGTGTGTGTGTGTGAAAGCGCGCATATACACGTGAGTATAATTTTAAGGGGATGTGTGTGTGTGTGTGTGTGTGTGTGTGTGTGTGTGTGTGTGTGTGTGTGTGTGTAATATTATTCGTGTAGGGTATGTATGCTCATGGGTGTGCATGTTCGTGCATGCGTGTCGCACGAACACGGCCCCAAATATTTCCCCACAGCCTTCGGTCAGATCTTACAGGCGTCTGTCTTCAGAGCAGCACAGGGGTTTTCTGCAGTCTGGGCGTTGATAGACTAGCGCTACTGGCCTCTGTCCGTGCTCTTACTGGGCGCCTCTGACCTTTGCAGTATGGGGAGGGGATGGGCACTGTATGCCGCCCTTGCCATGGGGGGCAAGCTCCATCCTGGGGCGAGTTTTTATTGTTAGTGTTTTTGCTTGTGTGTGTGTGCAGGTGTGTGTGTGCGTGCATGGGTATTTCTGAGTGCGTGCGTTTGTGTATTAGTGTGTTGGGGAGGGAGGGAGGGAGGAGGGGTGTGTGTGTATGTGCGCGCTCATTGGTGTGTGGGTGATTGTGAATGCATGTTTGTCTGTGCCAAGGTAAGGCAAGGCACATTTGTTTACCAAGACAATTTTGATTTCTATTTCTAGTGTCTTCTCCTCGTGTGTGTGTGTGTGTGTGTGTGTGTGTGTGTGTGTGTGTGTGTGTGTGTGTGTGTGTGTGTACGTGTACGTGTGTGTGTGTGTGTGTGTGTGTGTGTGCGTGTGTGTGTGTGTGTGTGTGGTGTATGTGTGTGTGTGTGTGCGTGTGTGTGTGTGTTCTGAAATGGGACTTTCCTGCCTTGAGACGATGTTTTGTAAATCCCACTTCAATCCCCCCAAGGGCCATGCATCCCGAGTGGCTTCAGGGTCTGGGGATGGGGTTTACCTCGGAAATTATTTGCTGACAAATGTGTCTCCCCAAATTTTGAGTTTGAAAAAAATGAAGGAAATAGGTTTAGACTTTACTTCCTGTCCCCGTCCGTCTGTCTGTCTGTCCGTCCGTCTGTCTATCTGTTTATCACTTTATTTCTTCTCCACTCCCACCCCCGACCCCCCCCCCCCCCCCCTTTTCACTCCCTCCTTAAAAATAATTGATTAACAACTTGTTCGGTTGAAGCTAATTTCTATGTCTCATTTTCTGTCTGTCCGTCTGTCTGTATAGCTCTCTTCCTTTTTTTCCTCTGTGTGTGTGTGTGCATGCGCGCGCGCGCGCGCGCGTGTATGTGTGTGTGTGTGTACGCGAGGCGGGGGTGACAGCGTGAGGTGGAAGCCTACATGATCATGCCTACTGGAACTGAAATGAGTTGACATCCTGAAATAACAGATCTCTCGATGAACAGGAAAACGAAATGAAAGAGAGAGAAAATCAGGCATCAAAAGAAATAGGCGTCAAACTAAATTCATCTCAGAAAAGTTTTTTTAACAAAGCGCTACAATAAGCACAAGAAGAATAGAAACGAAGTCAAGTTCATCTAATAAAGCTTCCTAACAAAACGCTACAACAAGAGGACACAAAGAGACAGCGCCACGATCAGAGATCAAGCGAAATAGATGTTAAATCATATTCGTCAAATAAAGCTGACCAAATGCATTCATCAGTGAGCGCTAAACTTTGGGGAACACATGACTTGTGAGGGATAGGCCTTTGACTAGTCCTTTCAAGCAAACATTGAGCAAACCTTAGGAGAAAAAAATAACCCATCTCCCCCCCCCCTTCCTCTCCCCATATGAAGCGATAAGAAAGCACCAGAGAAAACATATAAAACAGTGTACACTGAGAAGGATATTGTTCGTTTCGTTTCTTGCCTTCCTGGTGTTCCACGAGATTCAGTTTTGTCTGTTAAACATATCACTTTCAAAATGTGACATGTTTCACTTTGCTTACTTTAACGGAACTGATAAAAAAAAAACAGCATATGTTGAAAGTTCACATAATTATGTGTAGCTGAAAGAAATCTACACACGTAAATGTTTCTTCATATTTATTTACCGATTACCAGAGGTACATTACGGACTTCACGCGCTTCGTTATGTAATTTCAGAGGCATTTCTACAACAGAGATGTTAATCATATAAGATCATACAATAAATATCAAAATTTTATACGCTCATATGACACAAGCTGTGAAAGTTATTACTAAAGTTATTCAATAACTGCAAACTATTTTATTGTTACACTCTTGTACCACAAGCCGTGATTGCTGTGTATGCATGATTTGTCTAGGTGTCCTTGGGAGGGGGAGGGGGGGGGAGGTCGTGTCATTTCGCAAAATATCACAACTGTAAAAAGTCGTAAAAGAAGGTAATCATTCCTTCTCTGTTACATCAGTGCAAAATATGACAGCTGATAAAGCTGAGTTTTTGTTTCGATTATAAAATGCATACCGACTAAACGTGAAAAACATACCTTCAATTATCAAGTAAAAAACAGTTTTCAGCACAAGCGGCTGTTTTCATCATCTTAAATGCTCATTAAAGTATCGGTGACATTATCTAAAGGTTTGCTAACAAGTAACATAACATCTAATCATCTGAGAGCAAAGTTTTGTCGCCAATACAATCTAGACAACAACAGCAAAAATATGAACAGTCTGTTTTATTCCTAGGGTTTTGTTGACCTTTTCCTTGAAAATAGAGAAGTTTCTGAAAGTTTCATTTGCCCCCCACTCCCACTCCCTTCACCCTCCGATAAAAAAAAAACCCACTAAAATCTAATGTGCACAGCAGCAAATAAACTGATACTTAGAAGAAAAAATGGTGAAGGACGCTTTATCCCCAGTCTTTAAAATGAAATGCTACTTGGGCTTCTAGGCAAATTATGTACAGGCAGAAAAGAGGAGCAAGTAACAAAGACTGAATTTTTGACAGAAGTGAACTTGACAAGACAGTGACACAAAATTCAGCATGTCAAGCATTCGAATGATTGCTGAACTAGAGACAGCATCGATCAAAAAAAATATGTATCTAAAATAAAACCACTGCGAGAAGAAATGTCAGAAAAGAAAAGGCAGAATTACAGCCCAAACAAATGGTGAAGATGAATTAATAAATCAAAACGGACACTGTATTCAACCAGAACACGTAATAAGTAGATTGCAACCTCAGAAAAAACTATCGATGTTTACGAATTAGACCAAGAGAAGTTGAATGAATGGGAAGGTACTAGAATCAATGTGGTAGTATCAAGAGGAATGTGTACTTACTAAATATGGTAGGTTAACTGTGGGACAGTGGTGCCGCTGCTGCGGACTGTGTGCGTGTGTGTGCGTGTGTGTGCGTGTGTGTGCGTGTGCGTGCGTGCGTGTGTGTGTGTGTGTGTGTGTGTGTGTGTGCGTGCGTGCGTGCGTGCGTGCGTGCGTGCGTGCGTGCGTGCGTGCGTGCGTGTGTGTGTATGTGTGTGTGTGTGTGAGGGTATATGTGTGTGCGTGTGCGTGTGTGTGTGTGTGTGTGTGTGTGTGTCCCATAGGGCAATCTCTATCATAGAAAAAGCGACAGTAAGTCTTGCCAGAAGTACGAAGCAATACGGTTACAAGCAAGCCATGGCCTTTCGACAGCATTTAGCAGTATCAGCCATGTCCCAAAACCTTTCCATCACTCTGCCTATTTACTAATGGTGATATTTTGTAAATTTAACCGATTTTACCCGCCATTCAGGTAGCCACATTCCGACTTCGGAGATGGGCTGTCTATTCAAAACTGTAACGTTGTGGAGCATGTTTTTGAAGCGTCATTCAAACATTCAACCACATACCAATCGGGGTATTTTGTTTTGTTTCAGTCTTAGCCTGCTAATTTGTTTCGGGAGGGGGGGGGGGGGTAGGTCTCCGTGACTGAGTTCACAGCTGGTGTTAATGACCACACGACTACCGGAAAGTGTTCTTCCCATACTTAGCAGACTCCTGTTACTTAATAGTGCCAAGCCCGACTACAATGCGGATAAGTCACCATTCAAGAATATTAGCAAGAAAAAATCTTGCAGTCAAGTAAGCAAAAGCAGCAATGTTTGAAAGACAATCCATTTAAAGGGATTCAGTGAGACATGTCCGACAGTTCAACAGCATTCTCAACCAAAACGCAAATAAACAACATTCACGGACACTAATGGTTTAAATCCGTTAAGATTCCAAACTGAGTAAAAGACAAAACCACTCTTGACCTTTAAAGAAGACTATGATAGAAAGAAAGGCATCTGTTTGAGGCAACACTTCTTCAGCGAGAAAACAATCGGAAAAAACAAAGACTGCAACCTGGTAAAATCCATATGAAAACCTACTATGATCTCATCTGCTACACAAAGACTTGGAACGACAGTAATACTAGCGAGTGAACTACATTCTTGAGAAAAGGGGAAAGGTAAAAGACTTGGGAGGTGGGGGAGAAGGGTTGTAAAACGACTAAGAAGGAAAAAATGTTGTAAAACTACAAAGAGTAAAAACAAAAGCCGGAATGGTTGTAAAACAACGAGGAGTAAAAAATAAAACACACAGACACACAGACACACAGACACACAGACACACACACACACACACACACACGCACGAAATCCATATCCTTCCCCATCACGGTCTAAACTTATGTCCAATAAAAATGTGGATTATAAAGATGAACAAAGTCGAACTGAGCAAAAGGTATTTTCTGGGCATGAACAAGGAGAGATTCAGCATCTTCTTATAGCTACATTGAAGTATGAACAAACTGAAGAGGACTGGGCGGCAACACTTTAAACTTTTTACCTGGGCAACAGGAACACACAGTATGATAGACTAAAAGGAAGAATACCGCTTCCCATATAGGATGTTGAAAGAACAGACAAAGGATAGATAGAGACATTGATGTAATTTTTGTAGAACGGAGAGATAGAGACACTGCTGCAATTTTTGTAAGACGGATAGATAGATCACTGGTGCAATTTTTGTTCTCTATTTCGTTGACTGGATTGTGTCACGACACACGACTATGCCGGACTACAACCTACCCCAGCTAATCCCATACTTACATCCCATCCTTCCACAAGACCACACTCAGATGCACTCCTCTTTATCGTTGTCAAATTATTCAACTACTTAAAAAATAATAAATTTAAAAAATTTTAAAATAAAAAACATTCAATCCCACGCACACACGCGGATGCCTATCTCAGTCTGCCAATATACCCTCCCTCCCTCCACCCCCTTCTCTCTCTCTCTCTCTCTCTCTTCTCTCTCTCTCTCTCTCTCTCTCTCTCTCTCTCTCTCCCCTCCCTCCCTTCCTCCCTCTGTGAGTGTGTGTGTGTCTATATTTATTCATATATATATATATATATATATATATATATATATATATATAATATATATATATATATATATATATATATATATATTCATATATAGCAGGCTCCTCTATCTATCTAGCTAGCTATCTCTATCTCTCTCAATATATCTAAGTATCTAGCTAGCTATCCATTCATACATCTAAAGATATCTCTTCCTGAGTGAAACGACATTCTGTCTGTTACGAGATTATTTTATCGCGTTAACCCCTCCACAGCACAAATTGTACATTCAACCCCACCCCCCCACCCCCCCTCCTTTCCCAAAGAACAGAAACAAAAAATATTTCTTACAAAAACCACCATTGCAGCTTAGCCAATCAGACGCACTGCACTTTATCACATGATTAACAAAATCTCAATGCGTTTCTCTGCATATTATATAACAATATATCATCAATAAATGCGTTAACTTTATTCTCTATGTTGCCATGAACTCTGCGACCCCTGACCTAACAACGCAAGATGCGAGGTTCGGATCAAAGTCCACATGGGACAATCTGATGGCCGAGTGGTTAAGACGTCAGGCTTCTGATCCCATAGGTCCCAAAGCTACGATTTCGAATCTCTACAGTATTGGTTGATTGATTCATGACAAGGTTGTTACAATCTCCCGGGTCAACTTATGTGCAGACCTGCAAGTGCCTTTCTCAAATTCATGTTTTTGTTTATTCAAAAAGTCAGAATACAATTTTCTTGTATCAAGTCAAGTGTTTTGTGGGCTACGAAATAGACCAACAAAAATTATAGCGATAAATGAACGTCAAATGCAAGCGCTTTGATTTCTTTTTGCAAGATATAGTGCTATATAAATTTCATGTATTATTTTATTTTATTTTATTATTATTGTTGTTGTTGTTATTGTTATTATTTTCTTTAGTGTGTTGTAGTTATTGTTGTTGATGTTGCTGTAATTATTATTGTTGTTATTATTGTTATTATTATTATTATTATTAACATGCCGTACCACACAGCTGACAGCACACTGGGTTATACACCGGGTAAATCACCGTGTGGGCTTCTTGGCAGTTGCGGCGGAGGGTATATGGAAGCGTGAGTACATAAAGACCTCCTCAATAAGCGGAAAACTTTAAAAGAAAACAAAAACCTCCCTAAAAATTGCAGTCTTCAAGGCTACATACTGTTTTGTTACTGTTCAGCTTTAGAATTGTTCAAAGCTTTTATTTTGTCGTTTTATTCAAAGTGTGGCGTTCTCAGCTAGGTTTAAGTGGGACACCTGATAAGCTAACGCTTTTTGAATCACCTGGGAGTCTTCAAGGAACTTTTTTATGCGCGAGATCAGGTATTCCTGGTAGGCGGACACTTCACTTTGAAAAACACACTAACAAACATCGTTGCATTCATCAGGACTAACCTTCACGTCACAATTTTCTGTGTCCAATTAGGTATGCCCTGGAGTTCTTCTCGGGAGTGAGAATATCTACAGCCCTACAGTCAGACGTGCACAAGCTTTTGTGATAGCAGGGAAGATAGGAGTGTGTGTGTGTATGTGTGTGTGTGCGTTTGCGTGTGCGTGTGCTTGTGTGTGTGTTATGTATGAAAGATGTGTGTGTGTATGTATGTGTGTGTGTGTGTGTGTGTGTGTGTGTGTGTGTGTGTGTGTGTGTGTGTGTGTGTGTGTGTGTGTGTGTGAGTGTGAACAATGCTAAGACGAGAAATAAAAGTATATAGACCAGATGCTGAAGTTTTGTATATCATTCCAATGAACACTATGAATAAAAAGATTACATCAAAAGTACATCATTCATGTTATCAAACAACCCTAAACCAATATTTTAAAACGTCTGTTCATTCAATGTCGCAGGTGCAGAAGATAATAACGTCAAGATTTTTTTCATTCCTTAATCAAAATGTCAATGAAATGTCCCAATCACAGAACCGTTACTGTCCAATTTTAAACGATATGTAGAAGATGTAACAGTTTGGGTGCATCAGGAAAAATGCGTTAAATAAACCAAGCATTCAAATTAACCTGAATGGTGCAGTGAAGAAAATGTCGAAGATTCTCCTAACTTGGGTTTTTATATTCAACTATAGCTGTCCTCGTTAACTGATGCAACATGGCAATTTATTCATGGAAAGTCAAAACGCCCTGTCTGTTTACATAGGTTTACCTTGACAGGTAAGACACGAGTTTGATATGTCACTGACATGTTGAAAACTGCACCAACACATACGAATTCCCCTACGTTTTGCACTGATTATTAATGTGACATATTATGCAACCATAGTTCCGAAACGCCAAATTTAATTGAATGATTCCAGTAATCTGACATATTATGCAACCATAGTTCCGAAACGCCAAATTTAATTGAATGATTCCAGTAATCTAACATATTATGCAACCATTGTTCCCAAACGCCAAATTTAATTGAATGATTTCAGTAATCTGACATATTATGCAACCATTGTTCCCAAACGCCAAATTTAATTGAATGATTCCAGTAATCTGACATGCAACCATAGTTCCGAAACGCCAAATTTAATTGAATGATTCCAGTTAAAAGGGACTTCCAAACACTTTTGTTTGATACTTTCATACCGCAGAATCTGTAGTACACTTCTGACAATGCTAACTGCGAGGAAATTGATAGTACCTCTTCTCCCCCCCCCCCCCCCCCCCCCCCCCCCCCCCCCCGTAATGAGGATATTGGTTAAGTTTCTTCCTCCCTTTTGGTTTATTATTGTTGTTTTTCAGTTAATGGTTTTTATCTTGATGTTATCCCTCATAAGAGCGGGGACTAGACGTAAAAAAGCTCATGAGTGCTTATTCATTATCCACGAAATAAAAGATTATGGTTTATATGGCTTATCTTTTTATAAATGGTGGTGGCATGATGTTTTTCAATAGCTTAACTCCTTATGTTTTCTTGTTTGCTACTTACTTATTGGCGTCCCTTTATCATAATCATTATTTCATTGAGGTTTTTTTTCAGTTCTCTGTATGTGCTTTCGTTATTTCGTATTTTTTTCCTTAGTTTGTATTTGTTTGCTACCGTTTTGTCTCTTAATTGTTTGTATTCTGTTTGTAACGAATTTTCTCTTAAATTTATTATTATTTTTAATAATTCATTATTCCCTAGAATTTATTTTATTTCATTTTTTTAATTGATTTGATTAAGTCATTTTCAAAATGAATTGAAAGTTTGTACCTACACTTGTTTTTCCTCCACTACTTTTTATTCAATTTATTATTTATTTTATTATTGTTTTTTAGAGGTTTTTCTCTTGATGTTATTCCTCATAAGGGCAGGGACTGTATGTAAAAAAAAAACTCATGAGTGCTTATTCATTATTCTCGAAATAAAAGAATTTAGTTTGAATTTGAAATAAACCAACAAGCCATCTAACAGTGAGAACAACAACAGTAACCGAAGGAGAAACATACGCACAAATATAGTACATTTATTGATAAAAAGAATTGGAAACGGAACAAGGACTGGGACAGTAGGGACGGATCTCTGATGTACGAGTCATCAATCACCTGCCTCTCCAGCTAGTGTCAAGATAGCTAGGAAATAGCATTTTCATCATTTAAAAGTCATCAGTGGACGGCCGTCCGCTATAGCGGATAAGTGTAAAGCAACAGTTTTCGACATCCGTCCGCTATAGCGGATTTGCTGTTTGCAGATTTTTCACATGGCGGCCGCATGATACTATGACTAGTACAGCTAAACATAGCTTCATGAGCCTGTCCAAGGTCGAATGCAGAGTGTTGCTGGGTGATTCCATCTGTTCCGAAATCTTTGTTCCCGTAACCAAATCGGAGTAGCGACACGGAGTACAAAATTGAAAGTATTTTCTTCATGCTAGTGAAAGCTAAAAATTTAAAGTGAGAGCTTCAATCTTTTGATATGTACTAACCCAGCATATTATTCATAAATTCAGAAAATGTCTTCTTCGTACTATGTGTTTTATATGTTTTATGATTTTTTTTTACTAACCATTACCAATGGTTACGTCTGTGAGGAAAAGCGAGGGAGAGAACTGGCCGTCCCGAGTGAGATTCTTTACAGATCCTGTTACGTGATCAGCCAGTGCACACTACTTAAAATGTCCCTATAAGAATGGGTCAATTCTGTCAGATAAAACCATCACTATGTCTGTTGTTTACTTTGTGTTTGTCTTAAAGATCAGAACGCTGTAATATTTCAGAGACCACAAAGACTGCTACTCCCGCATTGGACTGACCAGCCACAGCCGGCGCTGTCGCTGAACAAATGACCTTCTTCTGGCGCAAATTCCATAGTGAACACCGACTGACGGAGGCCTGCTATCCCCATTGTGGCCTGTGTGGTTGGCAATGCCACGAAGACAAGAAAGCCTTGTTTTAATCTTGATGTGACGGAGGCTACAGCCGAGTGGGTCAGACAGTGTGACTTCAATCCCATGGGTGCGTGAAGTCGCTGTTCGAATCTCGGCAATGTCTTGTAAATTAGGAGTAGGGATTTTTAAGATCTCGCATGTCTACTTCAATTGCACACCTGTCAGTGCCTTAATTCTATTCCTCTGTTTGTGTGTGTGTGTGGTGTGGTGTGGTGTGGTGTGGTGTGGTGTGGTGTGGTGTGGTGTGGTGTGTTGTGTGTGGTGTGTATGCGTGTGTGTGTGCGTGTGTGGGTGTCTGTGTGGTGTGTGTGTGTGTGTGTGTGTGTGTGTGTGTGTGTGTGTGTGTGTGTGTGTGTGTGTGTGTGTGTGTGTGTGTGTGTGGTGTGGTGTGTGAAGTGTGGTGTGTGTGTATGTGTGTGTGTGTGTGGTGTATGTGTGTATGTGTGTGTGTGTGTGTGTGTGTGTGTGTGTGTGTGTGTGTGTGTGTGTGTGTGTGTGTGTGTGTGTGTGCGTGTGTTGTGTTGTGTTGTGTTGTGTTGTGTGTGTAGTTTGTATGTATGTATGTATGTATGTATAAGATATTTAAATGCAGAATACCAAATATGCACGCTAAAGATCCCGTCATTCATGTCAGCGTTAAGTGGATTGCGGAAACACGAACATACCCATGATACATCCCCGAAGATGGAATGCAGCCAGCTACCTTCATGGAGGGTAAAAACAGTAGCATACGCAAAACCTCAAAATTTGTCAACCTCGAAGCTCTAGCCGAGGAACTGGGGAAAATCTGTCTGTTTTAATTTGTAGTAAACAGAACCAGTTTTTCTCCGTGCTTTAATTTTCAACAAGGCGACATCCCTGATAAGGCCCAGAGAGGTCATTGGGACTATAGGCATTAGAAATAAATGGACCGGATTCAACAGAAAGGCAGTACGCTTTGTTAGAAGGAAAGCTGAACCCAGCTGAATTGTTTTCAAGAAAAAAAGTAAATAAATGAATCAACCTATTATGTTTGTACCGATTCAAAGTCTGTTCTTCGCAGAATGTGCTGGGACCCCGTCAGAAAATTACGATACTCCATTGTAAGAGTTCAATTCAATTCAAAATACTTTATTATCTCTAAAACAGAGAAATTCTGTGTAAAATCCACAGGTTGTAAAAGCAAACTGACTTCATGACTTTCATGATATACCATCTTTGGAGGAGGGAGGCGGGTTGAGGGGAAAGAGGGGGGGGGGGCATTGTGGTCTTGTTTCAGCATAAACCGGATCACTCACTCCTGTCAGGACTTTCTGTAGTACTGATGGCGCCTCTTTTCGGTTCCTCTTTCGTTTCTTTCTGTTTCGCTCTTTGTCATCCAGTTTCTGTCTGTTTTCCTCTGTATCATCCAGTTTATTTCATCACTCAGCGCAGTCCCTCCACCTGTATTTTGTGCAGGTGATAAAAGCAGGTACATTCTCCAAAGAAAGTTTTCCGCTTTAAACAGACAGCTGCTATAGTTATGCACAGAGTGATCTGATCAGGATTCTGCTGCAGGCACCTTACACTTCCCTGTCTGGTTCTGGAGCAGCAGCAGTAGCTAGAGGTCAGATCCAGGTCAAGTCCACAGCACGGCAGAGTGCCTCCCCTCAGCCTGAGGTGTTCATGGACAAAAATCAACGCTGATAGCTGGCATGGCCATTCAGTTGCTCAAGCGATAGCTGCAGGTCCCACATGTCCGATCTTTGAGGTTTGAGGTCCAGCACCACGAACTCGGGAAATTGATAAAATGACAGGCGTGCAAGTCGTAGAACTGCCGTGATGATTTTTTTTAGGGGGGGGGGGTTTGGGGGGGGGTTCAGGAGGAAGGAGGAGGGTACTGAAAATCAGGGTTGACCAGAACTGACCTGCTTTAGTTTGCATTCTCCAACCGGCAAGTTGAATTTATATTTATATAGTCTTTTAAGTTTACAATGACAGGGAAAAAACTGTAGAACAAATATATAAACAGCAACAAACACACGCACGCACGCACGAACACACACACACAACGATAACTCCACTCTCCATAAAAGTCCTTCGATGAGACTATAAACCGAGTCCCTGTGTGCCAACGCACGCGGAACATCTTGCGCACACGTTAAATGCTGTTCCGTTTTTCGGAGGAGTAGGCCATTGTGTGCCGGTGTGAACATATAACAAAAATGACAAAACTGCATACACACGGGGACTGCATGTAAAAAAGCACATGAGTGCTTATTTCATGATTATCCTTGATATAAAAAATAAAATAAAAATAACTGAATACATACATACAGACATACAGACAGACAGACAGACAGACAGACAGACAGACAGACAGACAGGCAGGCAGGCAGACAGACAGACAGACAGACAGACAGACATATATTTTCCTTTGGATGAGACTATAAACCAAGGTCCGTGTGCGAACGCCTGCAGACTATCTTGCGCACAGGTTACAACCTGTTCCGCTTTTCAGAACAGTAGGCTTTTGTGTGCCGGTGAGAACGGATGACAAAATTTACAAAGCTGCATACACATGGGGACTGGATGTACAAAAATAAAAAAGCACACGAGTGCTTATTTCATTATTTTTTTAATGAAAGAATAAGTGACTAAATAAATAAATAGATAAAAACATACATACACACATACACACATGCATACATATTGCATGCATGCATGCATGCATGCATGCAGACAGACAGACAGACAGACAGACAGACAGACAGACAGACAGACAGACAGACAGACAGACAGACAGACAGACAGACATATAGTCCAGGGGTGATTTTCTACTAAAAACCAAAAAATTGCCAATATTGATTTTTTAACCTTAACCAGCCTCTACATGAAAGTCTATCGAAATAATCATGGCAAAAATGTGTTTGACCATACGCGAATACCAGAAATACGCATTTCATGAATAACAGAGCAAAGCAACACAGCTTCATAGAGAGGGATATTACAGTGGATGAGCTTAATGAAGAGATGTGACCCCTTTCTCTCCTCAAAAGCAGGGGTCAGGGGTTGCAGTCCCCTGAAGCTGAAGCCTATAAATTTCTAAAAATCTAGACAAAATTTCTCATGAAATGAAAACCTATTATGGTTAAAAATATAGTTTAAAATCTCTTTACTGCCTAAAAATAGCCACAGACAAGGGAAAAAAGTGTTGGCAGTATCGTTGTGAATGGAGGAATAGGTATACACGCTTTTCCGCCCCATTTAGGCATCCGTGCATATATGCCGGTGTGCAAACTATCTCTCTCTTAAACACACACAAACACAAACACACCACACACACACACACACACACACACACACACACACACACAGGCTAAAAAATAAACATCATGATAACTGCATTTCCCACTCAACCCCGGCCCCACCTTTTCATATTTAAATAAGTATCTATTATGCTAACCCCCCCCCCCCCCCACGCCCTCTTCTCTTACAAAAAAAAACGAAACAAATTTTCCCATTCCTATTCCTGTCTCACACTCACTCACACAGACCACTTAGCCATAACTTCTCTTATGCCCCTTCCCACATACAACTATCCCTCCCGCCCCTTCTGTCTAACATCCTTTTTCCCAAAAAACAATCCCCATACTCCTCGACACCTAAAAATCGCAAAAAAAGAAAAAATGTTTTTCTTCTGTGTCAAGTCTTGGTATCATGATATCCACCTGCCTTTTGTGTCCACACGTGGGGCCAGGTTAAGAAATACAGGTTAGTGTAAAGGTCAGTGTTAACATGCTATTAACATTAGTAGCCGGACAGGGCTGTCAGTCAGCTGGCTTGTCTGACTGTATGCATGCATGCATGTGGACACAATGGCACATAGACACAATGATATCTAGCTTCTGACACAATGGTTTGGAAGTTTTCTTTTAATCACAAATTACCTTTCCTATTAACAAACCATGTGGATTTTTTTCTCTGTTGCTTCACGGATTGGAATTTTTATGACACTGTTTTTCAAAGGAACCAAAATAAAGTAGATAAACGAAGGAGCAAGCCCAAAGGTACAGTTACTCCTTACATTTACACATTATTCAAATACAGTTTTCCACCTCCTGAAATCAGAAATTTCTGGCATTTTTGAAAAATTACGTCTATCTCCAAAAGAACCCAAGTTGAATTGATGAAAGATAGTTATTATCCCCAGATAAAACCACGAGAGAAAAACCTGCTCTTTTATGTGCTAGCCTTTTTTTCTATTCCCACTTACTTACTTAGTCATACATATCCTACCCCTTTTTCCCATCTGACGAAAGAACCTAGCAGATAAACTAAAGAACTAGCCCAAAATAAATCATATGCAAAAAAAAAACCCGCTCATGTATTTACGAACCTTTTAATTCTATTCCCAATAACCTAGCCACACATAACTCACCCTTCCGTCAATTATCACTTTCCCCTTAAGTGCCTCTTCTACAATAAAAATGATCTCCTCCTTCCCCCAAAAAAAAATTTACAAAACTATACACGCATATCCGCCACACACACACACACACACACACACACACACACACAACACCACACACACGCACCACACGCACACACCCACACACACACACACACACACACACCAACCCCACACACCACACACACACACCCACACACAACCCCCACAAACCCCACACAAACTCTAATGACAAACCCAAAAAAAATCCATCAACTTAACGACAAGAACGACTTCCCCAAATTACTGCACATGCCTCAAATTAAAATTTACCTCTTGGAAACTTTTTTGTCTGCTATCCTTGTTTTGTTCGCCAGCGATCACAATTATTTAATCTTTATTTTTTCCGCACAAAATTACTTTAATTCACATCATCCTTAAAGAAATACTTTTTTATACACAAGTTTTCCCGACTTTCAAAGTTTTTTAAAGAGTGGTTGTTACAGGTTTTTGGTCATTTTCAAAAAGGGTTTTAAGATCTGGGATATAATATTCCTTGATTGTTTTGGGGGTTTTTTAATCGGAAAAAACGCCAAAAAGGAATTTCCTTTTTAAAAACCCAAGAAAAATCACCCCTGGTAAAACAGACAAATAGACAGACAGACAGACAGACAGACAGACAGACAGACAGGCAGGCAGGGGGCGGCAGCGGGGACAGAGAGACAGACGAGAGACGACAAGAGACCCACAGACAGAGAGACAGACAGAAGACCAACAGACAGAGAGA
>CM060330.1:5185296-5192796 GCA_030674155.1 Stramonita haemastoma
GTATTTTGTGTGTGTGTGTGTGGGGGGGTATAGTGTGTAGTGTGTGTGTGTGTATGTGTGTGTGTGTCAATCAATCAATCAATCAATCAATCAATCAATCAATCAATCAATCAATCAAATTTTTATTTCCAGATGGTACATTGAGTAAGCATCGATTTGCTTTTTTCCATCAAGCCATCTTCATTCATTAGTTTGCTCATTAGTGTGTGTGTGTGTGTGTGTGTGTGTGTGTGTGTGTGTGTGTGTGTGTGTGTGTGTGTGTATGTGTGTGGTGTGTGTCTATGAGTGTGTGTGTGTGCTGGTTTTTAATGTGTGCACATAACCTTATCCGAAGGACTGTTAAGTATCAAATGCAAGACTTTTTTTGCAATGATAGATTGATTTTCTTCAATTTTTAGAGCTGTAATATTGACGTGAATGCCTTGACAAGATTTGCCAGATGTTCACCTGACCAATGTGGCAGTGCAGAAGACTGCTCCCGACTACGACCCGGAGAAAGGCTGCAAGTGGTCGCTGCAGCAGCTTCGACAGTACCTCACTGCAAAACACGGGGTCCACAAGGTAAGACAAAGAAGCATCATAGTTTGCTGTACTTGTTAAATTTTTTTATATCGATAATGGAATAAGCATTCATGTGCTTTTTTTTCATCCAGTCCCCGTGTGTATGCAGTTTTGTAAATCTTGTCATCTGTTCCCAATGGCACACACTGGCCTACTCTTACGAAAAGCGGAACAGGATTTAACATGTGTGCAAGATGTTCTGCGCGCTGTCGTACATGGGGCCTCAGTTTACAGTCTCATCCAAAAGACTTTCGGGGAGAGTGGAGTCAGCACTGATGTTAACTCCAGGGGAAAAATCCCCTCGAACGGGAATCGAACTCGGGACATCAAATTGCGAGCACAATGTTCTGACCACTAGGCTATCCCATTTCCCACTGAGATCATACAGCATCTTCATGCCAAAGTTAGATGCACTGGCCTGACTAGTAATAATAATAATTCATGGAATTTATATAGTGCCATATCTTGCAAAAACAAATCAAAACGCTTGCAGTCGACCTATACAACACACAAGCAATCAATTACGATTAATAGTTTTAGCAATTTCGAATGTACACACACACGCATGCACGCGCGCACACTGTGACACACACACACACACACACACACACACACACACACACACACACACACACACACACACACACACACACACACACACACACACACACACACACACACACACACACACACACACACATGTGCACACAGTTGCATATGCCAAAATTCTCACCATAGGTGAACCAACTTCTGAGCCTATCTAGCCAATGAACCCCCCCAAAAAAAGTTGCAGAGAAGCATTGATTGTACACAGACTGTATTTCTTCGCATTCAGGTGGAGGAGCTGTTTCGACACATCAACGAAATCTTCATCTACAGCCTGCAGAGCTGTCAGCGGGTCATCATCAATGACAAGCACTGCTTCGAGCTGTACGGCTACGACATCCTCATCGATGCAGATCTCAAACCGTGAGTAGTCGGCTTCCTGAGAGGAGTTTATTTATTTATTTATTTATTTATTAATTATTTTTAAAAAATTCTTTTATGTTGGGGATAATGGGATAAGCAGTCATATGCTTTTTTACATCTAGTCCCCATGTGTATGCAGTTTTGTAAATGTCTTCCGTTCCTACCAGCACACAATGGCCTACTCTTACAAAAAGTAGAACAGGATTTAACATGTGCGCAAGATGTTCTGAGTGCATTCGCACACAGGGCCTCGGTTTATAGTCTCATCCGAAGGACTTTTGAGGAGAGTGGAGTCGGCACTGATGTTAGCTCCAGAGGAAAAATCTCCTTGACCGGGAATCAAACCCGGGTTGTCAAATTGCGAGCGCAATGTTCTGACCACTAGGCTATCCCGTCCCCCTCGATGCGGATCTTAAACCGTGAGTTGGCTTCCTGAGAGGTGTAGCAGTGGCAGCAAGTCTGGGTTACATTCTATGCTTATTCCATTATCCTTGATATAAAAGAATAAATAAATATAAAAGAATAGATAAATAAACAAATAGGCAAATCGATAAATAAATAAATAAATAAATAAATAAATAAATAAATAAATAAATAAATAAATAAATAAATAAATGTGATGCTTCACCACGAAATGAGTCGCCTAGCACATAACCTACTTTTCCTCTAGAAGCCATTAAAGGCAGGTTCAAGTTGGCAATTTTGAGATTTTGATTGATTATAAAACTATAGCCATTATTCTACCTTGTAATGAAATATCAAGTCATAATTTTGTATCCTTTTGCTTTTAAACGTGCTTTTAAAATGCCCAAGCCCTCATTCTGACCATTTATTATGATGCTAAACTTGTCCATTTCTCGTCTTGCCATTTCCTGCAGTCTATCATTTCAACTTAATAAAAGTGTGTGATTTTCAATCTGTTTTTTCTATTGTACAGCCATTTCTTGCAGATTAATAAAACGTCAATAACTAAAAATTGACGTTATGTGCTATGCAACTTCTTATGTGGTGGAGCGTCACAAATGACCTGTCCTGTGCAGGTGGCTGATTGAGGTCAACGCCTCCCCCTCGCTGACGGCCAGTAACCAGGAGGACTACGACCTCAAGTTTGGACTGCTGAACGATGTGCTCAATGTTCTGGACATGGAAAACAGGTCACACAGTCCTCCCTCCCCTCTCTTGTTATTTTGTTGTTGTTGTTTAGTTAGAGGTTATCTTTTTTATTGATGTTATCCCTGAAAGGGGCAGGGAGTGGATGTAAAAAAACACACGAGTGCTTATCTATTATCCTTGAATAAAAGAATTTGCCTTGCCTTGCCTCTCCTCTTCTCTCTCTCTCTGTGTCCTGTTTAGTGTTTATTTCTCCTCTCTTCTCTCTCTTTGTCCTGTTTAGCATTTATTTTCCTTTTCTTCTCTCTCTCTCTTTGTCCTGTTTAGTGTTTATTTTTCTTCTCTTGTCTCTCTGTGTGTCTTGTTTAGCATTTATTTTTCTTTTCTTCTCTCTCTGTGTGTCCTGTTTAGCGTTTATTTCTTTTCTCTTCTCTCTCTCTTCTCCACATTCCTTTACTGGATGGATGCGGTACACAGTGCCCTGATCATAAAAATCCCCACCCTTAATTCACAGATGCTACCACTGAGAATCAAACCAATGATTTCATGGAGTCAGAGGATTAAATTTAAATGTTCCTAAACCACTCAGCTATAGCATCTGTCTTTCATTTATATTTTTCCTTCCCAGTTGCTCAGGCAGAGCTCTGAGGTTCACCATTGTTGAGATTTTTGTGTATGTGGCAATTTTTGCACGCAGAACGTATTGCGCACACGTTAAATCCTGTTCCGCTTTTCATAAGAGGAGGCCATTGTGTGCTGGTGGGAACAGGTCACATGATTTACAAAGCTGCAAACACGGGGACTGGATGCAAAAATGCACAAGAGTGCTTATCCCATTATCCTCGATATAAAAGAATAAATCAAATCAAATAAAAAAAAGAATAAATCAAACACACACATGAAGACAATAATGAAACAGCAAGAAGCATGGTTCAGTGTGCGTGTGCAGGACTGTATGTGTGTCTGTACTGTTGTTGTTATGTCTGCGCTGCGCTGTACTGTTTAGGCTGACGGGCAAGGAGCGGCGTGTGGGGCTGTTTGACCTGATGTGGGACGACGGGGCCGTCATTCTGGATGACAGCATCACCAGCGACTACATCAACAACTTTGCCACCTCTCTCAACGCCTTCCTGGGTCAGTGGTCAAGCTGATATTTGATTTGATTTATTCTTTTATATCGAGGATAATGGAATAAGCACTCTTGTGCTTTTTTTCATCCACTCCCCGTGTGTTTGCAGTTTTGCAAATGTCATCTGTTCCCATGGGCACATGATGGCCTGCTCTTATGAAAAGCGGAACAGGATTTAAAGTGTGCACAAGGTGTTCTGCGTGCGTTCGCACACTGGGCCTCGGTTTAAAGTCTCATCCGAAGGACTTTTGGGGAGAGTGGAGTCAGCACTGATGTTAACTCCAGGAGAAAAACCTCCTCAACTGGACTCAACCCGGGTCGTCAAATTGCAAGCGCAATGTTCTGACCTCTAGGCTATCCGAGATGCCACCTGGATGAGTGGGATAGAACTTTTGGTTGATGCTTAGTCGAAGGATTTGTTTTATTTAAGAAAAAAAAACACTTTTATATCGAGGATAGTGGAATAAGCACTCATGTGCTATTTTTAGAATGATGAGTGGGGGTAGAAATGGTTGATGCTTAGTCGAAGGTTTTGATGTAATGTTGAAGTTGGGGAGGTTCAGATCTTGGTGGTATCTGGTGAATGAAGGTGTGTGGTGGGTTATGGAAACATGAACGTACCCAGCATGCATTCTCACAGTCCGATGAGTCTATAAACCGAGGCCCCGTGTGTGAAAGCCTGCAGAACATCTTGTGCACATGTTAAATCCTGTTCCACTTTTTGTAAGAGTAGGCCATTGTGTGCCGGTGCGAACGGATGACAAGATTTACAAAAAAACTGCATACACACGGGGGACTGGATGTTAAAAAGCACATGAGTGCTTATTCCATTATCTTCAATTTAAAAGAATAAATAAATAAATAGATAGATAAATGAATAAATAAATGCGGCTAACTTCAGGATGGACAAATATGGTCGGATATGCAAAATCTCATCATTGGTGAATATCGGAGCTCTAGACAAGGAATGAAAAAAAAAGATCATATGTGTAGATGCTGGGGTTTTCCAGTTTTACTTTTTAGCCCTCTGTGTCCTCTCTTGTTTGTTTTAATCATTTCTTTTACATTTTAATTCTTGGCTTTTTTTTTTCAATGTCCTTATAGTCTGTTTCAGTTATTGCTTTTGCATGTATAGTTTTGTAAGTTGTCATAAATTTCATCCTTGTTCGCTTTGCCCCTTTAAAAAAATTTTTTTTTTTACATTTCCAGTTTTGTTATTTGCCCTAAAAGTCTTCATAGTTTTTTTTTTTTTTTAACTCTCTTTAACATTAGCTTATATTTTGCCTTTACATTTCTACATGCTGGCCCCTAGAGAAGCTGAGGTCTCTGACACCTCGCTCCCCTACAACCACACAGGTTATGGGACACCTTTGCCTTTACATTTCAAAATTTTTTCTTTATCGTTAAAAAAAACATTTTTATACAGTGTTTAGCATGCTATGTCTATCAGCCTCTTTTTATTGCTTTTATTGTTTTTTAGTTCTATTTTTATTGTTAAAAAAAGGATACAGTTTTGAGCACAATGTGTTTTGTTTTTTTCAGGTTGCAAAGCCGACAGGAAGGACAGTCTCAGACAGATGTATGAAACAGCACAGGCACTGAAAAAACTCTCTTCCTAGATCGCAGGAAAATGTGGCAGAGCCGTGCTCTGACTGTCTCTGTCTGTTTGCCTGTCTGTGACTTGACTGGGCTTCGAGACAAGTGTTTGATGAGAGGTGACTGGAAACTGGGGAAACAAAATAGAAGTGGTTCTGGTTTCCGTGAAATCTCTTATTTATCTTTTATTAATTAGGCAGAGTTGAGGAATCCGAATGATTAAAAGTTGGGTTTTTTTTTCATCTGACTGTTTTGGCATTGGGCTAAATACTTATACAAAACAAAATGATCAGCATTGTGTTATGATCCAAAGGCTGTATTGAACTGGGTAATGAGAAAGAGTTCTATGCAAGTCTGTTTCAGTAATTAAAAGGTAAAGGTGTCCTACAACCTATGTGGTCATAGGGAAGTGAGGCATCAGAGACCTCAGCTTCTCTAGGGGCCAGTATGTTGAGGGGGGCACCTATCTCCTTCGCCTCGCTGCTTTACCTTCCCTGACCCTAAAGAGGGCAGGTACCCATTTAAAGCTGGGTAAACTGGGGGGGACTATACTGAAGCCACGAAAACAGTCACCCTTCCAACTGGTAACCACGCTCGACACTGCTTAACTTGACTGGGGGAAAGCAAGCACCCCATCAGTAATTAAAAAAAAAAGATCAGGTTTGAATTCCATGTTAGACTCTATCAGCTGTGTAGGCTGAATCAGGAACCATGTCTTCCTAAACGTTATAATTTCTGAGAAATGCAGGTTAAACAAAATCATTCTCTTCTCTTTCTGGAGAAAAAAAGAAAATAGCATGCAGGTCAGTGTTACAAAAAATTCAAAACCAGCCCAAAACAATAACAACAACAATAATATATATACATATTTTTTTTGGTAAAGGTTTTACGCTATTGACATGGCTTAAGGAAAGATTAACCCCAGGGATTAAAGTCCTAAAATACTTATAACTGATCTTATTCATGAATAGATGCATAACCCATATTACTAAAAGCAACTAAATGTAAAACCAGTTTAAATCTAAATGAAATTGGGGGGGGGGGGGGGGGGGGGGGGGAGGAGGAGGGGAACAAGTAACTTTGAAAACTCACATGGATATGGTAACTAATGTTTTGACTGGGTCTGTGCATGCTTGTGCACATGCAGTTCGAGCAATATTTTGTATGCATGGGTAGATGTGTTTGTACGTACACATTTTTCCCCCTTTTAAATATATGTATTTCTAAATTTGAAATCATTTCTATTTGTATGTGTTGTGTATTATTTTGTTTTTACTGTTTTAAAAAAAAAATCCCAGATATTCCCAATACTTATGTGTTAGATATTTCATATCTGAATAAAGAAATAAATTAAAAAATGCCCCCCCCCCCCCCCCCCACCACCCCCCGAAGAAAAAGACAGACAACGAAACAGACGAAAACAAGCAAACAGAAACACCCTCACCCACCCCTTAAAACAAAACATCCAACCAATTAGCCCACAAAAACAAAACAAAACACCAGTTCACTAAGTAGAATAAAAATTTGTAGTGATTGGATGAATAATGAAGAAACTGTTGTAAGCCTGGTATTTTGTCCTACATTCTATTCAGATTATCTTGTGATCGCTATTTATATTCATAATTATTGTATGATTGTATCACATCTTCTTTTTCTCCTGTTATTGTATTCTTGTTTGTTTTGTGTGATCAGTTTTGTCAAAAATGGCAATAAGAGTTTTGTTGTTGTTATTGATAAGGTAAAAAAAAAGGTAAATGTAAAGGTGTCCCATAACCTATGTGGTTGTAGGGGAGTGAGGCGTCACAGACCTCAGCTTCTCTAGGGGTCTTTATATTGAAGGCGGCGCCCATCTCCTCTCCCTCGTTGCCTTACCTTCCATGACACTAAAGAGGGCAGATACCCATTTACAACTGGATGAACTGGGGGACTGTAGTGTACTGAAGCCAGCAAACGGTCATCCATCCACTTGGTAACCGCGCTCGATGCTACTTAACATTGGCTTGGGGAAAGCAAATGCTTTGACCATGACACTTAAATAGAGACTCATTTCATAAAGAAAGAAATTGTTTAAATTTCCTATTGTTCCTCAATTCAGTTAGTCTATGTGTTGATGTGGAAAACTAGTCATTAGGAAG
>CM060330.1:5195296-5202796 GCA_030674155.1 Stramonita haemastoma
TAATATAAATATATTGTTATTTAGTTTATTCTTTTATATCAAGGATAATGGGATAAGCACTCATGTGCTTTTTTTTTTTTATCCTGTCCCCGTAAGTATGAAGTTGTGTAAATATTGTCATCTGTTCTCACCGGCACACAATGGCCTACTCTTACGAAAAGCGGAACAGGATTTAACGTGTGCGCAAGATGTTCTGCGTGCGTTCGCACACGGGGCCTCAGTTTACAGCCTCATCGGAAAGACTTTTGGGAGAGTGGAGTCAGCACTGATGTTAACTCCAGGAGAAAAATCCCCTCCAACGGGAATCGAACTCAGGTCGTCAAATTGCCAGCGCAATGTTCTGACCAGTAGACTGTCCCGTCCCCTGTCAGTCAAGCAGTGCAGTTGTAACGTGAGGCAAAAAAGGCCTATACAATTTCCCTTCTAAACAATTGCATACGATGTGTCTCGTCTTGTAGTGTGTCACTGTGTCACTGGGCTAAGTGGCCTCAAAGAAGGGGCAGAGAGAGACCTTGTTAAGCCGGGACTGGGGAGGAGGGTGGGTGGTTGGGGGGTGGGGGGGAAGGGGGGGTGTTTAACAAAAGCAAACATCTTCAACAACAACAACAACCATAACAACCACAAAGCTGTTTCTGGCCCCACCAGTATCCCAGACGAAAAATGATTAAGTTTCAGACGACATTGTTTGGGGTCTCTCTGTCTCTGTCTCTCTCTTTCGGTCTGTCTGTCTGTCTGTCTGTCTGTCTGTCTGTCTCTCTCTCTGTGTCTGTCTTTCTGCCTGACTGAGAAGGCCAGAGAACCAGGGCGGCGTTTACACTCCTTCAACTTCACCTGCCCCGTAGTCCCGTGGACTGTGGGGGCACAACTGAAGATTTTGCAACCAGCTTCCTCCACTCCTCACGGTCCTCCGCAGTAGATCGTTTCACCCAAGGCCTGTCCACTCTCTGTCTCTTTTCTGTCCCTCCTCTTGCATTCGGAGTCACACTTTTCATTTTTTAAAATGGCGTCTTAGCTTTGGTCGGTTTTCTTTATCTTAACTTCAGGGCAAACATGACATAAAAACACTGTGCGTGCAATCTCATGACCTGGGTTTGAGCCCAGCTTCAAGCCAAATTAAATAAAATCAAATCAAACTTTTTCCTGATGGTAGCCTACATTGAATAAGCATTGATTTGCTTTTTTAAAAAGCAAATTGATCGTGTCACCATTGAGCCACCATCGATATGTCCGTTCCAGGGGATTTTTCCCCCTGGAGTTAACATCCGTGCCGCCCCCATTCCCCCAAAAGTCCATCAGATGAGATTTTCAACCATTGTCTCATGTACAATCGTACAGAAAGCATCTCCTGCACATGTTAAAATCTGTTCCGCATTTGAAAAGAGTAGGCCATTGTGTGCTGGTGGGAATAGATGACATTATTTACAAAACTGCATACACACATGGTCTGGATGTAAGAAAAAGCACGCGAGTGCATATTCATTGTCCTCGAATGAAAAGAATATAAATAAAAAAGATGGATTTAAGATGTGTCATTGTGCAGAGAATCAGTGTCCTCAACGTAATAATCATTCAGAATCAATTCGATTTTCACCAAGACTAAAACCCTCTTTTGCATTAAAAAGAAATCCATCAAATTACCATGAGTGTAAGGGACAAATGGGAAGAAGAAATGAAAACGTATTAGAGTATGACAACAACTAAACAAAGAAATAAACACCTTCATTAAAAAAGTACAACAGTCAATGGGGAAAAGCAATATTGCAAAAGCAGTTAATTAAAAAAAAAGTTGCTACCATTGCACTGCTTTTTTTTTGCATAAGCTCCAGAATTTGCATACACTTTTCATGAATACCAAACATTTACAAGTCTTTAAATTACCATAGAGATTACTCAAATATCATACATAGACATAACATGGAAAATATGTAATCTAGTCATCAACTGAAAGCATATTAAGTCAAGGGTATTGGGGACGGGATAGCTCAGTGGTCAGAGCACTCGCTGTCCCCCAGTCAGCGTCGAGCATGGTTGCCAATTGGATGGGTGACCGTTTGTACACCTTGGCTACAGTACAGTTCCCCAGTTCACCCAGCTGTAAATGGGTACCACCTGCCCTCTTTAGGGTCAGGGAAGGTAAAGCAGCGAGGAAGAGGAGATGGGCGCCGCCGCCTTCAATATGCTGGCCCCTAGAGAAGCTGAGGTCTCTGATGCCTCGCTCCCTTACGACCGCCTAATGGGACACCTTTACCTTTACCGTTACTTTTCCCAAACATTTACATGTCTTTAAATTACCCTAGAGATTACTCAATATCACACATAGACGTAACATTGAAAATATGTAATCCAGTTATCAACTGAAAGCACATTAAGTCAAGAGTATCAATAATGAAACCCAAACCATAAGCATAGTGTCAAGTTTGATAATGCCCAGTCACTTTATTTATTTATTTTATTTATTTATTTATTCTTTTATATCAAGGATAACAGAATAAGCAATCATGTGCTTTTTTTCATCCGGTCCCCCGTGTGTATGCAGTTTTGTAAATATTGTCATCTGTTCCCACCGGCACACGATGGCCTACTCTTACGAAAAGCGGAACAGGATTTAACGTGTGCGCAAGATGTTCTGCGTGCGTTCGCACACGGGCTTCGGTTTAAAGTCTCATCCGAAGGCCAGTCACTTTCAGTGCATGATAACCTGAGCATTAAATTCAGCAGTGTACAGGGAACTGTGAGAAAATACACGCATTCAGCACTTCCAGTCTAGAGGACAAGACAAATTCTAGACTGGAAGTGCTGAATGCGTGTATTTTCTCACAGTTCCCTGTACACTGCTGAATTTAATGCTCAGGTTATCATGCACTGAAAGTGACTGGCCTTCGGATGAGACTTTAAACCGAGGCCCCGTGATGATGGGTCTTGTTATACTGAGGTAGAGGAGATGGGTGCCGCCCTCAACATGCTGGCCCCTAGAGAAGCTGAGGTCTCTGACGCCTCGCTCCTCTACAACCACATAGGTTATGGGACACCTTTACCTTTTTACCTTTACTTCATTATATTGTGTTGTTTCAAAAACAGCAATTTAACTGAAACAAAAAAAAAAAAACAGCAACAGCAACAACAGCGAGAACAGAATCAGAAAAAAGTAAGAACAAAAGCCTTGCTGATAGCCGCCGCTGTAGTCCAGTGGTTAGGGCGTTGGACTCGTAATGTAAAGGTTGCGGATTCGATCCCAGCTTTCGGCTATGGCGTTGTGCCCTTGGAAAAGGCACTTTACGGCTATTTTCTCACCCCACCCAGGTGTAAAAGGGGTACCAACCTTGTGTTGGGGGTTAACCCTGCGATAGACTGGCGTCCTGTCCAGGGGGGAGTCTATGACTCTCAGTCGCTTAACGCCACAGAAACCGGGATAAGCACCGGCCTGATGAGCCTTAGGCTCGGGACAGACTTTAACTTTAAAAGCCTTGCTGCTGGTTTGAAATTACTAGTTTGGTAACTATACACAAAATTGAGAAATATACTATTTTTGGAGAAAAACATTATTCTGTAACCCCCCCCCCCCCCAAGTTTAAAGGGGAATTCACAAAGCTGGAGAATTTTTCTTTCTCTCCAAAGAAGGTCCTGTGACACTGAAAAGGCATCACAATCGGAAGCACTACATCTCATCAAATGTTTAAGATGTGTATCAGGCACCTCTGAAATTCGGTCAGATTCTCCGTATACAACTAAATTATCCTAAAACCTGCTATCAGATTAAAAAAAAGAATTTCCTGTCATCCGTTTAGGGATATGGAGGATTTTACATATGTAACCCCCCTCACAAAACGTATTTTTGTTTGGTGTGTTACTAAGCGTTAGGTTCAGTAACTCCTTTGTAGAGTTGAGTGATGGCCCCTTAAAAAGACATGCCTATCGGGATACTTCTGTTTTTTAAATCTCACTTCCTGCCTGGGGCTGGTGAGGGAAAGACTCGTGACAGAGACTCGCTTCTTGCTGAGTCTAGATGTTCCCCATTAAGGTTGGTTTATTTTGTTAATTTTGTTTTTGATCAAACTATCTGTTTAAGCAAATTTCAGCTTAATTCAGAATAGTTTTGGAAGGTTCATGAAATTTATATGTTTGATTTGATTTCACAGGCTTTCAACCTGTGAATTAACAGTGAACATAAGTGATTGCTTCGAACAAAGGAAGCGAACAAAGGAAGCGTGGGGTAATTTTTGGCGCGTCATGGTCCTTGTTGTAAGATTAATTTGTGGTAGAATATTGTTCAGCTATTATTAAAATGCTGGAAATATTCTAGTGTGGCTTTACACTACAAATATATGGGTGTGAAAGCCTATTTGATTTTCAAAATAATTTTATTTGTTAAGATTTGTGATTTATTTGTAATAAATCATGTAGCAATTTTAAAACAGGTGGAATGGCATTGGAATGTCATTGTGGACATTTATTTAAAATAAATTAGTCCCTTTTATTAATGTTTGCATAGTTTCATAGGATGGACCATCCTCTGTCCTAAAGTAATGAGACATGTTGTGAGACAAGTTATTAAAATTATGTAGTAATGATTTTATTATTAGAATTGTGATTTATTTGTGATAAATCACTTAGTAATTCTGAAACAGGTGTAATGGCATTGGAATGTCATTGTGGACATTTATTTAAAATAAATTAGTCCTTTTTATTAATGTTGGCACAGTTTCATAGGATGGACCATCATCTGTCCTAAAGTAAATGAGACATGTTGGGATGCTTGCACAGTTTCATAGGATGGACCATCATCTGTCCTTAAGTAAACGAGATATGTTGGGATGCTTGCACAGTTTCATAGGATGGACCATCATCTGTCCTAAAGTAAATGAAACGTGTGTAATACTAACTATTAAAATTATGTAATAATTTTAGAGGTGATGTTAGATTGTTCTGAGAATATTTAATTCTCACAAGAATGGCAAACTGGATAGGGTGAAAGTACCTTTTGGTAATTGAGCTTAGTGTTGTAAACAAGCTCAGTGATGGATTGTTTTGTGGTGATGTTTTTTTACATTGTATGTTCTTTTGATTACAGGAACATCGTTTTTTCCCCTGTCACACCTGCTTTGCCCCATCGTTAAATCTCCACCCCTACTTATGGTTGTCTTCATTAATGGCCCTGATCTGAGAATGATCACTGATTCTTGATTTGGTATAGGACTGAACAGAATATATATTTTGTGTTTTTTAATTGTACTTGTAGTACAATTAGTCATTGGTGTTTCGTGTAATGTGGTAGTGTTGTAGGTTGTGTTGTGGAATATATGTGGTGAACCCAATTTGCTCGGTCTGGAGTCGCATTGAATGAATGGTGTTATTCATCACGTTCAGTGTATTCAGTGTGGCTGCTGAGTGAGTTGAGGTTAAGTAATTTCACTTCACCTACTTTCCTACCTCTTCTATATTTTCTTTTCCCTCTATTTTTCTACTATCCTCTTTTCTATCCCCCCTTTATCACTCCCCGGCCCATAAGTAGCTGAGCCCTACTCTTCTTTAGGGTTACTAAAGAAACCAGGAATTAGTCTAGGACTCTAAATTTCCGGTACCGAATTAGGCGGAACTGGAATTAAGAGTGGTACCTTAGATAATTCCCGTGTAGGACCCGTTACACATAACATCAATAAACAAAATCATAACTGAACAACATACAAGCACCATGTAACTAGATATTTGAACAACTACTATAGAACAAAACAAATTGTCTGTTTACACATATCAAGCTCTTTGAACAAAGTTTACATGTTATTTCTGATAAAATCAATCATTTTAACAACATTGAGAAGAGACTTCTTATTTGATGAAGAAAACAGTTGTTCATACTTCAAAGTGTTTGGATGTTTAGCGTAATATTTTGGTAGACATTTTTTCACGAGTTTCATTAAACATTGGACAAATAAAAATGTAATGAAATTTGTCACCAATATCACCACTACTGCATTTTGTACAGTATCTTTCATTTCTTTGAATTCCCACAAAACATCATAATGCGTCATAATATTAATCCCCAACATACGGCTGGATTAATGTCTCAAGTACGGCTACCTTATAGGAGGACAAAAAAATCACACACTCAAGATCTCACCATTTGTCTTGTGAACCTTGGTGCTCTTGCAGAGGAACGGACAAAAAAACCCCCAAAAAACCCCCATCAACACCCCCACCCCCTCCCCCGACAAAATAACCCACCGTTTCATTTTTCTTCAGTAAAATACCGCGGTTTGTAACCAAACAGCTTAAAATCCTGGTCGTACCTCTCCGCTATGCGTTGTAGAGTTTCCTGAGACAGACGGCTGAAAGCATTCTCCAGCGCTTCCTTCTTCTGCTGCTTCAACCTCTCCCTACCCAGCACCAGCGAGAGAGCAGAAGCCTCCAGAACCAGACTCCTAAAGGACTCTAGGGTGAAGGGTACAGGAGGCTGGAAATCGATACTGTCTAAAATATACCCGTTAAACTGAAACGTCTTCCACAACCTAAACCCCAAAGACTCGCGGTCAATACACCGGAACAGACCTCGAAATTTCAAAGGCACGGCCTGAAAATTGTAATCGATCAACGTCTCCAATTCAAGCTGTACGTATCTGCGATAATCTACACCCTCAAGGATCCAGGATACATCGGCCTGATCTAAAACGGCACGTGCATCACGGAAGAAGGTATCCATTTTACCCAAGAGATGAGGTTTGAAGACACAGGGGTCGCAGAGGGTGGAGACAGGCGCCCAGTGAGGTTCTTCATCCTGGAGACTGAAGTGGAGGAAGTCGGCGAAGGTGACATTGTGACCGCAGGTCCTCTCTTCCAGGGAGGCGTTTCTCCTTCCTCCTCAGGATTCTGGAACCGAAGGGGGACCAGAAGTCTGGCAGGAAAAACTTGTCCAGGTAACTGCTCCATAACCTGTCGTGGTGAGATCATCACAGAAGCAGAGAAAAGAAAACAGTAAATCTTATAATAATTTATTATAAAGAGAAAATAACAACAAAGAAGACAACTATTAAAACAAAAACCAACATGGACGCGACCTTAAAGGTAAAATAAAGAAATGAATAAACAAAAGCATTGAAAACTACATCCAAACAAACATCATCACTTCACTTGAACACTACCAAAGGGACACACCAGCAGTGCAGGGCCCCTCTGGCTGGTGGCCCCACAGCGGCCTGATATTGAATGATGGGTTCCCTGTGGACTTCCGACCCTGAGGATGCGACATAACAAAAATCTGGGTATGGTTGTGGCGGGGAGATTGGAATGAGCGGCGTGGGAACAGGAAAGACATAAATGTCACAGAAGATGAGGTAGTAACCTCTCCCCTAAAACACTCTCCCCCCACCATCACCCCTAGCCGAGGCCCCGTGTGCGAACGCACGCAGAACATCTTGCGCGCACGTTAAATCCTGTTCCGCTTTTCGTAAGAGTAGGCCATCGTGTGCCGGTGGGAACAGATGACAATATTTACAAAACTGCATACAC
>CM060330.1:5210296-5235296 GCA_030674155.1 Stramonita haemastoma
ACGGACAGACAGACAGACAGACAGACAGACAGACAGACAGACAGACAGACAGACAGACAGACAGACAGACAGACAGACGCTCGCTGTCCCCCAGTCAAGTTAAGCAGCGTCGAGCGTGGTTACCAGTTGGATGGGTGACCGTTTGCGCGTCTTGGCTTCAGTACAGTCCCCCCAGTTCACCCAGCTGTAAATGGGTACCCGCCCTCTTTAGGGTCAGGGAAGGTAAAGCAGCGAGGTAGAGGAGATGGTCGCCGCCCTCAATATGCTGGCCTCTAGAGAAGCTGAGGTCTCTGACGCCTGGCTCCCCTACGACCAGATAGGTTATGGAACACATGTAAATGCATCCCAACAAGAGTGTCTTTTTATCATTATCATCATTATAATTTTTTTTAGAATGTTGCCAAGCAAAACTCTCTTGCTGCTGCCGTGGGTTCTTTCGCGTTTGCTAAATAGTTTGCTGTTTAGGATCTCAGTTTATTGCTTTTTGCTCACAATCACCACCAAGACCACCACTTAAGGTCTTGTGGATGAAGGAACATTTTGGGATCTAAAGGGAATCGAACCCCTTGGCTGTTCTCTTTCTGGATAGGTGTCTTACCTCCGGACCACTGAACTATGAAACATGGACAGATGTCTTATCTCCAGACCACTGCACTATGGAACAGATGACAAGGTTTACAAAACTGCATACACACAGGGACTGGATTAAAAAAAGCACATGTGTGCTTATTCCATTATCCTCGATATAAAAGAATAAATAATAAAAAATAAACATTAACAAGTGTCTTACCTCCATACCACTGAACTATGAAACATGGATAGGTGTCTTACCTCTAGACTACTGAACTATGAAACAGATGACAAATTTTACAAAACTGCGTACACACGGGGACTGGATTTAAAAAAAGCACACGAGTGCTTATTCCATTATCCTCGATATAAAAGAACAAATAAAAAAAATAGCATAAAATAAACATGTCTTACCTCCTTACCACTGAACTATGAAACATGGACAGGTGCCTTACCTCCTGACCACTGAACTATGAAACATGAACAGGTGCCTTACCTCCTGACCACTGAACTATGAAACATGAACAGGTGCCTTACCTCCTGACCACTGAACTATGAAACATGGACAGGTGTCTTATCTCCAGACCACTAAAGTATGAGACAGATGACAAGATTTACAAAACTACACACAGACGGGGACTGGATATAAAAAAGCACATGAGTGCTTATTCCATTATCCTCGATGTAAAAGAACACAGAGAAAAATAACATAAAAATAACATAAAATAAACATGGACAGATGTCTTACCTCCACACCACTGAACTATGAAACATGGACAGGTGTCTTACCTCTAGACCACTGAACTATGAAACATGGACAGGTGTCTTACCTCCACACCACTGAACTATGAAACATGGACAGGTGTCTTACCTCCACACCACTGAACTATGAAACATGGACAGGTGTCTTACCTCTAGACCACTGAACTATGAAACATGGACAGGTGTCTTACCTCCACACCACTGAACTATGAAACATGGACAGGTGTCTTACCTCTAGACCACTGAACTATGAAACATGGACAGGTGTCTTACCTCCATACCACCGCACTATGAAACATGGACAGATGTCTTACCTCCAGACCACCGCACTATGAAACATGGACAGGTGTCTTACCTCCAGACCACCCCACTATGAAACATGGACAGGTGTCTTACCTCCATACCACCGCACTATGAAACATGGACAGATGTCTTACCTCCAGACCACCGCACTATGAAACATGGACAGGTGTCTTACCTCCAGACCACCCCACTATGAAACATGGACAGGTGTCTTACCTTCAGACTACTGAACTATGGCACAGATGACAAGATTTACAAAACTGCGTACACACGGGGACTGTATGCAAAAAAGCACATGTGTGCTTATTCCATTGTCCTCGATATAAAAGAATGAACAGAAAAATAACATACAAATAACAAAATAAAGATTAACAGGTGTCTTACCTCCACACCACTAAACTATGAAACATGGACAGGTGTCTTACCCCCATACCACTGAACTATGAAACATGGACAGGTGTCTTACCCCCATACCACTGAACTATGAAACATGGACAGGTGTCTTACCTCTAGACCACTGAACTATGAAACAGCACATTTCCCCCAGGCAGCTCCTAACGATCCTTCATATACAGGCCTATTGATTCTCATCTGACAGGGTGAGAATAAAAAAGGTAAGCATTCGGCATTCGCGGTTACACCGAAATTCTGATCAATAAGAGCACGTGCACAGTTCAACTCATCATTCGGATCAATGGCAGAGGATACAGTTTGATCTTTTTGACTTGTGACAGTTTTCTTTTTTTTTTTTTTTTTATAGAAAGAACTGCTTAGACGTTTCTTAGAGAAGCTAGATCGGTTTGGAATATTACCTTCAAGGAAAGTTCCTATCGAGACACTGTTCAACAAATCCACTACAGCCTTCCAATTTACGTTATAAACAGTAGTCTTTTTTTAAAATTTGTTTTATTCTTTCATATCGAGAATAATGGGATAAGCGCTCTTGTGCTTTTTTACATCCTGTCCCCGTGTGTATGCACTTTTGTAAATGTCATCTGTTCCCACCGGCACACGATGGCCTACTCTTACGAAAAGCGGAACAGGATTTAACGTGTGCGCAAGAAGTTCTGCGTGCGTTCGCACACGGGGCCTCGGTTTATAGTCTCATCCGAAGGACTTTTGGGTAGAGTGGAGTCAGCACTGATGTTAACTCCAGGAGAAAAATCCCCTCCAACGGGATTCGAACTCGGGTCGTGAAATTGCCAGCGCAGTGTTCTGACCACTAGTCTATCCGTCCCCCTACAGTTCTAGGAGCACCATGGATGACTTGACAACCAGCCTTCTCCATCTTACGCTCTCTGTCTTCCTTCCTTCCTTTCGCCACTCACTGTGCTTCCTTCACTCAGCCTCAGGCCTGTCCAGTCTCAGATGTTGTCTGTCCTCCTCCTCCTTCTCCCATCTCCTTCTCTGTCTGTCTGCCTCTCATTCTCCCTCCTTCCACTGCGCCTCACAGGAACTGTCCTGGCAAGCCCTTTCGATGGAGAAACGTGCCCACACCACATCAATTTTGCTGTCTTATCATCGTCAAGAGGTTTTTTTCTCACGAGGCCCAGTCGCTTGCCTGATACTATTTCCTATCTTCTGCATTAGTAATAAAGGGAGCTTTGTAGGAGATGCCGAGGAGTTTGCGATAGCATCTTTCATCTGTGGCTTGTGTTCTCTTTTCTGGTCCAGAGTCCTCCCTGTAAGATTATTGATTTATTGTTTTATTTATTCTTTTATGTTCAAGGATAATGTAATAAGTACTATGTGCTTTTTTGTTACTTATCATCATTTTCTTTTACATCTAATCCTCGAGGGTGAACAAATTTGTAAATTTTGTCATCCGTTCCCATCAACACAAATGCTTTACGCCTCTGAAAGGCGAAACAGGTTTCGACGCGTGCGCAAGATGTTCTGCATACGTTCGCACACGGGGCCTTGGTTTAAAGTCTCATCTGAAGGATTTCTGGGGAGAGTGGAGTCAGCGCTGATGTTAACTCCAGGGGAAAAATTCCCTGGAACTGGCGTCTCGGTGGTGGCTTGAACATTGGCTGATTAAGGTCCCGTGTGTGCATGCATTATGTCTTCTTGCTCGAATATTAAAACCCATTCATTTTTTGTTGTTGTAAAGCTGTTTGTTTCATAGTGTACTTAAAAGAACCCAGAGCAACGACACACACACACACACACACACACACACACACACACACACACACACACACACACACACACACACACACACACACACACACACACACACACACACACACACACACCTCTCTAACTTGTGCTAGTGTTAAATTTCATGAACCCACCAAGGTTTTTGTTTTAGTATTCTTGAAATAAAATCTTGACTCCTGAATCACCACAACCAGCCTAGGGATCTCCCCTAATTTACACTGTATCTCACCCATCTCTCCTTAGAATCGTGAAGAATACATACTGGATGAGAGAGAAAGTGTGCGTGTTTGGCTGTTTTCAAACACCTTTTCATACAGACAGACCCAGAGTAACTGCAAATCTGACTCATTACTTTTGCATGTTCGGAGACACGAACAATGATAGCCAGGTGGTCCGGCGGTACCGCACCGGTCTGAAAAGCGTAGAGATAGCGGGTTCAATCCTTATCTGAGCCTGAACTTTCCCTCCGATCCTCTGTATACAAGACCATAAGTGGTGGCCTCGGTGCTAGTCTTTCGGATAGGACGATAAACCAAAAAAGTCCCTTGTGGAATATGTACTACAGTGCACTGCACTGCACTCCACTACACCACAGTAGATTTTAGGAGTCGTCTTTAGTAAAGGTAAAGGTGTCCCATAACCTATGTGGTCGTAGGGGAGCGAGGCATCAGAGACCTCAGCTTCTCTACAGGACAGCATATTAAGGGTGGCGCCCATCTCCTCTCCCTCGCTGCTTTACCTTCCCTGACCCTAAAGAGGGCAGGTACCCATTTACAGCTGAGTAAACTTCGGGACTGTACTGAAGCCAAGGCGCACAAACGGTCACCCATCCAACTGGTAACAAGAGCAACCATGTTATCACGCCCCCATCTGCCTGTCTGTCTGTCTGCTTGCCTGCCTTCTTGCCTGTCTGTCTGTCTGCCTGCCTGCCTGCTTATCTGTCTTTTTCTCTCTGTGTCCCTCTTTGTGTCTATGTCTGTCTCTATTTCTCTCTCTCTTTCCCTGTCTGTCTCTCTCTCCATCTTTCTTTGTGTCTCTATCTGTCTTTCTCTGTCTGTCTGTCTGCCTGTTTGTGTGTCTGTCTGTCTGTCTCTCTCTTTGTCTCTCTTTGTGTCTCTCTTTGCCTCCATCTGTCTCTCTCCGTCTCTGTCTGTCTTCCTGTCTGTCTGTCTGTCTGTCTGTCTGTCTGTCTGTCTGTCTGTCTCTCTCTCTCTCTCTGTCTCTCTGTCTCTCTTTGTGTCTCTCTTTGCCTCTATCTGTCTCTCTCCGTCTCTGTCTGTATATCTGCCTGCTTGTCTGTCTCTCTGTCTTTCTCTCTTTGCCATCGCGGACAGACAGTCCCAACCCCCCTCCAACTGTTACTATTTCTTTTATACGACTGCTACTACCACTACTTCTACTCCATCTTTTTCTCCTCCCTCCCTCCCTCCTCCTCTCCCTCCCCCTCTCTTTTTAATGATGATAAACATAATTAGAAAAAATCAAAAACTAAAAGGATCGACCCCCTCCCCCCCCCGGCCGAACCCTCCAACCACAACAAAAACTACAACAAAAGCATCAACAACAACAACAATAAAACAAAACAAAAGCAAATGCAAACAAAAAAAAACAACAACAAACAATAACCTTCACAAAAAACCAAATAAGCAACACAACAATCCCTTTCCTAAAAACAACAACAACAACAATAATCTATACTGACAGCCCCCCTTTAAAAACTCAACCCCTTCCCTCAAGACAACAACATAGCAATCCATCCCATCAAAACAACAACAAAACCATAACAAAGCAAAACAAAACAAAATAACAATTCCCCCTCAAAACAACAACTAAGCAACACAACCAACCACAAAAACTAACCCAAACAAACAAAAAACGCAAGCAAAGAAAAGAAGGTATCCCCCCCTCACACACACACACACACACACACACACACACACCACGCACGCACGCACGCACGCACGCACGCACGCACACACATACACACACACACACACACACACACACACACACACACAGACACACACACACACACACACACACACACACACACACACACACACACACGAACATCTTGCGCACATGTTAAATCCTGTTCCGCTTTTCGTAAGAATGGCCTACCATTGTGTGCCGGTAGGAACAGATGACAAGATTGACAAAAATGCATACACACGGGGACTGGATGTAAAAAAAAGCACATGACTGCTTCTTCCATTATTCTCTATATAAAAGAATAAATAAATAAATAAATAAATAGATAAATACAAGAAAGAAAACAACACACACTTACCTTACCTCATCCACTGTTGTGACAATGACATACAGCGTTCAAAGGCTAAAAAAAAAAAGCAAAAAAGCAAAGAACTGTCATCTAACACAACACTAGCACTAACACTAACACTAACACTACACTACACTACACCGCATTCATCTCTTCATCCGTCCATCTAACAGAGACTGCATGCTTCGACCTGCGCTGCACTGCAGCCTATGTAGGCTACATCATGCTATTTCTCATGGATGGAGCCAGTACAGGAAAAAGCAGACGACATGCAGAGCAATGAATTCGGTTGGTGGTGGGTGAGGCTGCATTACCCTGCCCTGTCCTCTACTGCCGTTCAAATGAGAGACAGATAGGGATATTTTTAAAAAATATTTCATATCGAGGATTTATTTGTTTATTTATTATTTATCATATTTTATTCTTTTATACCGAGGATAATAGGATAAGCACTCTTTTTTTTTTTTTTACATCCAGTCCCCGTGTGTATGCAGTTTTTTTTTTTTTAATGAATACAATGTTATTAAGACGATTGATTAGAAAAGACATTTAAACTCTTATTTACGCATGTATGCACACACTCGCGCATAAACGCATACATGCACGCACGCTCGCACGCGCGCTAGCACACACACGCACACAACACACACACACACATACACACACACACACGCACGCACGCACGCACGCACGCACACACACACACACACACACACACACAGAGTGTTAGAGGTTTTTCGATATTGATGACAGAGAGCAAAATGCTTTTTCTGTCTGTATTGATGACGGAGTGTAAGATGTTTTTTGTACTGTTGACAAAGTGTAAAAGGATTCATTGATGATACAGAAAAAACAACATTTACCCCCTTTAAGGTCAAGAGATGTATGACATGCTTCATCTCCAATGTCAGTGTGTATGCAGTTTTGTAAATGTCATCTGTTCCCACTGTTACACGATGACCTACTCTTACGAAAAGCGGAACAGGATTTAACGTGTGCGCAAGATGTTCTGCGTGCGTTCGCACACGGGGCCTCGGTTTATAGTCTCATCCGAAGGACTTTAGGGGGAGAGTGGAGTCAGCACTGATGTTAACTCCAGGAGAAAAATCTTCTCGACCAGAATCGAACCCGGGTCGTCAAATTGCCAGCGCAATGTTCTGACCACTAGGCTAGGATAATGGAATAAGTACTCGTGTGCTTTTTAAAAAAATCCAGTCCCCGTCTGTATGCAGTTTTGTAAATCTTGTCATCTGTTCCCGCCAGCACTCCGAGTGTACTGAGTCTGTGTCTGCTAGGAGGAATGTAGGGGTGAAGGAGAGAGAGAGGGGGGAGGGGGGAGAGAGAGAGAGAGAGAGAGAGAGAGAGAGAGAGAGAGAGAGAGAGAGAGGAGAGAGAGAGAGAGAGAGAGAGAGAGAGAGAGAGAGAGAGAGAGAGAGAGAGAGAGAGAGAGAGAGAGAGAGAGAGAGAGAGAGAGAGAGAGAGAGAGAGAGAGAGAGAGAGAAGAGAGAGAGAGAGAGAGAGAGAGAGAGAGAGAGAGAGAGAGAGAAGAGAGAGAGAGAGAGAGAGAGAGAGAGAAGAAGAGAGACAGACAGACAGACAGACAGACGACAGAGACAGAGAGAACAGAGACAGAGACAAGACAGACAGAGACAGACAGACAGACAGAGACAGAGACAGAGACATGCAATGGAAAAAGGAATCACACCAACAAAGCCTTATTTTTAAACATTCAGTATTATTATTCTTAGGTATTTGTTGAATGAAGCAATCAACGATATTTCTCACACCATAGATCTGTTCATTATAATGGCAGTATGACAATAGGCAAGCAGAGAAGAACACTGGAAAACAATCACGAACTGGACCAAAAAAAATCAATCTCAAAATGCCAGAAAGGGAGACTACTGGAAGCACCAAGAGATAACAAATTGAGACAGGAAAAGCGAAAACAAAACAAAACAAAGTAGAGCAAAACAAAGACAAACAAAAAACCCCTAACTGGTATCATCGATCCATCCATAAAAGACCCCCCCCCCTCCTCCATCTCTGAAAAAAAAATCAACAGCAAAACACAACAGAAATAACAAAACACACAACGAACATATGTAATAAAAGAAAGGAAAAGTGTCCCTCGTACTCCCTAGCCGTAACTTGCTATGAATGAATGACCAAGTAAATGAGGAAGGAGTTTCTTTTTATCCTGTAGGTATCTTTTTTCTTGACATCAGTAGCTTGAATCATCAGCACTGATTCACATCCGTGTCAATTAACAGAGAAAGTGTATCCTCTCCTGTGTACACACCTACGCGCACGCGTACGCGTGCAGGTGTGTTGTGGCAAGGAAAACCTCAGGTGTTTATGCCTTTTGTCTATGCCTATGCCTTTTGTGTAGCCTACCATTTAAAAATAATATCTTGTTTCTGTTCCTTTCAGTTTTGAAATAATCAAATTTCTGTCTTGCATTCTTTTAAATAAAAAAAAACACATCTGGAAACAGTAACTGAAGAGCAGACAATCAACGCAAAGAGAGAAACTATTGGCAACAAACCAAACACAAGACACAATAGAACACATTTATACTCCTGTCAGTACTCACAATCTTTTTGGTTTCAGCTGAAAAATAGTTTTGTGGGACAGATGTCATCAATGTCACATATCATCTTTAAATTGCGAATTAATACTTTTTGGTACAACAGAAGAAATTAAAACAGACAGAGTGATAGATTTAATCATTTTACTGGCAAACCATTTATTATACAGAAATAGAATGAACAAAACGAAACCAGATGTTCAGTTTTTTTTTGAATATTTAACTAAATTAAAGATACAAGATGGAAAAGTACACATATCAATTTAAATGAGCTATTTTGAATTTCAAAAGATATGGCTTCCATATACTGGCTTATTAAAACAATGATAGGACATTTGGTGGAGTTCACCAACACATGTTGTCATTTTTGTGTGTGTAGGGGACTGCTTTTCTTCTCACTTATTAAATCAACATTAACAATTTTGAACACAAATAAAAAACACTACCTTTGAAAGGGACAACAGAAATGGAGGTTTTTCATTATCATTAAAAAAAATACATGGAGTTATTTGACAGATGTATTTTCCTAACTGCATGATCACTGTAACAGATGTATTATTTTTTCCTTGTGTTTGTATTTATAACTTCGTGTCTACAATGGAAAAAAGAGCAGAACATGCTTTGTATTGCATCAGTTTGTAAAACTGTCTGCAGGAACATTAGTTTTTGTTACTCGTGTATTGGAAGGGTGGTGCCAAACTTGTGTCTAAGTAATGTTACAAGGTGTGTTATGTGGTGTATGGTGTCAAGAATGTTAAAAGAAAGAAATTACAATGTTAGTTTGTTAAAAAGTTCTTTTCCAAAAGATAACCCAGATCTGATGCAATCATTAGGACATGATCTCAAACAGTTTTCTAAAAAAAACAACAACCTAAAAGTAACAAAAGGGATAATTCATGCAACAGTTTGTTTTTCTACTTCAAAAACGTGTATCTCAAATAATCATCATGAGGTTTAATATATCTAAAATAATCATCATGAGGGTTAATATAATGTATCTAAAATAATCATCATGAGGGTTAATGCATCTAAAATAATCATCATGAGGGTTAATATAATGTATCTAAAATAATCATCATGAGGGTTAATGCATCTAAAATAATCATCATGAGGGTTAATATAATGTATCTAAAATAATCATCATGAGGGTTAATGTATCTAAAATAATCATCATGAGGGTTAATGTATGCACTCTAACACAGGCACACCCGATTCCTGAATGATGTATATCGGTTTATCCATGATCTTCTGCCATCAAATAGACTCTAAACGTGAAAAAACTCCCCAAACAAATACAATGTTAAAAAAGCATCTAAAATGCAAAAGGTACAAAAGCAAATATTAAAGCTTTTACAATACTGCCCTAACACCTTAACCAAAACTTAGAATTCACACACGAACAGAAAACAGATCATTCACCCTTAAAGCAAAACAGACGAGAAACAAACACAAACACACACACCACAAACTACACCCAAACCCGGACGACCCAGACACTCTCACAAACACCGGAACAGGTTTCCCGAAACCTTTAGCGCTGATCTTCATCACGACGCCACTTCTTGAAGGCGGCGCGTGAAACACAAAAGGGGAGCTATCCACCCAGGCATTGACGTTACGTCCCTTCCCGTAGAAGGAATCCCCACCAGACGAGGCAGAAGAGGAAGATTGAGGAATCAAATCGTAGGTGGCCACACCGTAAAACAGCGTGAAAGGGGCCGCGGGTTCTCTACCGTCATCTGCAGACTGGTTACGGGAATTGCGCCATTCTTTAACTTCAAGCGTCCCGTAAGCCGGGTGGGTGTAGCGGCCTAGGTAAGCGGGTTTCCTAAAGCTTAGAGGGTTGCTGACGTTGTAGGGAGGCCGGCTGTTGCTGCTGCTGGCCGTGACGTTGTGCCAGGGTGCGGGGAAGGAGCAGAGGGTGGAGACATTGAGCCAGGGAGAGTGGTTCAGAGTGAGGTCCATCAGGTGGGCGTGCAGGCTGCCCCGGAGACTGTAGCCCGAGTCCTCTCCCGACAAAGCCGTGAAGATGCCCAGCTGCTGGGATGGGATCAAGGTCAGCAAGGCGCGGTACCCGTAGGTCGCCCCGCTGTGGCCTATGATTGGGTAACCTGCCGGGACAGTAAGGTAAAGGTAAGTAGTAGGCACCCATCAGTCTGGGAAGACTGTGGAGTTGCGCTCTAGACAATAAGGTAAAGGTAAGCAGTAGGCACCCATCAGTCTGGGAAGACTATGGAGTTGCGCTCTAGACAATAAGGTAAAGGTAAGTAGTAGGCACCCATCAGTCTGAGAAGACTGTGGTAGTTGCGCTCTAGACTTTAGAGCGCAAAGCCTGGGTAAGTAAGTATGGAGGGCAAGCTGTTACCTATGCTGCAGACACCCCCCCCCCCTCTCCGCGCCACTGGAATGGTTCCAGTACCGTCGCAGGAGCCGCCAGAACGTTGGTAAAGGTAAAGGTGTCCCATAGCCTGTGTGGTCGTTGGGGAGCAAGGTGTCAGAGACCTCAGCCCCTCTAGGGGCCAGCACATTGAGGGCGGCGCCCATTTCCTCTCCCTCACTGTTCTGCCTTCCCTGACCTTAAAGAGGGCAGGTGCCCATTTACAGTTGGGTGAATTGGGGGAACTGTACTGAAACCAAGGTGCGCAAACGGTCACCCATCCAACTGGTAACCACGCTCGACGCTGCTTAACTTGACTTGGGGAAAGCGTGTGCTCTGACCACTTAGCTATCCTGGCCCCCTAGCTGAGAAGCAAAACCGGACAAAAGGTTGTTTCTAAATTAGAGTTTGTGCCTAAAAAATCTTGTGATGCCTTGTTATGCAGCGTTGAATGTATACGTTGTTGTTGTTGTTGCATGTTCCCCAGTTTAACACCCTGAGGGTCACCCATTATATGCACCCTGTCTCACTCATCCCATTTGGGAATTCCTGTCAGACCATCAACTTGTAACACATCTGATGAAAAGTTTTGCGTGCATGACTGTTTGTCAAGTAGGCTTCCTCATCCTAATAGGTGGCCTTACCCCGACTTCAGAAGATTTTTTTCATAAAGGAATGGGGGCAGGATAGCTAAGTAGTTAGAGCGCTCGCTTTCCCCAAGTCAAGTTAAGCAGCGTCGAGCGTGGTTACCAGTTGGATGGGTGACCGTTTGCGCGCCTTGGCTTCAGTGCAGTCCTCCCAGTTCACCCAGCTGTAAATGAGTACCTGCCCTCATTAACTCATGAAGAGTATGGGTGGGGTAAGACATGAGCCATGTGAATTACCCCGCTATTTTTATTGTATGCAAAAAAACTTAAGAAGCTGTTGATTTAGTTTTGGTTTGGAAAGAAACTGTGACATCACGATCAACAAATAAAGAAAAGGACTTAATTAATAAGTATCACAGAAAGTGCCGGGGCGAACAAAAACAACATTGTTGTTGTTGTTGTGATTAAATTAACGTCCCAGCGGAGATTTCCGATTTAGGGACTGACCAAAACCAACAGAGGAGTGTCTTGTAGATAATTATATCGATTTCATGGACAAAGGTACACAACCGCAGACTTTGTCCTTTTACAATAGAGCAAAAGCTATCTCCCTTCCTTTGAATATCTTTCTTTTTTTTTCATTTTTTTTCAAGAGTGTATTTTGCACAAAAATCAATCAGCTAACCAGCCCTTCAACCTTCACAAGGCAAAAGTTGTGACAAGGTTCAAGTGGACGGTGAGGCAAACAGCAAAATGACATTGACTGACTCTCTTGCATGCTTTTTATGTTAAATCCCGTTCCGCTTTTCGTAAGAGTAGGCCATTGTGTGTCGGTGGGAACAGATGTCAAGATTTACAAAACTGCATACAAACGGGGACTGATTGTAAAAAAAGCACATTAGTGCTTATTCCATTATCCTCGATGTAAAAGAACAAATACATAACTAACTAACTAACTCATACAGATTTTGCAAGAAAAAATTCTACCAGAATTTTAAGACAGTGACAGCCCTGATATAGCTCTCGTATTCATTGAGACTATAGGCAATTTCTTTTTAATAACTAACGAATCGGCTTTTGCATGCTATTTTACACTGATTTTTCTTTAAAAAAGAAATCAATTAGCATGTAAGGATATAGTGTAAACCAATCAGCAACAACACAATAAAAATTAATTTGAAGTGAAAACTAAGCACGAAACTAACCGTATGTCACATAAAAAAATATTCGCACTGATGAATTACACCTAAACCAACAGTCCCTCACACAATAACATTTTCTTTTCATGTAAAAATTTAGCATAAACTGATCGTCAATTACACAAAGAATAATCAATCTTTTTGTATAAAAGAAAATAATAAGGCAACGGTAGGGTAAGATACATGAAAACATTCGTTTTGCGAGCAAATATTCAAAATAAACCAAGGGACAGTCAGAAAAGAAAATCTATGATCATAACAAATGTAGCATAAACCAATACACAGCCTATGTGCATGTAAAAGTATAGCATAAACCAACAGAGGGTCACGGAATAAACATACAGACACAGACACCCACCCCCACCCCCACCCCCATACACATGCATATAAAATTGATTATTAACCAACAATCAATCACACATTAGGCATCGTTTACAAATAAAAAGAAAGAACGAGCCATCAGTCAGAAAATAAGCATTTGAAAAAAGGGTGTTCCCACAACCTAGGCAGTCATTGAGGGGGGTGAGATGTCAGAGACCTCAGCTTCTCTAAGGGCTAGCATGTTGAGGGCGGCGTCCATCTCCTCTCCCTTGCTGCTTTACCTTCCCTGACCCTAAAGAGGGCAGGTACCCATTTACTGCTGGGTGAACTGGGGGCGACTGTACTGAATAGCCCAGGACCATTTTGCCAAAAAAGGGCTCTGGCAAAAAGTAATTGCTTCAACATTTTTTTTCACTTGTTTTATGTTTTGGTGGGTGTACTTGACCATCCCAAATGGTTTTAATAAAAAAAAATTAGTGTGTGTGTGTGTGTGTGTGGTGGGGGGGGGGGGATAAGATTTAATTCCTGTTTGAAAAGAGTAGGTGCAGTGCAGCTGAGTTGAAACGGTATTTCCCATTTGCGCTGCTTTGCAAGCTGTTCTGGCTGACCAGTCAGGAATTTGTACACTTAATTGAAGCAGGCTTGTATAAATTACATTTCTTAACTAAAATTTTTATACTCTGAGGACTCAATTCCTTTTTATTGGGGGAAAACTAGTGTAATTGCACTTCCGGTTTGCAAATTTGAGAAAAGTTTACAGATAACATTATTGTAGGCAGCAAAATTTGAACATGGTGCAATCATTATGAGTGTAATAATCTTAAACACTCAAAAATGCATTCATATCATGCAAAGACCATGATGTTTGATACATGATGGTGTCCTTATAACTTATTTGCTTACCCACCCTCCTAAAATTAGGGACCCACGTGTTCAAACGAAGTACAATTTTCAGTCAATACAAAACAATTGGCAACAGGCAATCACCTTCACCCTCACCTTTCCCAACCACCATTCCCCCTCCCCTCCCTCTCCATCCCTCCCCCCTCCCCCCACCCCTCCCATCTCCCTCCCCTCACCCCCTCCCATCTCCCCCCACCCGCCCTCCACCCCCCCTCCCCAAACCCTCCCCCCCCACCCGAAACCCTCCCTCCATCCCCCCTCCCCTCCCCCACCCAAAACCCTCCCCTCCCCCACCCAAAACCCTCCCCCCACCCACCCTCCCTCCCTCCACCTCCCATCCTCCCCCACCTTCCCCACCCCTCCCTCAACCCCTTGCCCTCCCCCTCCCTCCATCCTTCCCCTTCAATCCCTCTCCCTCCCCCAGCACGAACAGGGGAAGATAGACAACACATCACTCCAAAGCTCGGAGCATTAGAAGTTGGGGGCAGATCCCCCAACAGTTCTGCAATTCCTCTCACAGCTTAACTTTATGCCTTCACATTTTTACAACTTATCATTAAACCAACAACTTCAAATTCAAAAGGTGTCTTTTACTATATCTTCACAAATTGAAAAACATGTATGTCTACAATCATTTACAAGATGCCTTGTTCTTCTTTCACACAGGTCAACAGTAAGTCTACAATTTCATATCAAAACTACTGATTCATTTCCATCAGATGAAACCTTTGATCTGGACTACAAAGCAACTGCAAACAATTAAAAGGGATGGAACTCTTTAAAAGGATATGTAGTCTGTGAAGGGTATGTAGTATTGATATCAAGTAGCACACACACACACTTTCTGAATGATTCGGAACAATATTTATCAGAAATTGCTTAACACTGCATATTCAATTTTCATCTCATGGCACTTGATTTATTTTTCATAAAATTGTTGTACCTGTTTTGTTGTATGGATGTAAAATTTGGGGATATGAAAATATAGCAATAATTTCATAAGTTTCAGTTAAAGGTTTTAAAATATAGTTTTCCTTTAACCCTCTTGCATTCAGATTCTCTGAACACAAAATGCCCCTAGATTTTCCATTCTATCACGAAATCAGGTCAGGCACACATGCTTGCTAGCTTTTCCCTCCTTCTAAGTACATACCAGCAGCTACAATTACTTCCAGATTCTCAGCAGGGCTTCTACTTCTAGCCTGATAGAGCTTTGACATGTGGTAGCAATTAGTGATGATCACAGCCTGATGGAAATCTACTGTGTGTAAATCCCAGCAAATCGGGATTCAGAGGGGGCAATTATTCAATCCCAGCAAATCTGGGTTCAGACTAAGAGGGTTAGTATATGGAGAAACTGGCAGATATCCTTTGTAGAGTTTGGTCTCTGATGAATGGTGCATTTCTGGATGCAGCTGCTCCACTTCCAGTATGAAAAGCTGCCATCAAGTGTTTACCAGATGATGATAGATTTACTTCACAAATACTTGATTCAATCAGCATGGCTAAATATGATTTTAAAAATATCTTAGTACAAAGCAGATTTGACTTTGTGGGAGAGACAGTTATGTTCAAGTATTAATTTTCTTAAAGTATTTAAAAGTTCACAAAACAATGTTAAAATTTCACATATCAAAGCCTTCTTAATAGAAAATTTTGTTTAATGAATGGAGAAGTGATCCATGGGATAATAGAAAACACCTTTATTGTAGAAATTTGAAGATTGATTTTGGTAAGGAAAAATATATAACTTGTCTACCAGATAATATATGTTTACGCTTTAAAAAAAAATGTTGTAGTTGTCACAAGCTTCCAATTCAGGATGGGCATTTCCAAAACACACCACAGGAATAAAGAATGTGTTCAAAATGCAATATATTTGTTTTAGGGGATGAATTTTATTTTATGATGGATTGTTCCCACTTTATAAATTTACAACAAGATTTTAATCCTCAGCATTTTCTTCAACCCTTGTCCAGTTATAAATTTTGAAGGCTGATGAAATGTAAATCTCGAAAAGTTCTCCTGTGTCTCAAAATTCATAAGATGTGCAGGTATTTCTTGAAAATTCATTTGTTGTCATTCACATGTGTACATTGTGTATTTTGAAGAAATTGATATAGTTTAAAAATGTTTTGAGGTTTTAATGCTATTTGTTTGTCATTTTGTGATGAACTCGTTTTGTGGTGGCGCCATTGGAGGATGCAATTTCTGTCTTTTTTGCCTAGTGGTTATAAACATACACTTTGTTTTGTTTGAAATAAGAGACATATGATTGAGTTCTGTCTATTCAATAAGCTTATCAATATCTGTGTGCATATCACTCACAAGCTGGTTTGGACCACTGCTGTTACATTGAATTGATGTATCATTAACAAATATTTGACATAAACAATGAATATGCAGAGGTAGGCTGCTATTATTAGAGATAGAGAAAAGAAGTGGTCCTAGTATTGATCTTTGTGGTAATCCATATTTCATGGGTAATAAGGTGGATCTCCTAGGCCCAATTTCAACAAGCTGTTGATGATTACTGAGAAATGGGTGTAAAATCTTAATGCTTGGTTGGAAATTTTATGACATTTTAATTTTTGAATGAAAAGAGAAAGTTAAGTTATACTGCATATGAACGTTGCTCAACTGTATTTAGAGTTTTTGACACATTCAATGTGCCTGATAAAACATTTTTAAGGCAATATTACCTCCCCTTCAAAGGCTTTTATAAAGAGTGAGATTCCTTTTTATTGTTTGAAATTGCTGAGAATTCCAGAGAAAAGTCTGTATGTAATGGAAATGAAGCATAAGTTCTTATGTAAAATTGTAGACTGTGCTGTTTAGCTATCTGAAACGATGGTCTGGTGGACCAAAATGTTTGAAAGTAAGCTTTTATTTTCAAATTCTGAAGAGATATAGAAAAGGACACCTTTAAATTGTGGAATCGTTAGTCTAATATATAGGTTTTAAAATTTTGACGACAAGTTAAGCTTTGAGTTATGAACTGCAGATCTGTAGGGGGATCTGTCCCTAACTTGTAATGCTCCGAGCTTTGGAGTGATGTGTTGTCTATCTTCCCATGTTTGTGCTAGGGAGAAGCATAGGGAAGGGGGGGGGAGCAGGGGGGGAAGAAAGGGAGCAGGGGTGGGGGAGGGGTAGGGGGTCGTGGAGGGATGGGGGGGTTAGGGGGGCCGGGGGAGGGGGTGGGGAGGGGGGGGGGAGGGGGATGAGGGGTGGGGTGGGGGACCAAGGGGGGGGGGGAGGAGGGGGGGGGGGTGAGGGAGGGGGGAGGGTATTAATAATTTTTTTTAAATGCAAGAACAAAAATTTTGTTATTGGAATGAGCAAACGCAATTTCATCATCATAGTGTTACCTCGGTAGTATCCCCGCCAGAACCCCAAACCGTAGACGTCATAGGTGAAGGTGACAGGGACGTCAGGCTGGCGAAAGTTTTTGCAAGGGGGACCTCTGGAGGGCCGTGCGGGGTTTGTACAGCTTTTCCATCGTTTTCTCTGATACAACGCGTTTGCCGTCTGGGCCTTGACCTTTGGAGAGGTGAAAGGTCATCCACTTGGCCATGTCCTCTGCCGTGGTCACCACCGACCCTGACCCTGCCATCTCTGACCATTGGCTGGACAACAAACATGAGAGAGTATGGAAAACATCAGCCGCCGCTGTAGACTAGTGGTTAGGGCATTGGACTCGTAATCTAAAGGTTGCGGGTTCGATCCCAGCTTTCGGCTATGGCGATGTGCCCTTGGAAAAGGCACTTTACGGCTATTTTCTCACCCCACCCAGGTGTAAAAGGGGTACCAACCTTGTGTTGGGGGTTAACCCTGCGATAGACTGGCGTCCTATCCAGGGGGGAGTCTATGACTCTCAGTCGCTTAACGCCACAGAAACCGGGATAAGCACCGGCCTGATGAGCCTTAGGCTCGGGACAGACTTTAACTTTTTTTTTAAATGGAAAACATCAGGTCACTTTTAGAGTTGATTACATTACAAGGGGGAGGAGGGTGGGGGGGGGGGAGAGATAGCCTTGTGGTTACATCGTTATGTTGTTGTTTAACTGCCCGGTTTCGAACCACCACAGATACGCCTCGTTCAAAGGGAGTTTTTTTTCTCTCCTGGAGTTAACATCAGTACTGACTTCACTCCCCGCAAAAATCTCACCATCAGTAAGCCTCAAAGAGCTCTACCCGAGGAACAGGGAAAAAAACTCCAACAACAACCCTAAGCAAAACAGAAGACATACACACACACACACACACACACACACACACACACACACACACACACACACACACACACACACACACACACACACACACACACACACACAGAAACGAGAGGGGCGGGATAGCCTTGTGGTCAGAACATTGCGCTTGCAATTTGACGACCCGGGTTCAATTCCTGTTAGAGGGGATTTTTCCCTCGGAGTTAACATCAGCGCTGACTCCACTCTACCCACAAGTCCTTCGGATGAGACTGTAAACCGAGGCCCCGTGCGCGAACGCAGGCAGAACATTTTGCGCGCAAGTTAATTCCTGTTCCGCTTTTCCTACAATTAAGCCATTGTGTGCCGGTGGGAACAGATGAAAAGATTTACAAAACTGTATACACACGGGGTAAGGTAAAACGTAAAGGTGTCCCATAACCTATGTGGTCGTAGGGGAGCGAGGCATCAGAGACCTCAGCTTCTCTAGGGGCCAGCATATTGAAGGCGGCGCCCATCTCCTCTCCCTCGCTGCTTTACCTTCCCTGACCCTAAAGAGGGCAGGTACCCATTTACAGCTGGGTGATCTGGAGGACTGTACTGAAGCCAAGGCGCGCAAACGGTCACACATGGGGACTGGATGTAAAAAAAAATGCACATGAATGCTTATTCCCTTATCCTTGATATAAAAGAATATAAAAAAGAAAAAAGAAGAAGTGCTGACGAAATCAAATGTGGCGACACGGGTTTCCAGGTTCCGAAGTAGTTGAAGTAAGGGTGTGCCCGCCCTGTGCTGTCCTGAAGAGCATCCCTGGTGAAAGTGGACCTGCTCATCCCCAGAGGTTCGAACAAATGGCGCCTGACCAGATCCTCCCAGCGTCCTTTGCCGATCACTTCCGTCATGCGCATTGCCAGACCGTACATGAGATTGCTGTAGATGAAGACGTTTCTGAAACCTTCTGGCGACGTCAGATGCTTCAGCCGACTGGAGAAAAATAAAAATGAAGAAACATGGGTTAATTAATGATGGCACAGGGGATTGGATAGTCTGGTGGTTAGAATGATGCGCTCGTGATCTGCTGAACCGGGTTCGAATCTCGTTCAAGAGGATTTTTTCCCTCTAAAGATAACATCAATGCTGATTCCACTTCTTCAAAAGTCAATCGGATAAGACTATAAATCGAGATCCCGTGTAGCGAACGCACGCAGAACATCTTGCGCACACGTTAAATCCCGTTCCGCTTTTCGAAAGAGCAGGCCATTGTGTGCCGGTGGGAACGGACGACAAAATTGACAAAGCTGCATACACACAGGGTAAAGGTATAAGGTAAGGGTGTTCCATATCCTAGACGGTCGCAGGGGAGCGAGGCACCAGAGACCTCAGCTTCTCAAGGGGCCAGCATATTGAGGGCAGCGCCCATGGACTGGATGTAACAAAAGCACATGTGTGCTTATTCCACCATCCTCGAAATAAAAGAATAGAATAACAGAACGTGGAGTGGGTGGGTTGTAAGTCAAAAAGGACGATAACTCCTCCTCTCTGTTCTCCTTTACAGACTGGGGTGAGTAGTGCCTGGGTCTCTCCTGTGCTTGTAAGCTCTGCAGGAGGTCTGCCTGCTGGCCTAAGCTGACACAATCTGGCTTCAGAGCAGCTCATTTCTTTTGTGCCCATGATGCATGCTGGGTACGTTTGTGTCTTCAAAGCCCACTGAAAGCTGACATGAATTACAGGATCTTTAATATGCATGTTTAATCGGGAATAAATCAAGGCACTGGAAGGTTTGCTCTCGAAGTTGACCTGAGGTTTCGTAAAAATGCACTCCCTTTATTTACTGCTCTGCACTGGGCTGCATTACCCCCCCCCCCCCACACACACACACAAACATACAGATGACAAGATTTACAAAACTGCATACACACGGGGATTGGATATTTAAAAAAGCCCATGAGTGCTTATTCCATTATCCTCGATAAAAAAGAATAAATAAATAAAAAATAAAAATAAATACACACACACACACAAGAGTACTACTGACCCCTGCCCCCCACCTACCCCATCATCCCCCCCCCCCCCCCCACACACACACAAACAAACAAACACACACACACACCCACACCCACACACCACACCCACACCCCCTCCCCCCAACACACACACACACATAGAACACTACTGACTCTTTCAAATTGGCTCTAGTCAAACTGGGGTCGAAGCGGATCCTGTTGTAGGCGGGAATGGCCATTTTGTGAGACAGCAGATCCTCCACTGTAGCTTCCTGAGTCCGCACCTGGTCAGCAAACTGAAGATCATCCCCGAGAACCTCTCGCACCTTGGTAGACAAGTTGTACCTGGATGGAGAGAAATCGAAGAGATCCCACACCAATGACCCGGGTTTGATTCCCGTTCGAGGAGATTTTTCTCCTGGAGTTAACATAAATGCTGACTCCACTCTCCCCAAAAGTCTTTCGGATGAGACTGTAAACCGAGGCCCCGTGTGTGAACTCACGCAGAACATCTTGCGCACACGTTAAATCCTGTTCCGCTTTTCGTAAGAGTAAGCTATAAGCCATTGTGTGCCGGTGGGAATAGATGACATTTACAAAACTGCATACACTTGGGGACTGGATGTAAAAAAGCACAAGAGTACTTATCCTATTATCCTCGATATAAAAGAATATAAAAAAAAGTTTTTGTAGAACAACATACCTCGAGGAAGACCTGAGCAACCATTGTCCCAGATTATGATTATGTGCTTTCCCTCAGGTAAAGGTAAAAAGGTAAAGGTTTTCCCCTAACCTATGCGAGCGGTCGTGAAGGGAAAGTGAGGTGTCAGAAATGTCAGCGTCTCCAGTAAAGGTAAAAGTAAAGGTGTCCCATAACCTAGTCGGTCGTAGGGGAGCGAGGCATCAGAGACCTCAGCTTCTCTAGGGGCCAGTATATTGAGGGCGGCGCCCATCTCCTCTCCCTCGCTCCTTCACCTTCCCTGACCCTAAAGAGGGCAGGTACCCATTTACAGCTGGGTGAACTGGGGGAGCTGTAGTGTAGCCAAGGCGCGCAGACGGTCACCCATCCAATTGGCAACCACACTCAACGCTGCATACCATTGGCTGAGGGAAAGCGAGCATTCTGACCACTGAGCTATCCCGTCCCCATACTTTCCCTCAGACCGGTAAGAAAAAAAGGTAAAGGTTGTTCCCCAACCTATGTGAGTGGTCATTGTGGGAGAGTGAGGCATCAGAAACCTCAGCTTCTCTAGGGGCCAGCATATTTAAGGGCGGCGCCCATCTCCTCTCCCTCGCTGCTTTACTTTTCTTGGCCCTAAAGAGGGCAGATATCCATTGACAGCTGGGTGAACTGGGGGACTGTACTGAAGCCAAGGTGTACGAACGGTCACCCATCCACCGCCGTGACGCAACGACTCCTCAGGGAGCTATTATTCTGTTTGATCTTACAGAACTACACACACACACGGGTACTCGATGTATAAAAAGCACATGAGTGCTTATTCTATTATCCTCGATATAAAACAACAAATAAATAAATCATATTCATTCTCTTACGTCGAGGACAGTGGAATAAGCACTCATGTACATTGTCTAATTCCAGTCCCCGTGTGCATGCGGTTTCGTTAATTTTGTCATCCGTCCCCAAAGGCACAATTGGCCGACTCGTCCGAGAGGAGGAACAGGTTTTAACGTGTGCACAAGATTTTCTGGGGAAGAGAGATCGAGATTTGATTTGATTTTTTAGAGAGAGAGAGAGAGAGAGAGAGAGAGAGAGAGAGAGAGAGAGAGAGAGAGAGAGAGAGAGAGAGAGAGAGAGAGAGAGAGAGAGAGAGAGAGAGAGAGAGAGAGTACATGGGACAAGGACTAGATACACGGAGTATGCTAAAAACAGTGATCATTCCTGAAGGAATCCTGAAAGCTTAAAAACAAAACAACACACACACACACACACACACACACACACACACACACACACACACACACACACACACACACACACACACACAACACACACACACACACACGCATGGATGGATCGGTGGTATAGGTGGTAACTCGCCTTGCCTAGAAAGCAAAAAATGTCTGGGTCGGAGTGTGCGGTGGTTCGTATCCCGTTTGGGCCCAAAACTTTTTCCCCATCCATTAGACCCTGAGTGGTGGTCTGGGCGCTAGTCTTTCGGATGAGACGATAAACCGAGGTCCCGTGTGTTACACATCACTACTTAGCGCACGTAAAAGAACCCACGGCAACAAGGGGGTTGACCCTGGCAAAATTCTGTAGAAAAAAGCCACTCTGATGGGGAAACAAATACAGTTGCATACAGGAAAAAGAAGAAAAAATGGGTAGGCGCTGCACTTGTGGCGACGCGCTCTCCCCGGGGAGAGAGAAAGCAGCCCGAATTTCACGCCGAGAAATCTGCTGTGACCTAAAGTGGTATAAAAATAAAATAAAATACACACACACATACCCCCCCCCCCCCCAAACACATTCAACCCCCCAAAAACAACAACAACACTACAACAACCTAAAACAAACAAACCAACCAAACCAAACCCAACCCAAACCACAATCCAAAACTCCTGACCTGCCATCTTCTTCCATCACTTTGAGAAGCAGGGTGGCAGTGAAGGCTTTGCTCAGAGAGGCCACGCCGAAACGGGTCCGGTTCGTCACGGTCTCCCCCACACCCCCTCCCCCTCCTCCTGCTGCTGGTGCCGTGACGCCATAGCCGCGTGACACCAATACCTGTCCATCTCGAACGATCGTGACGGCCATTCCTATAGTGGTGGATGCTCGACAGGCCAGCAGATCAGTGACAACTTTGTTGATGGCGGCTTCGTCAAAGGCATGGCAAGGGACAGCGGTGATGAGAGCATTAATTAGGAGAAGAAGAAGGATGGTGACAAGGTGTTGCCTTCGTTTTGGGGTTGTTCTTTGACTTGTAGGGGGTACCATCTGCAGAAAACATCATTATCAAATCAAACCAATTTTTCATTTCCAGGTGGTACATTGAATAAGCATTGATTTGCTTTTTTTTTTTTTCATCAAGCCATCTATCTTAAGAAAAAAAATCCCAACAAAAAACGAAAGTATAGTACGTATGTTGGTGTTAGGTATTTTGTGTGTGTGTGTGTGTGTGTGTGTGTGTGTGTGTGTGTGTGTGTGTGTGTGTGTGTGTGTGTGTGTGTGTGTGTGTGTGTGTGTGTGTGTGTGTGGTGTGTGTGTGTGTGTGTGTGTGTGTGCGTGTGTGTTTGTGAGTGTGTGTGTGTGTGTGTTTGGGAATGTTTGTGTCAAGTTGAAACGTCTGAATTGTTACGTTTTGAATGAGTTAGCAGGCAATGTCAGTGCTAGAGAGGTAGAGAGGGAGAGAGAGAGAGAAACAGACAGACAGACAGATAGATTGACACGCACACACATGTACATATATATATATATATATAATATATATATATATATATATATTCATCTTCTATCATATATATATAGACATACATATAGACATATATATAGACATATATATATATATATATATATATATATATATATATATATATATATATATATATATATATATGCATTGATATCTTTTCTTGTTGTTGTTGTAGTTGTTGTTGGATGTTCTTCTTGTCCTTGTTTTTGTTTTCCTCTTCTTCTTCTTCTTCTTCTTCTTCTTCTTCTTCTTCTTCTTCTTCTTCTTCTTCTTCTTCTTCTTCTTCTTCTTCTTCTTCTTCTTCTTCTTTCTCTTCTTCTTCTTCTCCATCGCAATCTATCTTCGCAATTCTTCTTCTTCGTCGCAATCCTTCTTCGCAATTTTTCTTCTTCTTCTCAATTCTTCTTCTTCAAATTATTTTCAAATGACAATTTACTTTGCGTTGATGCTTTGTTTAATTCCTTTTCTTTCCTTTTCTTATTTTTCTCCTTCTCAGACCTCTCTTTCTCTCCCCCGCCCTCCTTGTGCCCTCTTCATTCTCCTTCTATCTTTTCTTCCTTCTCCTCCTCCTCACTTCTGTCCCCCTTTTCCTCCTCTCCTTTCTCCTCCATCTTATTTAACTCATCAACCTTGTTTAACTGTCTCACCCTTGTCTTATTATTTTTTAAATCTTTTTTTTATATTTCACCATATTTATCTGTCATGTGTTTAGGCCAAGAAACTCTGTACTAACTTTAACATCAGTGAACTTTGAGATAACTCATCCCGCTTTTTGTAGAGCATTTATTTTATTTTATGTTTTATTTTATTTTATTTATTTATCTTATTTTTTATTTTGTAGAGCAGAAGAGGGGGTGGGGGGAGGGGGGTGTAAAGAAGATAAAGGGGTAAAGAGGACTTTTTGTTTATTAATTTTTTGAGTCGTTGTCAATTAATCAATGTCCAAACACACGTGTTTTGCTTTAAGAGGGGGGAGTTTTAATTGATACCCCCATATTTTGTCATCTATAACAATTGTAAAGACGGCTTTTGTGTTTTATCAAGTGAAGTCTAAAACACTTTAATCATCCCATGAAAGGCATTTACAATACTGACAGGCACATTGACACGAATCGTAATCTCGAAAGACACACAAAAAGCGATACATTTCAGATTGGTTTAAACACTCCAAGATAACTTCAGATAAAATTATCACACACATTGCTGAAATGTGGAGAGCATTTCAATGCACCAGTCGACGATACGTACTCACTCATGATGATAAAGAGAGTGGGTACTTAACGGACAACGCGTCT
>CM060330.1:5237796-5247796 GCA_030674155.1 Stramonita haemastoma
AGAGAGAGAGAGAGAGAGAGAGAGAGAGAGAGAGAGAGAGGAGAAGAGAGAGAGAGAGAGAGTTACCAGCCACCATGGCGCAGTGGCTTGTGCTTTGGATTGCTAGCTTGATGGTTAAATGTCCTTGAGTTGTTGTTTTTTACGGACTCCAGCCGACTCCTACGTACAGCGATTGTGCTGTGGGCTCAGTGGAAGACTGGGACTGTGGAGCTTCCTCCACTTTATGGATGCGATTTGAAGAGGGCTTGTCTGTCAAGCTACCTGACCAACACTGCAGGTGTCTGTTATCTCTCGGGCCTGATAAACCCAGGGGATACAATTATCATGACAGGAAGCGTAGAATACAGCCCTGTGAAAGTTTGTGCACCTCAGTGGGCTACCAATCTCCCTCATGGCAAACCTTTAGATTTGTAGCCTAGCCGAGGAATGGAATAAAGCCCATTGATCATCATGCCATGCAATGTTCTTTGTTTCAAGGAGCAAACACCTGATTCTTCATATAGTTTTGCATTGTTAGCTCCGTAAGTGTTATGACTAAGATAGTATAATATGTCTTTACCCTGCTTATGCCACATTCTTGTGAAGAGAGCAGTAGACCACACAGAAAATGACGTTATACAAAGTTTGTTTGTGTTTGGAAAAAAAAGGTTGCAATTCTTAGGCTTTCTTCAAATTTGTGTAAATTGAGAAACAGCCGGGTTTTTTCTCTCTCAAAAAACTTTATATGATAGCTGATGCGCTTGTTAATGTTGTACAAATTTTCTAGTGTAACACTGCTAATATAAAATAAAAAATACCGTGGGTTGAATCCAAAACTGAACTGCGGTGTGCAGCCTGCAATAACTCAACACAGACCACACTCCAGCTTTAGAAATATATACAAAGTGATGGCTCGTTGATGGTACAGTCCCTAAATGGGACAGCTTCACTGAGAATCGATTACAATCAAATCAAACTAGTTTTACTTTTTGGCCTATTTCCTATTGCACACCACTCCCCTTCACACACACACACACACACACACACACACACACACACACACACACACACACACACACACACACACACACACACACACACACACACACACACACACACACACACACACACACACACACACAACACACACACACACAAGTAGAAAAATCTAACAACTCGTTTTTGTTACAGACTAGCTCCTGACTCAGAGTTCGTAATTTTGCACAAATTTGGTAAGTTTAAAGTGAACATTTTTTCAGCAACAAACACACTCCTTCATGTTTTTCTCATCTGCGATCCTCCCAACCACAATATACACGCGCGAGATCATCGACATAGGAAAACAAACAAATTTCAGATGATTATTTTTTTTCCAACTTTCTCAGGACTACCCGACATCAATTTTTGTCTTTAAAAAAAAACCCACCCAAAAAATCCAACAACAAACAAACAAAAACCCCCCACAAAACAAACCAAAACAATCATGCTGTACATTTTTTATACCATAAATGATAAAAAAAATTCTATGAAGGTTAAAACTCTCCGGAAGACAATACTTTATCTGGAACTATAGCAGAAGCGTAACCGAAAGTGCGGAAGATAGGCTAGCGGAACAGGAAGCAGTTAGGCCCTAGGCCTACCAGATAGTGAAGAAAGGTAGCCTAGTAGTGAGTGGCCTTGGCTAGGCCTATAGCCTATAGACTAGCTCAAGCTGGACTGAACACACTTAAACTCTGGAGATGCCAGCACCCTGATTTACACACACACACACACACACACACACACACACACACACACACACACACACACACACACACACACACACACACACACACACACACACACACACACACACACATACACACACACACACACTACACAAACACACACTCTACCCACACAGAACCATCCCCCCACACTACATTACCCCCCCCCTCCCCCCCCCAAACCCCACACACACACACTCAAAACCAGACGCGCACTGGACCCCTTAGGAATAGGCCTAAGAGGAAGAGAGGGAGCAGAAACAGCTGGAGACCGGCGGACAGAGTACCAGCCTGGGAGCAGCAGAAAGAGTGAACAGCCCAGAGGGGATGAGATGAAGGGACGTCAAGGGCCCAGGTGTCTGTCTCTCCTCGGCTCCTGGGGGTGTATATAATAGCAGGCCTAGGGGCCACAAGGCTGTAAATCAAGTCTGTGAAACTCTCCTACAACCAGCTGAAGTAGTCTAGTCTTGTTTATTTCCCATGTCGGCACCAACAGGGTGCCAGCTCCAAGACTGTTGCTGTTGTGAGTGATTTATTACCCCCGTGGGGATGTCGTGGAGAGGGTGGGGGTGGTAGTGGTGGTGGTGGTGGTGGTGGTGGTGGGGGGCGCTGTCAGTATAAATAGCATCCCCCCCCCCCTTCTGGAAATTCAATCCTTAAATCATAAATCTCTGCTGAGATGTAAATTTAATCGCAGCAACAACTGGAAATTCTGTGCTAGGGATTTCCTCTTTTCTATCCCTCTATTTGTTTCTGGCTTGTTCGTTTTCGGCCTGTCACCTCTTTCTTGTCTGTTTTCTGCGTTCTTGGTCCATACTCATGCCGGGTTTTTAAAAATATTTATTATTATTATTATTATTATTTTTAGAAAGACATAAAGGATAGCAATTCCCTTCCACGCTGGTCGGATGCCTTGGGCCTGACTTGTCAGACGCTTAACGTTGACGGCAGCACAAGGCATTTTCGGTCCTATGTCAGACAGCAATGGTAGCTGAATAACACAGGTGCCCAAGACGTCCACCTGCCGAACAAGCAAAGTCTGTGGTTCTGCCCCAAAAGTTTGTGGGTGTTCAAATGAACATTCTTAGAGTCCAGAGATGCAGGATTCTTCTTCTAGTACTGGAAACTTCTTCTTTACCTTCATCTGTCCCGTAGTCCCGTGGACCATGGGGGCACAACTGAAGGTTTTGCAACCAGCTTCCTCCACTTCCCAAAGGTCCTCCGCCTTCCGAAGTAGATCGTTCCACTCAAGGCCTGTCCACTCTCTGATGTTGTCTTCCCATCGTTTTCTCTATCTGTCTCTTCGTCTCCCTCCCCTTACTGTTCTCTGTAAGACTGTCTTGGCCAGTCCAGATGATCGTGTGACTGGAATCTTGACCCAGGCCAAATGCTCTGGCAGTGCTGAGGTTATCAAAATGCTGTTGGTTTGAAGTTGGTAAAAGTAAAGGTGTCCCATAACCTATGTGGTCGTAGGGGAGCGAGGCATCAGAGACCTCAGTTTCTCTAGGGGCCAGCATGTTGAGAGCTGTGCACATCTCTCCCTCGCTGCTTTACCTTCCCTGAACCTCAAGCGGGAGGGTACCCATTTACAGCTGGATGAACTGGGGGACTGTACTGAAGCCAAGGCGCGCAAACGGTCACCCATCCGACCGGTAACCACGTTCGATCCTGCTTTACCTTTGCTTGGGGGAAGCGAGTGCTCTGATCACTGAGCTATCCTGTCCCCTTCTAAAATCTAAAGCTATCAATAGAAGTTCTGTGCTATTAATACAAGTTCTGTGCTGGTCAGTGTTGTCATGCGCCAAGATAGAGGACAGAGGAGATTACTTGTTATTGATATGTCAACACTAAACTATTCTACATACTGAGATCATCTTTGAACAGTCAAACTCGTACCACCACCAGTTATTGAACCCGTGTATAAATATATCTAGCCCATTCAGCTGACCCTGATCACTCTATTTTTACATGCATAGACAAAACTGTATGAAATTATCTCCGGAGACGGAAGATGGCTACCTTGATGATAAGCACTAACGGCCACATTCGCGAAATTCCACCAATGGTGAACCTCAGAGCTCCAGCCGAGCGAGGAAAGAAAAAAAAAGTTGTATGAAATGGAACTGTGATTTGTTGTGAATCAAGCAAAAGAAACTGTCATACTGACATCTGTCACAATAGGAAGATAACCAGTTGTGAGTCATCTGCCTTCACTTATGTAAATAGGTTGATTAGTACTTAAAAATTGCAAACCAAGATATTGACACTGATCAATTAGGTAATGAGTTCATTATAGGTACAGGTAAAGGGACTTTGACATATGTATATATATATATATATATATATATATATATATAATATATATATATATATATATATATATATATATATATATATATATATATATATATATATATATATAGTTTATTTATTTATTTCGAGGATAATGGAATAAGCACATGTGTGCTTTTTAACATCCAGTCCCCGTGTGTATGCAGTTTTGTAAAGTTTGTCATCTGTACCCACCGGCACACAATGGCCTACTCTTACAAAAAGCGAAACAGGATTTAACGTGTGCGCAAGATATTTACGACAAGGTGCTTAATTAAAACACTAGCTGGCATGAGAAGAATGTGTTGCGGACTGCAAATCATGCCAACTACTACTCTATAAGATCCAACTCCGAATGGGCTCAAACCCAGTCCCCTTACACAGAATAGAAGGGGCGGGGATAGCCTACTGCCAGTGGTTAGAGTTTTGCGCTCGTGATCTGAGGGCTCGGGGTCGAGTCACCGGTAAGGTTCCCATTCCAGGGGATTTTCCCTCTGGAGTTAACATCAGTACTAACTCCACTTCCTCGAAAATCCTTCGGATGAGATAATAAACCGAGGCCCCGCGGGTGAATGAACGCAGAGCATCTAACCCACATGTATATTAAAACACGTTCTGCCTTTCAAAAGAGTAAGCCATTTGTAGCAATAAGAACATATGACAAAATACATATTACAAATATTTAAAGTGTTTTTCTGCAATATATGTTGTCAATTATTTATGTAAAATATCATTATATATAAATTTACATATACAATATACATAATACATACCTACGTATATACATATATATATATATATATATATATATATAGAGAGAGAGAGAGAGAGAGAGAGAGAGAGAGAGAGAGAGAGAGAGAGGAGAGAGAGAGAGAGAGAGAGAGAGAGAGAGAGAGGAGAGAGAGAGAGAGAGAGAGAGAGAGAAGATAGGTATAGATATAGATATAGATATAGATAGATATAGATATAGATATAGATACACATTATATATAATAGTACTTGAAAAATCAAATCATTGAACGAAAGACTGAAAAACGGACAGACAGACCAAAGAACAGAAGAACCGAGAGACAAAAAGCAGAGAAACAGCTGCTGTTAACTCGGCATACTAAGACTCTCCTCGTCCTTATTCTTATGAGTAGAGAAATTGAGAAAAGCAATATACGTGTATTTGTACCAGCTATAAACAAACAACACCAAGACAGTAAACAGGGGGTAAGTAAAAAGATAATTCCTATCATTGTGAAGACAGACAGACAGACAGACAGACAGACAGACAGACAGACAGACAGACAGACAGACAGACAGAGAGAGAGAGAGAGAGAGAGAGAGAGAGAGAGAGAGAGAGAGAGAGAGAGAGAGAGAGAGAGAGAGAGAGAGAGGAGAGAGAGAGAGAGAGAGAGGAGAGAGAGAGAGAGAGAGGAGGGGAGGGGGGGGAGAGAGAGAGAGAGAGAGAGAGAGAGAGAGGAGAGGAGAGAGGAGAGAGAGAGAGAGAGAGGAGAGAGAGAGAAGAGAGAGAGAGAGAGGAGAGAGAGAGAGAGGAGAGAGAGAGAGAGGAGAGAGAGAGAGAGGGCAAAGGCAAAGGCAAAGGCAAAGTATTTTATTCGAGGATAATAGATAAGCACTTGTGTGCTTTTTTACATCCAGTCCCCGCCCTTTTCAGGGTTACATCAAATTGAGAAGATACTAAACAATAAACTTTACGCAATACCAAACAACACCCAAGAATAAGGACACTATATATGAAAAGGTAATAAAAAAAAAATGCACTCGATCAGAAAACAAAAATCTGAAGTCACAATAAAAGATTTTGATTATGGAAGAGAAGAAAGCGTTAATGGATAAAGAGCAAACAAGAGAACAAAATGAAATAAACAACTCAAGAAAAAACATCAAACCACCACCATCTGTCAAAAATTATACATGTGATATAAATCATACATTTGGATAAAGGGGAAATTTTAAGAACTAATATCCTTATTTGAGGGGGGGGGGGGGGGGAGACATACTACCAATAAAAATATAATTAAAATAAATCAGAATTATTATCATTATGGTTTTTTTTTTTTACATAGAACATCCTAGATGTTTCAAAATAGGCAAAACATTTTTATCAATCGGATAATGTTCTACATACACTCACACACAGACACACACAGACGCACACACACACACACACACACACACAGACGCACACACACACACAGACACACACACATAGACACACACAGACACACACACATTCACACACACATATACACAGAAACATACACTCAATCACACACACATACACACACACACACTCACACGCACGTACACACAAACACACACACACAAACACACACACACATATAGACACACACACACATATAGACACACACACAAACACACAAACACACACACACACACAACACACACACACACACACACACACACACACACACACACACACACACACACAACACATTTTCACTGGTTCTCGCACATTTCATAAAAAAACCACTTCATTCTAAGGAAATATATGCCTTGAATTCTGAGTGAAATCATAACCGAACGGAACACAAGAGGAATCTATCCGCTGTAAGGCACATATTTTGGGACATATATACCCTAATATCTTATATCTTATCAATCTTCTGAGCACAATCATAAAAAGTATGTTTCTAATTATATTTTATGTGGTAGTGGACAAAATTGTTCAGTGTTATTTTATCCTTTTTTTTACGATCATTAATTAAAATTTTACATGGAAATCATTACATTCATCACACGTAATTATCAAAAAGGGAGTACAAGATATGAACAAACATTTCTCAATATGGATGGTAAAGAGGAGAGAGGAGAGAGAGAGAGAGAGAGAGAGAGAGAAGGAGAGAGAGAGAGAGAGAGAGAGAGAGAGAGAGAGAGAGAGAGAGAGAGAGAGAGAGAGAGAGAGAGGAGAGAGAGAGAGAGAGGAGAGAGAGAGGAGAGCGAGAGCGAGCGAGAGAGAGAGAGAGAGAGGAGAGAGAGAGAGAGAGAGAGAGCGAGCGATTGTTCTTCTTCTTCGTCAAACGCTGAGACAGCAACTAATGCTGTATGTTACATAAGCAAAAATGGGTCAAGCTGCCGTTAAGCGCCTGACAGGTCAGGCCCAGCGCATACGATTTTAGCATAAGAGAGAATTGTTATCTTTTAAGTCTTTCTGGGACAAACAAGGCAGGAGAATGGACCAAGAAGGCAGAAAATAGACAAGAAGGTCACAGGAAGAAAAGGAACAAGGTAGAAAAAAGGGAGTGATAGAAAAGAGGACATTTCTAGCATAGAGTTGCCGTAAGGTGGGGTTGTTATTTGTACTGACAGGGCCCTGGCATCCATGGGGGAGATTGATTGATTGATTGATTGATAATCTGTATTCCTAAGGGCTACAGATAGGTATACATTTTTTTCATCCAGCTCTTGCCCTGAGAAGAGACTATCATCAATAATCCCAACTTAATAGTTTCAAGCAAGCATAAACAAAGTCATTTTGATAATTATAAGCGAGAGAGAGAGAGAGAGAGAGAGAGAGAGAGGAGAGAGAGAGAGGAGAGAGAGAGAGAGAGAGAGAGAGAGAGAGAGGAGAGAGAGAGAGAGAGAGAGAGGAGAGAGAGAGAGAGAGAGAGGAGGAGAGAGAGAGAGAGGAGAGAGGAGAGAGAGAGAGAGAGAGAGAGATTTGCTTTTTTTCTTTTACTTCATTTAAATCTTTTTTTTATATTTTAGATACAGAAAATACGGTTAAATTGCTCTTTTAAAACAAACAAACAAACTAAAACTGAGAAGTAAGTAAACTCTATGACAGCTGTGAATCTCTGTCTGTACTGTGATGGACTGATCATTAGTGTCATTTTCATCCTCACCAGTCTCAAGTTCTCAGATGTAGGCTTACACTACAGTCATCGCAACTTTCAAAAATCAAATTTGACTCTGTTCTCATCTGCGCTGCTATTTATTTATTTTAGGTTTTTTCACTGTATTTATTTCTTATTTCTTATTTCTTCATTCTTTTATATCGAGGATAATGGAATAAGCACTCATGTGCTTTTTTTTTTTATCCAGTCCCCGTATGTTTGCAGTTTTGTAAATTTTGTCATCTGTTCCAACGGCACACTATGGCCTACTCTTACAAAAAGCGGAACATGATTTAACGTGTGCGCAAGATGTTCTGCGTGCGTTCGCATACAGGGCCTCGGTTTACAGTCTCATCCGAAGGACTTGTGGGGAGAGTGGAGTCAGCACTAATGTTAACTCCAGGGGAAAAAAAATACCCTCGAACGGGAATTGGACACGGGTCGTCAAATAGCGAGCGCAATGTTCTGACCACTAGGCTATCCCGTCCTCATTGTGATAGAGTGATCATAAGTGTCATTTTCATTTAGTGTCATTTAGTGTCATTCATTAGTGTCTCATTTTCATTTAGTGTGATTCATTAGTGCCATTTTCATTTAGTGTCATTTAGTGTCATTCATTAGTGTCATTTTCATTTAGTGTCATTTAGTGTTATTCATTAGTGTCATTTTCATTTAGTGTCATTCATTAGTGTCATTTTCATTTAGTGTCATTTAGTGTCATTCATTAGTGTCATTTTCATTTAGTGTCATTTAGTGTCCTTCATTAGTGTCATTTTCATTTAGTGTCATTTAGTGTCATTCATTAGGGTCATTTTCATTTAGTGTCATTTAGTGTCATTCATTAGTGTCATTTTCATCCTCACTAGTCGCTATAGTTTTCAGATGTAGGCTTACACTACAGTCATCGCAACTTTAAAAAAATCAAATCTGACTCTGTTCCAATGTGCACGTTTATTTATCTATCTATTTATTTATCTATTTATTCATTAATATATTTATTCATTCTTTTTTTTTATTTTTTTACTGTATTCGAGGTGTTAGCCCCACACAGGGCCCCTGTGTGGTAGAAGGTAGCTAGGCTATAACAAGATGTTGTTGTTGTTATTGTGCGTTCCCCAGCTTAACATTCTGGGCCGGTTAGCCAGAATGTGCACTCTGACTCATTCATCCCACCTGGGAATCACTGTGAGATTGAAATTACATTAATTAATTAACATTTACACCACTTTTAAGTCACGGCAGATTTTTCTGCGTGAAATTTGGGCTACTTGCTCTCCCTAGGGAGAGCGCGTCGCCATAAAAGCAGCGCCACCTATTATTTTTCTTTTCTTTTCCTGTCTGCAGCTGTATTTGTTTCCCTATCAGAGTGGATTTTATCTACAGCATTTTAGCCATGGACAACTCTCTTGTTGCCGTGGGGTCTTTCACGTACACTAAATAATGACGTGTAATACACGGGATCTCGGTTTATCGTCTCATCCGAAAGACCAGCACCCAAACCACCACTCATGGTCTAATGGATGGGTGAAAAGTTTTGGGCCTAAACGGGATTCGAACCACCGCACATTTCGACCCGGACTTTTCACTTTCTGGACAGGTGCGTTATCTCTAGACCACCGATCCACCACTAGAAACTGCACACTGAGTGGGTAGTTTGCGGGTATGGCTGTTTTTAACACGCGCTAGGCTATCACGGGGACGAGATAGCCTAGCGGTCAGAACATTGCGCTCGCAATTTGACGACCCGGGGTCAATTCCCGTTCAAGGGTAGTTAACCCTGGAGTAAACATCAGTGCTGACTCCACTCTCTCCCAAAAGTCCTTCGGATGAGACTATAAACCGAGGCCCCGTGTGCGAACGCACGCAGAACATCTTGCGCACACGTTTAAATTCTGTTCCGCTATTCGTAAGAGTAGGCCATTGTGTGCCGGTGGGAACAGATGACAGGATTTACAAAACTTCATACGCGCGGGGACTGGATGTAAAAAAAGCACATGAGTGCTTATTCCAGTATCCTCGATTAAAAGAATAAATAAATAACAAGATGACTGGACTCGA
>CM060330.1:5252796-5255296 GCA_030674155.1 Stramonita haemastoma
TTATCAGTTGTCAGCCACTAACGGGTTTTTGTTTATGTAAGGAATTCCACGCCGGGCAGCCTCCCTCCCTCCTCCCCTCCCCTCCCGGTCGAGGAAATTTTTCTCCCGTAGTTAACATCAGTGCTGACTCCACTTCCCCAAAAGTCATTCGGATGAGACTTTAAACCGAGGCCCCGTGTGCGACACGCACGCAGAACATCTTGCGCACACGTTAAATCCTGTTCCGCTTTTCGTAAGAGTAGGCCATCGTGTGCCGGTGGGAACAGATGACATTTACAAAATTGCAGATACACGGGGACTGGCTGTAAAAAAGCACAAGAGTGCTTATTCCATTATCCTCGATATAAAAGAAAAAATCAAATCAAATCAAATCAAATCCCCACTCCCCCATCAATCTTGACCTGTCAGCATCTTGACCCTTCAGCCACTACCCAGTCTCTGTAGTAGTAGCCGTGAATGGAATGCAGTTCCAGATTACCCAACAGATTACTGCATTGGTCTTCCAGCTCTCACCTCCCCTCTCTATCCTATCCTCCCCCCCCCCACTCGTGAGAAAGTAGTCGCTTGAGAAATTAGTTGGTTTTGGAATGGTGTAAGAGTGTGTGTGAAGATGTGGCTTATTTCTTGACTGTGGAAATGGAAGGTGGAGAGAATTCGGATTCTGATCAAGGTGTATCATACCTGTGTCACCTATGTGTGACATGTCATGTGATACTTGGACAGAAGTGCAAACATAATGTAATTAGAGAACATGTTAATACTATCTGTATATAAAAAGTGTGCAAAACAGTGTGGGGCTTGCTCTCTTTATTGGTGTGTGGTAGTCATACACAGTCTACAAAAAAGAGAATAAACTGTTGATGTGTTGGGGACAATCATGGTGACAATGGTGACAGTTCTCATGGAGTATTCACATAAACAATGCAAGGGGATGTACATGAGGCATCAGTTGGTGAGTACAAGCACGAAACATACAACTGGCTAGAAAAATAGTGATCTGCATGGAGTGCATGATGGCATACCTGTTTTTTTTTTGGTTTTTTTACTGTCAACTTACCTGTCATCTGTCATGTTACTGTGAAGTGTCAACATGGTCACCAACACCACCTCACATCAATTTCCTATACAATGATATATGACGTTCTTTGGTTCATATAATATGGGCTACTGCCGTAAGTCTGTAAAGTAAGTACCCCATTATGCAAAGTGTTTTGGTCTGAAAATCCGGGAATGAAGGGAAGAAACAGACAAGAGGAACCTGGGAATAAAGGGAAGCAATAGCAAGTGTAAACTGGGGAATGAAAGAGCTATAAATCCTTGAATCTAAGAAGTTACCTTACCTTGCCTTGCCTTGCCTTGCCTTGCCTTGCCTTGCCTTGCCTTCTCTCTCTCTCTCTCTCTCTCTCCCCTCTCTCTCTCTCTCTCTCTCTCTCTCTCTCTCTCTCTCCTCTCTCTCTCTCTTCTCTCTCTCTCTCTCTCTCTCTCTCTCTCTCTCTCCCCTCTCTCTCCTCTCCCCTATCTCTGTCTGTCTGTCTGTCTGTCTGTCTCTATATCTCTCTCTGTTCTTCAGCTATAGCTCCGAGGTTCACAAATAGTGAGATTTTTGCATATGCGGCCCCCTCCCCCATACGTGAAAGAATAAAAGAGACGTGACAAACTTGGATGTTGCATCAGTGGACAAATTCTTTCGAATTGCACTTATGCGCTGTAATTGATAGTAGCAGCACTGGCCGGTCTGGGTGATTAAATTTTTCATAGAGAGTGTGTTGTTGAGAACTACACCTAAATATTTCACAGAGCTGGACAAGGGAATTCTTCTGAAGATGTCGTAATTAGGAAAACTTCTGTTCCGTTCCTATGAGCATAGCTTCAGTTTTATCAACATTTAGCTGTGTAACTTGTTCTGAAGTCATCAAGTTTTGAATATCTTGAAGGCAGTAGGCCATGTTTGTCAAGAGGGGAAGGCAAGTTTTCAAGAGTGTCACTGCATTGAAGCTGAGTATCGTCAGCACAGAAATGATGATCAATAATCATGATGGTGGTGGTTTGTTACATGTGAGAGTGGCGCCGTGTAGAGAATGAAGAGAGCAGGACCCAGAACTAATCCCTGTGGGACTCCACATTTTCCCCCTCCCCACCAGCAATACAAAAACAAAACAAAAAGGTAAAAAAAAAAAAACAAGAAAAAAACAACGAAAAGACAGAAAATACACCCCCAAACTCTCGAAGATTGAGAACACAAGCAAGTGTAAAGATAAGAAATAGCCATTCCGAATGAATGAGGGGCAGACAAACTCTGTTCACTTGTCTGTAAACATTTCTACTTTGCATCAGTGTCCTATAGAATATATTCGGTATTCTCAAAAGCTATCAGCTGCATGACCAGGCCTGTTAAATCAGCCAGAAATGGAGACAGCGTGATGGGTAGGCTTATATATATATGTATAAATATAAATAAATAAATATATATATAAAATAAATATATATGTTTATTTATTAT
>CM060330.1:5265296-5277796 GCA_030674155.1 Stramonita haemastoma
GTTAGTAATCTTTCGGATGAAACGATAAATCGAGGTCCCGTGTGTAACATGCATTTAGCGCACGTAAAAGAAACCACAGCAACATGAGAGTTGACCCTTGCAAAAATTGGAAGAGAAAAGCCAAGCAGACAGGGGGACAAAAAGATACACATGCAGACAGGAAAAGAAGAGAAAATATTGGGTGGCGCTGCTCATGTGGCGACAAGCTCTCCAAGGGGACAGTAGCTCAAATTTTACGCAGAGAACTCTGCTGTGGCTTAAGGTTGTATGCAGTCCAAACTAGCGGCCATAGCTAGTCTGTTTTTGTGCGAAAGAAGGGTTTAAAGCATAAGCTTTGTTGTATCTAATTTTTTGTGACCTTTTTTTTTTTACCGTGACTAATGTGCGGTCATTAGCAAATTGTAATGTTAGTGGAGAAAATCCTGAACAGGAAGTTTGAGATTTTTTGAGATGAAAGACACCCCCAAAACAAATAAACAAACAAATAACACAAAAAGAAACAAGAAAAAAGATTTTTCTAGAAATGTTTACTAACAGACCCTCGATAAAAATGTAATTTAGAATCATAAAGGTCATTGGTCTTATTTGATTTGAAGGGATTTGAGATGACAACATTGAAATTACATGTAAAATGAATACCATGCAGATTTTAAAGAAATAGTCTGTATTCATTGTATGTATTAAGAAATCCGCATGACAGATGTTTTACCATCTGCATACATAACCCAATGCACACGTGATGTGCAGGATGCATGTCGAGTATATTATATCCCTGTCGTCTTGATTGCAGGAAAAATGGCGTAGTTTTAGGATGCATTGTACACACCAGGTATTCCGATGTGTCTTATTAGTTAATATTACAAACTAAAATTGATACAGCTTTATAATGAATTGTACACACCAGGTATTTCGATGTCAATTGTCAGTCTTATTACTGGCTAAAATTGATCGCAAATGCATGTAAAGTATTGTACATGCGTCACACACACACAAAACCTCAAATGCATGTAAAGGTAGGTGCGACACACACACACACACACACACACACACACACACACACACACACACACACACACACACACACACACACAAAACCTATTTTCCCGACCCACATCTTGACTTGTGTACAACAAATTGAATTCGAGTAAACTGCCTAGGTATGCAGGAACTTGTTAAAAGCATGAACCCCCACGTGTATGCACAGAGCTTTTCTCCATTAGCAGGTATGGATGGGGTCATCGGAATTTCCAGCACTGCAGTCAGTCTCTGTGTGTGGTTGAGCATACAGCCACATAGGCAAAGGCTTACCAAGGATGAACCTCGGTGCTCTTGCCAACACAGAGAAGAGAGAGAGAGAGAGAGAGAGAGAGAGAGAGAGAGAGAGAGAGAGGAGAGAGAGAGAGAGAGAGAAACAAGGCAAAGCAAGGCAAGGCAAGGCAAGGCAAGGCAAAATTCTTTTATTCGAGGATAATAGATAAGCACTCGTGTGCTTTTTTACATCCAGTCCCCGCCCTTTTCAGGGATAACATTAAGATAGAAAAAAATAAAAATAATAGCCACAACTACACAACAACAATTACAATGATCCAAATACCAAAAGTAAGGAACCATACCAAGTATCAAACAGGCAAGAAATAACACAGAGATACAATATTAAGGTAATGTTATAAAAAGTCACTCATTCAGAAACGAAAAAGAAGTAAGAATCAATGATAATTTTGATTTGAATAAAGGAAAATAAACAAAAACAAAACAAACAAAAACAAAACAAAACAACAAAAAAAGCGCAATAATTAAAGAGCAAACATGAGAATATGATGAGGTTAAATGACTGAAGACATCAATCCACCACCATCTATCATCAAAATAAATCCCATAAAACAGAAGATTTTGATAAAAGGGGAGAAAAAACAACAACAGGTAAGGAATAAGACAGAGATACAATATTGAGGTAATGTTACAAAAAGGCACTCATTCTGAAACAAGAATATGAAGTAAGAATCAATGATGATTTCGATTTGGAAAACACACACACACACACACACACACACACACACACACACACACACACACACACACACACACACACACACACACACACAACACACACACACAAACAAATAAGCAAACAAAACAAAGCAACCAAAAAAACAACAACAAACAAACAAAAAAAAGGGGGGGGGGGGGGGGCGCAATAATTAAGGAGCAAACATGGGAATACCATGAGGTTAAATGACTGAAAACATCAATTCACCACATCTATCATCAAAATAGTCCCATAAAACATAAGTTTTGATAAAAGGGGAGAAGCACAACAAAACAGGTAAGGAATAAGACAGAAATACAATATTAAGGTAATGTTATAAAAATGCACTCATTCAGAAACAAAAATATGAAGTAAGAATCAATAATGATTTTGATTTGAAGAAGAAAAACAAACAAACAAACAAATAAACAAACAAAAAGAAAACACGGCAACAAACAAAAAACAAGCAAACAAACAAAAAAACAAGCAAACAAACAAACAAACAAACAAACAAACAAACAAACACAAACAAACAAACAAACAAACAAACAAAAAAAAAAAAAAGAAAAGAGGGCGCAATAATTAAGGAGCAACATTAGAATACGATGAGGTTGAATGACTGAAAACATCAATCCACCACCATCTATCATCAAAATAGTTCCATAAAACATAAGTTTTGATAAAAGGGGAGAAAGAACAGCAACAATAACAAAAAACCCAACTCACACACACACACACACACACACACACACACACACACACACACACACACACACACACACACACAGACAGAGGGAGGGAGAAAGAGAAGGGGGAGAAGGAGAGGGGATATAATTGGTTTATTATTTTTGAGAGAGAGAGAGAGAGAGAGAGAGAGAGAGAGAGAGAGAGAGAGAGAGAGAGAGAGAATATGCAAGCGCTTTGATTTGTTTTTGCAAGATATAGGCTATATAAATTCCATGTATTATTATTATTATTATTATTATTATTATTATTATTATTATTATTATTATTATTATTATAGAGGGGAGGGGGGAGGAGGGAGGGGAGAGGGAGAGAGAGAGAGAGAGAGAGAGAGAGAGAGAGAGAGAGAGAGAGAGGAGAGAGAGAGAGAGAGAGAGAGAACAATTACGAAATAGCTTACAATAACGAAATTTTATTGCTTTAAGCTGGTAAGCTGCGATGCCATTGTATGGCATGGAAGCCACGGCATTGTTCTTCGTAATGTACAGCCAAACACGAAATTTTTTACTGTCTAGATATGTTACGGCATTCCGAAACTTTATTGTGTCAAGTCTTTGTCACATACACTGTCAGCCAAGATGAAACTGGAGGTGGTCAAGGGAGAGTCGCCAAAATCCCGTGAAGCACGTGCTAGGGTCTCCCTGTGTAACACATATACGCACGCACGCACGCGCGCACACACACATAGACACACACACACACACACACACACACAGACAGACAGACAGAGAGAGAGAGAGAGAGAAAGAGAGAGAGAGAGAGAGAGAGAGGAGAGAGAGAGAGAGAGAGAGAGAGAGAGATAGCATATGCCCTCTGGGTAGGTTATAAATGAAAGAAACCCCCCCCAAAACTCCATGGAGAAGGTCGTAAGAAAAGGAGTCCCTTAGAAGCAAGTTTAGTCATTAATCTTTGACACTTTCACGGAAGCTAGATCTTACATGTTTGAGATAAAGCCCTACAGGTTATAGAACGCTTGTATAGACATTCACTGTTTGAGAGGAAAAGGAAACACAGAGGCTGAGCAGTAGGGATAATGACCAAACAGACTCATGTGTCCTTTCCTCTGGAGTTAACATCAGTGCTGACTCCACTCCCCCAAAAGTCCTTCGGATGAGACTATAAACCGAGGTCCCGTGTGCGAACGTACGCAGAACATCTTGCGCTCACGTTAACGCCCGTTCCCCTTTTCGGCAGAGTAGGCCATCGTGTGCCGGTGGGGACGGAAGACAAATTTACCAAACTATATACACACAGGAATTGGATGTAAAAATGCACATGAGTTCTGATTCCATCATCCTCGAATAAATGAAACAAATAGAGAAATAAATAATTATTACTAGAATTGTATTAGCTTTATTGACACACCAGTCAGCGGACTGTTCTCTGTTTGTTAGAGATGTTTACCGATAATGTATAAAGTGTCAGAGTTTCAGTTAACCAAGATTCATTGTTTTCAGGATGGACAGACAGACAGACAGACAGACAACTGCAGAGTGACCGGTTTAACCACAGAGGGACAGATGGACGGACAGTGAGTGACCAGCTGAATCGCAGACCATGGCAGTCGATGATGGTAAGTACTGACCAGTATGTTGTGGTTTTTTGTCAGTTTGGCCTGCTCTCTCTTTTTCTCTTCCCCTATGTCTGTATGTCTGTGTCTGTCTGTCTGTCTTTCTGTCTCACGCTTTCTGTCTGTCCCCCTTTCTCTATCTGTCTCAATCTCTTTGTCTTCCTCTCTCTGTCTGTCTCACTCTCTCTCTGTCTGTCTGTGTGTCTCATTCTCTATCTGTCTCACTCTCTCAGGCCGTCTCTCTCAGTCTCACTCTGTCTGTCTGTCTGTCTCTGTCTGTCTGTCTGTCTGTCTGTCTCTCTGTGTCTGTCTGTGTGTCTGTCTCTGTGTGTCTGTCTCTGTGTGTCTGTCTCTGTGTGTCTGTCTTTGTCAGTTTGTCTGTCTGTCTGTCTCTGTCAGTCTTGCCTGTCTGTCTCTGTCTGTCTGTCTCTGTCTGCATGTCTCTGTCTGTCTCTCTGTCTGTCTCTGTCTCTGTCTGTCTGTCTGTCTCTGTCTGTCTCTGTCTGCATGTCTCTGTCTCTCTGTCTGTCTCTGTCTATTTCTGTCTGTCTGTTTCTGTCTGTCTGTCTGTCTTTCTGTCTGTCTCTCTCTGTCTCTGTCTCTCTCTGTCTCTCTGTTTTTCTGTCTCTCTGTCTGTTGGTCTCTGTCTGTCTCTCTGTCTGTCTGTCTCTCTGTCTGTCTGTTTCTGTCTCTCTGTCTGTCTGTCTGTATGCCTGTATGTCTGTCTCTCTGTCTGTGTACCAGGGGTGATTTTCATTCCGTTTTAAACGGAATTCCGTTTTGGCAATTTTCCGATTACCCCCCCAAAAAAAAACCCAAAAAAAACAATCGAGGAATATTATATCCCAGATCTTGAATCCTTTTGAAAATGACCAACCTGTGACAAACACCTCTTTGAAAGCCCTTGAAAGTCGAGGCTTGTGTATCAAAAGTATTTTCATTAAGGATGATGATGAATTAAAGATACATTTCTGTGTGGAAAAATGAAAAAAGGTTCAAATACATGCGAATACTTGGACGAAAAGTCCAAGGACTAGCAGACAATAAAGTTTCTAAGCAGGTAAATATTCATTTGAGGCATGCGCAGTTAGTCTCCGGAAGTCGTCTCTCGATCGCTAAGTTGGATGGATTTTTTCGTTGTCATTCAGAGTTATATCTGTGTGTGTGTGTGTGTGTGTGTGTGTGTGTGTGTGTGTGTGTGTGTGTGTGTGTGTGTGTGTGTGTGTGTGTGTGTTTATTTTTTATTTTATTTCATTTTATTCTTTTATATCGAGGATAATACCATCCAGTCCCAGTGTGTGCAGTTTTGTAGATTTTGTCATCTGTTCCCACCGGCACACGATGGCCTACTCATCCGAAAAGTGGAACGGGTTTTAACGTGTGTGCAAGATGTTCTGCGTGCGTTGGCACTCGTGGCCTCGGTTTATAGTCTAATCTTGATGACTTTTGGGGGAGTGGAGTCAGCGCTGATGTTAACTCCAGGGGAAAAAACCTCTTGAACGGGAATCGAACCGGGTCGTCAAATTGCGAGTGCAATGTTCTGACCACTAGGCTATCCCGTCCCCGTGTGTGTGTGTGTGTGTGTGTGTGTGTGTGTGTGTGTGTGTGTCTGTGTGTGTCTGTGTGTGTCTGTGTGTGTCTGTGTGTGTCTGTGTGTGTCTGTGTCTGTCTGTGTGTCTGTGTGTCTGTCTGTGTGTCTGTGTGTCTGTGTGTCTGTGTATCTGTGTGTTTGTGTGTGAACATATGGGTGTATAATTATGTAAATGATTTTTTGAGGGAAAGGAGGAGAATAATAGTTATTGTAGAAGAGCCACTAAAGGGAATCTTATAGTTAGAAGGCAGGGTGGGTTATGTGTGGCTAGGTTATTGAAAATAGAATTAAAAGGTTTGTAAATACAAGAGCAGGTTTTTGCATATGATTTATTTTGGGCAAGTTCTTTAGTTTATCTACTAGGTTCTTTCGTCAGATGGAAAAAGGGGTAGGATATGTATGACTAAGTAAGTAAGTGAGAATAGAAAAAAAGGCTAGCGCATAAAAGAGCAGGTTTTTCTTACCTGGTTTTATTTTGGGCTAATATTCATTCATCAATTCAACTTGGGTTGTTTTGGAAACAGACTCAATTTTTCAAAAATGCTAGAAATCGCTGATTTCAGGAGGTGGAAAACTGTAATTGAATAATGTGTAAATGTAAGAAGTAACCGTGCCTTTGGGCTTGCTCCTTCGTATATCTACTTTATTTTGATTTCTTTGAAAACACAGTCATAAAAATTCCAATCAGTGAAGCAACAGAGAAAAAACCACATGGTTTGTTGATAGGGAAGGTAATTTGTAATTTAAAAAACCGTCCAAACCATTGTGTCATAAGCTAGGTATCATTGTTTCCATGTGCCATTGCGTCCACATGCATGCATGCGTACAGGCAGACAAGCCAGCTGACTGACAGCCCCTTTCCCAGTTACTAATGTTAATTGCATGCTAACACTGACCTTTACACTAACCTTTATTTCTTAACCTGGCCCCACATGCGGACACAAAAGGCAGGTGGATATGATACCAAGATGTGACACAGAAAAAATATTGTTTTTCTTTTTTTGCGATTTTTAGGTGTGGAGGAGTATGTTTTTAAAATTTTTTTTTTTTTAATAAAGGGTGTTAGACAGACGGGGTGGAATGGATAGCTGTATGTGGGAAGGGGCATAAGAGAAGTTATGGCTAAGTCATCTGTGTGAGTATGAGACAGGAATAAGGAATGGGAAAATTCGTTTTTTTTGTTTTTTTTTGTAAGAGAAGAGGGGGGGGGGGGATGTTTTAGCATAACAGATACTTATTTCAATATAAAAAGGTAGGGTTGAGTGGGAAATGCAGTTACCAAGATATTTTTTAGCCTGTGTGTGTATGTATGTATGTATGTATGTATGTATGTGTGTATGTGTGTATGTGTGTGTGTGTGTGTGTGTGTGTGTGTGTGTGTGTGTGTGTGTGTGTAAGAGAGAGATAGTTTGCATACCGACATACATGCATGGATGCCTAAAAGGACGGAAAGGTGTGTATAGGTATTCCTCCATTCACAGCAATACTGCCAACCCTTTTTTCATTGACTGTGGTAAAAGGATTTTTAGATATTTTCAACCATGATAAGCTTTCATTTCATGAGAGGGGTTCATCAAAAGTTAAAAGTTCAATATTGGCAACTGAATTAAAAAAAAAAAGAAAATCACCCCTTGACTATGCCTGTCTGTCTGTCTGTCTGTCTGTCTGTCTGTCTGTCTGTCTGTCTGTATGGTTTTTAATCTATTATTTATTGTTTATTCATTTTTCTATTTTGAAGATAATGCAGTAGGCGTTCATGTGCTTTTCTACATTCAGTCCCCATGCGTATGCAGCATTGTAAATTTTATCATCCGTTCCCACTGTCACACAAGAGCCTACTCTTCCGAAAAGCGGAACAGGTTTTAACGTGTGCGCAAGATAGTCTGCGTGCGTTTGCACACGGGACCTCAGTTTATAGTCTCAACCGAAGAAAAATATACGTCTGTCTGTCTGTCTGTCTGTCTGTCTGTCTGTCTGTCTGTCGGTGTGTATGTATGTCTGTCTGTCTGTCGGTGTGTATGTATGTATGTATGTATGTATGTATGTATGTATGTATGTATGTATGTATGTATGTATGTATGTATGTATGTATGTATGTATGTTTTTAGTTATTTTTATTTCATTTATTCTTCTATATCGATGATAATGGAATAAGCACTCATGTGCTTTTTTACATGCAGTCCCGGTATGCATGCAGTATTTTCATTTTTGTCATCTGTTCCCACCTACACACAATGGCCTACTCCTCCGAGAAGCGGAACAGGATTTAACGTGTGCGCAAGATGTTCCGCGTGCGTTCGCACACGGGGCCTCAGTGTATAGTCTCATCCGAAGGACTTTTAGGGGGAGTGGAGTCAGCGCTGTGTGTGTGTGTGTGTGTGTGTGTGTGTGTGTGTGTGTGTGTGTGTGTGTGTGTGTGTGTATGTACGTGCGCACGCGTGTGTGCGTGCGTGCGTGCGTGCGTTAGTGCGCACGTGTGTGTGTGTGTTTGTTGCTCTTTAGATATGCGTTCTACTTTTTCCCCCCTGTCATTGTAAACTTAAAAGACTATTTATAAAAATACATTCAACGTGCCGGATGGAGAATGCAAACTAAAGCAAAACATAGTTCCAGTCTGGTGCAAGTCAACTCTGGTCAACCCTGATTTTCCGTACCCTCTTCCTTCTTTTGAAACCCCCCCTGAATCCCCCCCCCCCGAAAAAAAAATTACGCAGGTCTTCTAAGACTTGCACACCTGTCATCTTATCAGTTTCTTGAGTTCTTGATGCTGGACCTCAAACCTCGAAGATCGGACATGTGGGACCTGCAGCTATCACTTGAGTGACTGAAGGGCCAAGCTGTCAATCGGCGTTGACTTTTTTCCATGGACACCTCAGGCTGAGGGGAGGCACTCTGCTGTGCTGTGGACTTTACCTGGATCTGACCTCTAACTACTGCTGCTGCCCAGAGCCAGACAAGGATGTGTAAGGTGCCTGCAGCAGAATCCTGATCAGATTCACTCTGTGCATAGCTATAGCAGCTGATCCTGAATTGATAGATCTACTCTATGCATAACTATAGCAGCTGTCTGTTTAAAGCTGAAAACTTTCTTTGGAGAAGGTACCTGCTTTTATCACCTGCACAGAATACCGGTGGAGAGACTGCGCTGAGTGATGAAATAAACTGGATGGACAAAGAGAAAACAGACAGAAACGGTGATAACAAAAGCGAAAGACAGAAACGGGATGACAAAGAGGAAAACAGACAGAAACGGGATAACAAAGAGCGAAAGACAGAAACGGGATGACAAAGAGGAAAACAGACAGAAACGGGATAACAAAGAGCGAAAGACAGAAACGGGATGACAAAGAGGAAAACAGACAGAAACGGGATAATAAAGAGCGAAAGACAGAAACGGGATGACAAAGAGGAAAACAGACAGAAACGGGATAACAAAGAGCGAAAGACAGAAACGGGATGACAAAGAGGAAAACAGACAGAAACGGGATAACAAAGAGCGAAAGACAGAAACGGATGACAAAGAGGAAAACAGACAGAAACGGGATAATAAAGAGCGAAACAGACAGAAACTGGATGACAAAGAGGAAAACAGAAACTGGATGATAAAGAGGAAAACAGAAACTGGATGATAAAGAGGAAAACAGAAACTGGATGATAAAGAGGAAAACAGAAACTGGATGATAAAGAGGAAAACAGAAACTGGATGATAAAGAGGAAAACAGACAGAAACTGGATGATAAAGAGGAAAACACAGAAACTGGATGAGAAAGAGGAAAACAGACAGAAACTGGATGAGAAAGAGGAAAACAGACAGAAACTGGATGATAAAGAGGAAAACAGAAACTGGATGATAAAGAGGAAAACAGAAACTGGATGATAAAGAGGAAAACAGACAGAAACGGGATAACAAAGAGCGAAACAGACAGAAACTGGATGATAAAGAGGAAAACACAGAAACTGGATGATAAAGAGGAAAACACAGAAACTGGATGATAAAGAGGAAAACAGACAGAAACTGGATGATAAAGAGGAAAACAGACAGAAACTGGATGATAAAGAGGAAAACAGAAACTGGATGATATAAGAGGAAAACAGACAGAAACTGGATGATAAAGAGGAAAACACAGAAACTGGATGAGAAAGAGGAAAACACAGAAACTGGATGAGGAGAGCGAGACAGACAGAAACTGGATGAGGAGAGCGAGACAGACAGAAACTGGATGAGGAGAGCGAGACAGACAGAAACTGGATGAGGAGAGCGAGACACAGAAACTGGATGAGGAGAGCGAGACAGACAGAAACTGGATGAGGAGAGCGAGACAGACAGAAACTGGATGAGAAAGAGGAAAACACAGAAACTGGATGAGAAAGAGGAAAACAGAAACTGGATGATAAAGAGGAAAACAGACAGAAACTGGATGATAAAGAGGAAAACAGAAACTGGATGATAAAGAGGAAAACGGACAGAAACTGGATGATAAAGAGGAAAACAGACAGAAACTGGATGATAAAGAGGAAAACAAAAACTGGATGATAAAGAGCAAAACAGAAACTGGATGAGGAGAGCGAGACAGAAAATGGATGAGAAAGAGCGAGACAGACAGAAACTGGATGAGAAAGAGCGGAACAGACAGAAACTGGATGAGAAAGAGCGAAACAGAAACTGGATGAGAAAGAGCGAAACAGACAGAAACTGGATGAGAAAGAGCGAGACAGACAGAGACGAACGAGGGATCGAAAAGAGGTGCCACCAGTACTGTAGAATGCCCTGACAGGAGTGATTGATCCGGTTTATGCTGAAACAAGACCACCATATCTCCGTCTACCCCCTCCCTCCTGCAAAGATGGTGTATCATGACAGTCATGAAGTTAGTTTGCTTTTACAACCTGTGGATTTTACACTTCTATAATGGAGTATTGCAATTTACTGACGGGTTCCCAGCATATTCTGCGAAGAACAGGCCCTGATGCGGTACAAACATGATTGATTGATTCATTTATTTACTTTTTCTTACAAACAATTCAACTGGATTGAGCCTTCCTTCTCACAAAGCTTACCGCCTTTCTGTTTATTCCAGTCCATTTATTTCTAACGCCTATAGTCCCGCTGACCTCTATGGGCCTTATCAGGAATGTTGCCTTGTTGAAAATTAAAACACAGAGAAAAAATGGTTATGTTTACTACAAATCAAAACAGCAAGATTTTCCCCAGTTTCTCGGTAAGAGCTTCGAGGTTGACAAATTTTGAGGTTTTGCGATTGCTACTGTTTTTACCCTCCATGAAGGTAGCTGGCTGCATTCCATCTTCGGGGATGTATGATGGGTGTCGACTATGGAATTCGCGCCAGAAGAAGGTAATTTTTTCAGCGACAGCGCCGGCTGTGGCTGGTCAGTCCAATGCGGGAGTGACAGTCTCTGTGGTCTCTGAAATATTACAGCGTTCTGATCTTTAAGACGAACACAAAAAAAGAAACAACAGACATAGTGATCGTTTTTTTTCTGACAGAATGGACCCATTCTTATAGGGACCTTTTAAGTAGTGTGCAGTGGCAGATCACTTAACAGGATCTGTAAGGAATCTCACTCGGGACAGCCAGTTCTCTCCCTTGCTTTTTCCCACAGACGCAACTATTCGTAAATAAACATTCGTAATGGTTAGTAAAAAAAATAATCATTAAAAATACAAAACACACAGTACGAAAATGAAATTTTCTAAACTTATGAATAACATGCTGGGTTAGTACATTTCAAAAGATTGAACCTGTCACTTTAATATTTGAGCTTTGACTAGCATGAAGAAAATACTTTCAATTTTGTACTCCGTGTCGCTACTCCGATTCGGTTACGGGAACAAAGATTTCGGAACACATGGAATCACCCAACAACGCTCTGCATTCAACCTTGGACAGGCTCACGAAGCTGTGTTAAGCTGCACTAGTCATAGTATCAATGCGGCCGCCGCGTAAAAAATCTGCAAACAGCAAATCCGCTATAGCGGACGGCTGTCCAAAAACGTTGCTTTACACTGATCCGCTATAGCGGACGGCCGTCCTCTGAGAGTTTTAAATGATGAAAAGGTTATTTCATAGCTTTCTTGATACTAGCTCGTGAGGCAGATGATTGATGACTCCTACATCAGGGATCTATCCCTACTGTGCTTGTCCTTGTTTCGTTTCCAATTCTTTTTATCAATAAATGTATTATATTTTTGCATAGATTTCTCCTTTGGTTACTGTTGTTGTTCTTGTTGTTAAATGGTGGTGGGTTTATTTCAAAATCAAACTAAAATTCTTTTATTTCGAGGATAACGAATAAGCACTCACGAGCTTTTTTACATCCAGTCCCCGCCCTTATGAGGGATAACATCAAAATAAAAACCTCTAGCTAAAAAACAACAATAATAAACCAAATAAAATCAAGAAAAAACCGACAACAGTAGCAAACAGAAGACGAGAAATGACAAAAAGACAATACCAAAATAACGAAAAGCACACACAGATAACTGAAATAAAAATAAACAAAGGATGATTATGATGAAAAGACGCTAAAAAGTAAGTAGCAAACTAGAA
>CM060330.1:5282796-5317796 GCA_030674155.1 Stramonita haemastoma
GATACTGTCTCTAGTTCAGCAATCATTCGAATGCTTGACATGTTGAATTTTATGTCACTGTCTTGTAAAGTTCAGTTCTGTCAAATTTCAGTCTTTTTTTACTTGCTCTTCTTTTCTGCCTGTACATAATTTGCCAAGAAGCCCAAGTAGCATTTCATTTTAAACAATGGAGATAAAGCGTCCTTCACCATTTTTTCTTCTAAGTATCACTTTATTTGCTGCTGTGCACATTAGATTTTAGTGGTTTTTTTATCGGAGGGTGAAGGGAGTGGGGGTGGGGGGCAAATGAAACTTTCAGAAACTTCTCTATTTTCAAGGAAAAGGTCAACAAAACCCTAGGAATAAAACAGACTGTTCATATTTTTGCTGTTGTTGTCTAGATTGTATTGGCGACAAAACTTTGCTCTCAGATGATTAGATGTTATGTTACTTGTTAGCAAACCTTTAGATAATGTCACCGATACTTTAATGAGCATTTAAGATGATGAAATCAGCCGCTTGTTCTGAAAACTGTTTTTTACTTGATAATTGAAGGTATGTTTTTCACGTTTAGTCGGTATGCATTTTATAATCGAAACAAAACTCAGCTTTATCAGCTGTCATATTTTGCACTGATGTAACAGAGAAGGAATGATTACCTTCTTTTACGACTTTTTACAGTTGTGATATTTTGCGAAATGACACGACCTCCCCCTCCCAAGGACACCAAGACAAATCATGCATACGCAGCATTCACGGCTTGTGGTACAAGAGTGTAACAATAAAATAGTTTGCAGTAATTTAATAACTTTAGTAATAACTTTCACAGCTTGTGTCATATGAGCGTATCAAATTTTGATATTTATTGTACAATCTTATATCATTAAAATCTATGTTGTAGAAATGCCTCTGAAATTACATAACGTAGCGCGTTAAGTCCGTAATATACCTCTGGTAACCGTAAAAAAATACAAACATTTGCGTGCGTAGATTTTTTTCAGCAACACAGAATTATGTGAACTTCCCACATTTTTTTTTTTTTTTTAAACCAGTTCCGTTAAAGTAAGTAAAGATAAACATGTCATATTTTGATAGTGATATGTTTAACAGACAAAACTGAATCTCGTGGAGCCAGGAAGGCGAGAAACAAAACGAAGTCTATCCTAAGTGTACACTGTTCTATATGTTTTCTCTTATGCTTTCTTATCACTTCACATGGGGAGAGGAAGGGGGGATGGGTTATTTTTTTCTCCTAAGGTTTGCTCAATGTTTGCTTGAAAGGACTAGTCTGAGGCCTATCCCTCACAAGTCATGTGTTCCCCAAAGTTTAGCGCTCACTGATGAATGCATTTGGTCAGCTTTATTTGACATAATTTAACATCTATTTCGTTTGATATCTGTTCGTGGGTGCTGTCTCTTTATGTCCTCTTGTTGTAGCGTTTTGTTAGGAAGCTTTATTAGATTAACTTGATTTCATTTCTATTCTTCTTGTGCCGCTTACTGTAGTCCTTTCTTAGGAAGCTTTATTAGTGAGGAAAAGGTACCTAGTGGAGGAAAAACAAGTGCAGGTACCAACTTCTCAATCATTTTGAAAATGACTTATCAAAGATTCCAAAAACAATGAAGTGAAAATAAATTATATGGAATTCTAGAAAGCTTTATTAGATGAACTTGATTTGATTTCTATTCTTCTTGTGCTTAAACTCTTTTGAGATGGATTCAGTTTGACGTCTATTTCTTTTGATGCCTAATTCTCTCTCACTTCCATTTCGTTTTCCTGTTCATCGAGAGATATGTTACTTCAGGATGTCAACTCATTTCAGTTCCAATTGGCATGATCGTGTAGACTTCTCAGCTCACGCTGCTACCCCTGTCCCACGTACACACACACACACACACACACACACACACACACACACACACACACACACACACACACACACACACACACACACACATACACACACACCCACCCCCGCACCCACCCACCCACTCACCCACACAAAACCGCACAATCATCATAATGATGAACCTTTTTTTAAGATAAGATAAACGTAAACTGTACTGATATGATTAAAAAAAATTACTGTAATGAAGTAACGATTGTTGCAATTGTAATGAAACGCGCGCGTGCGTAACCACCATTCCACACACACACACACACACACACACACACACACACACACACACACACACACACACACACACACACACACCACAAAGGAAAACGGGAAGAGAGATATATAGACAGACGGGCAGACAGAAAATCAGACAGAGAAATTAGCTTCAACCCAACAAGTTGTTTATCAATTTTTTAAAAAGGGATTGAAAAGGGGGGTAGAAGTGGAAAAGAGATAAAGTGATAAACAGACAGACAGACGGATAGACAGACAGACGGACAGACAGACGGACGGGGACAGGAAGTAAAGTCTAAACCTATTTCCTTCATTTTTTTCAAACCGGAATTTGAGGAGACACATTTGTCAGCAATTAATTTCCGAGGTAAACCCCATCCCCAGACCCTGAAGTAACTCGGGATGCATGGCCCTTGGGGGATTGAAGTGGGATTTACAAAACATCATCTCAAGGCAGAAAAGACCCATTTCAGAACACACACACGCACACACACACACACACACACATACACCACACACACACCACACACACACACACACACACACACACACACACACACACACACACACACACACCGGGAAGACACTAGAAATAGAAATCAAAATTGTCTCGCTAAAGAATGTGCTTTGCCTTATCTTGGCACATGCATTCACAATAACCCACACCCATGAGCGCGCACATACACTCACACCCCTCCCTCCCTTCCTCCCCAACAAACTAATACACACACGCATGCACTCACAAATACCCTTGCATACATACACACACGCACATACACACAAGCAAAAACACCAACACTAAAGACTCGCCCCAGGATGGAGCTTGCCCCCACGGCATGGGCGGCATACAGTGCCCATCCCCTCCCCATACTGCAAAGGTCAGAGGCGCCCAGTAAGAGCACGGACAGAGGCCAGTAGCGCTAGTCTATCAACGCCCAGACTGCAGAAAACCCCTGTGCTGCTCTGAAGACAGACGCCTGTAAGTTCTGACCGAAGGCTGTGGGGAATATTTGGGGCCGTGTTCGTGCAACACGCATGCACGAACATGCACACCCATGAGCATACACACCCTACACGCATAATATTACACACACACGCACATACACACCTACACACACACCTACACACAAACACAAACACACACCTACACACACATACACACACCTACACACAAACACAAACACACACCTACACACACACATACACACACACAATTATACTCGCGTGTATGTGCGCGCTTTCACACACACACACACACACACACACACACACACACACACACACACACACACACACACACACACACACACACACACACACACACTTGAAAAACTGCAAAGGTATTTATTCAATATACCATCTGGAAATAGTTGGACACAGTTTGTTAATGCTAGGAAGATGGGACTTTGAGCTGCCTTGAGGGGTGGGTTTGTGGGTTGTGGCTTTGAAAACTCGGAGGGGGGTGGTCCTGGGGTGTTTCAGGGTCTCTGGAGGATTGGGGTTTGTCACTGAGGCTGTTTGGGTAGGAAATTGCTTTACATATAAAAACAAACTTTTTAGGAGAAAGCTGAGTTAGCAAAAAGTTTTTTTTTCTGAGGTGAGTGTTCAGTATATTGGTACGAGTAAGAACACTCGTGTCTACAAAGTAAAGATACACACACACACACACACACACACATGCACGCGCGCGGGCGCGCGCGCGCACAATCACATGCACAGGGGACATGCACACATATGCACGCACGCGCGTGTTTAAACGCAAGAAAGTCTTTGCCCATGCGCACCTTCAACAGCGGTACATACACAGGTGCACATATTCAAACGCGCACGCGTACAGGAGCGCGTGCACACACACACACACACACACACACACACACACACACACACACACACACACACATACACTACGCACACACACAACTACACAACGAGAATGCAAAAAAGCATCCATACACATGCATACATACACAGCTGCACATGGCACTTGCCACATGCATATAATATATCTCACAAGCGGCTTGAATCGCTGACATTGCGAATCCTACATGAGTTTTCGTGTAGGTGTTCCAGAAAATGTGCAAATGAGAGATGGTCAATATTCTGATACGTTCGGACTTTCAGTTACTTCAGGCACCAAACCATATCTTCTTGTCCGCATATCTTCTGTGTGGAAGTCCTTTCTGCTTTAGAGAATATGGCATAAAACTGTCTTTCTTCATTATTGCGTATTCATATGCAAAGCGATTATTCTTCAGGGCTTTATACTGTTTTCAACCAATTTTTCTATGCTTTTACAGTTTTTTTTGGAAATGGGATTGAATTTTAAGCGCAGTTTTAAGACATGCACATACTTGTTAAATCTATTTTTTCTTAGGTTTTCTTGTGATAATTTGTTATACTTTCCTTGCCGTAATCACTCTTTTACAGTTATCTTCTTGTGATCATCTTTCTTTTGTAGTCATTTTCCTGTGATAAGTGATAAAGTCTGTAGCCTCTCGGAAAGAAGTTTGCGAGGTAAAGTAGTACTTCTGAATTTCATGGAAAGCTTTATTTTCTTCGTATATGGCACACACACACCTATATATATATATATATATATATGTATGTATATGTATATGTATATATATATATAATATATAATCAAGTCAAGTCAAAGTCAAAGTCAAAAACACTTTAATCATCCCTGAAGGGCAATTACAATATATGAGTTACATACAATAATATATATATATATATATATATATATATATATATGTGTGTGTGTGTGTGTGTGTGTGTGTGTGTGTGTGTGTGTGTGTGTGTATCTTATGAGAGAGAGATTTCACCTAGCTGTTCCTGGCTTTCTCCATGGTTCCACGAGATTCCCTGAAACAGCAAAATTTAAAGGTCATTTGAGAAAGGTCACTTTGCTTCATTTTTCCCATGGAGTTGTCTCCATCGCCAAATACTCTAGCAAGAGGTATAACTGCAGCTAGGGTCTTATGGACTTCCCCCTTTTGTAAACGAAGTTGTCTTCCTTTGAAAATGTTTTTCTTTCCAAAAAACGTTTGTTATGTCCTTCCGCCTACTTTTCTTTAACACAAACTTAGTTAAAAATGTAAATGTTTGAAACAAGCTGCAGTACAATAGTTTGTATAGTTAATAGCAAGACTATGAAAACGAGTACTAGAAATCACTAATGCATATATTCTATCATATGTCTTTCAACAGGTTGTATCTGTTTTATAGTTATTATCTGTACTATGCATCCACTGTTGTACATAGTTATTAAAATATATGAATCGATAGTATACACTACTGTAATCGAGTGATAGCCCTGATATGGCCTATGTGGTCGGCGGGGCTATAAGCAACATCATTGGATTGGATACTGTAATCGAACAACAGTTCTCCAGAATATCGCAGTGTTCAAAGTATCACAGCCACACGTACACTCGTAGACAATCGTCTGATATCACAACTGTAAAAAGCCGTTAAGCGAAAGTACTATTACTGTAACTTTTGCTACTACTACTACTACTACTACTACTACTACTACTACTACTACTACTACTACTACTACTACTACTAACTTCTACTACTACTACTACTCCATATAGACAACCAAGCAAACTGAAAACATATATCATGGCTATGCAACAGAAAAGTGTTTGCTATGACAATTCCTCTTTGACATAATTATTGCCCGCATTATGTGTCTCCAAAGTCATAGGCATTTTAGTGCAGCGCTAGAGTGGGGTTGGTATATTGCCTTCGGTAAATCGTTCAGCAGCAATGTAGTTTACATTACAGGGAGTTTGAAGTAACTGTTGCAAGGTCTTTCTTGCCTGTTGCTTATATTATTTCTGATGTTTTGTTTCGATAATCTTTCGTAACACACATTCCCGGTGAATTGACATCTGTAGTCATATTCTTCTTTGCTGAAGAATGTCTTCGTTATAGAATTTTAGATTATCTGATGATTTGTTAGAAATTACTGAGTCAAAAAGTGTTGCTACTTTGGGCCATTTTCAAGGGAAATGCAACTTCTTCAGTTACTCTCTGTACTCCTCGTTTGCATTTCGAACAACCATTTGTCCTAGGTATTCATTTGCATTAGAGTGGTTCCTAAGTTAGAAAATGTTCATTATTTTGTTTTTCTATATTTTTCTTTCAGCAGCTCTATCCTTTTACTTTCTTTCTTTCTTTCTTTTTTTTTTTTACTGCAAAAAGTCTTGACAAATATATGAATATTGTATTCATGGATATAGCTCATCCTTGTGCTATTTATCTTTTGACTACACATTTTTGCTGAAAAACGGTATTTTGGCAGCGAAGTTACTTTCCAATAAGAATGTTGGTTGTCACAGAGGCGCTTTAAAATTAAAAAAAAATTCTTTTGAATATAATGGAATATGCTTTTTAAAAAATTTACATCCACTCCCCGCGAGTATGCGTTTTAGTAAATTTTTTCATTCGTTCCAACCGGCACACAATGGCCTACACTTCCGTGAAGCGGAACAGGTTTTAACGTGGTAGTCTGTACCAGGGCAAAATAGTACTTTTCCTTGGAATAGCCCTGTCCCTGAATTCCAAAGGGAGAGCCCAGAATTAAGCTGAGCACGAGTCAGAGTCATCAAATTGTAAACATTGTTTAGAAACGACTAAACATTCAACAACATAATTGTCGAGTTTTTAAAAAAAAAAGAAGTAATTTTACCCATAACTTTTTTTAAAGCTGAAAATCATGTAGGATAGTGTTGAAAGCTGGTAGAAATGACATGAACTTAGATGGAATGGATTTTGGTTCACGATTTCAAAATGTCTGAGACTATAGTTGCCTATGAAGTCTTTGCTGTTCTGTGTTTCAAAGTATCCGGCTGTCTGGCGGGTTTATTAGTTTGTCGTATAAGACTTCATTCTTTGCCGCTTTCAAAGTTATCTGTACACGCCACTGTTTGCAAGCACAGTTTATTCCTTTGAGTTGCTGTCCATGAGGAGTTATGGGTCTTTCTGTAGCGCTGATGTGATTCCCTGATGGAGAAGGTGACATCACAGAGACAAAGTTTGGGTGAATTTTCGGATGTTGTTCATAGTTCTTCATTTCTAGCTCTTCTTGTTTTATTTTGTTACCTACAATTTTAGTGTCATGTATTGAGTCTAGAACCTATGATTAAGCTTAAATTTAACTATTCATTATTTATTAGTTTTCTTTTTTCTAAAGCCAGGTAATTCCTTCATTAACAAATGCCCAGACGTTATAGCCCCTGAAGACTTGAATTTCATTCTCTATTGTGCGGGGGAATTTCGTTTTCGTGTATGTGTGGTTTTAATTTTTTTTAACAACTTTTGACTGTTGTCAACATCACACACAAGTTCTATCATTTCTCTTTTGTAGTAGCTTCCTTTTCATGTCATCTGCTTTCTTGTTTCTGCATTCTTACGGTTTTTAAAAATTTCGTTTCTTAAGAGATAAAAGCTAGCCACTTTTTATATTAGAGCACTGCTGCAACACGCGCAGGATGCATGTTTTATTATCTTTTAATTCTTCTTTTATTTCGAGGATAATGAATAAGCACTTGATGTGCAACATGTTTTCTGAAAGGGTGTAAATACCATGGTAACCATATAAAAAAAGAAGAAATAGGTGGGAGACTTATGATTTAGAAAAAAGAGAAAAAAAGAAAACAAACCTATGCGTACCATAGAAATAGGGCAGGGCTGAAAAAAACACAACAACCCAGGATGTGTGTGAGAATGGATGAAAGAATGGAAATCACACACTGGTACACTTATTCTATAGCAAAACTTAACTTGACAGATGTCAATCACTCGTACACTTATTCATACTTAAAAATACTCGCAACAGCACACACTAGGGCAATTTAACTGTAGTGAGTTACACTGAATTGAAGTGTAATTGATTGTGTCGCGTGTACATATTCTTTATGAGTATGTTGGGTGTTGTGTGGGTATAGGGGCTATGTGCCAGTGGGTGTCGTTGTTGTGTGTGTGTGTGTGTGTGTGTGTGTGGTGTGCTGCTGTGGGTGTGTGTGTGTGATTTAAAATCATAGTTGTGCTTTTTTCAAATAGAATTTTGGTTGATTGGTTAGTTTTATAATTTGTGTAGCTACACTGGATAAAATATAAATGACTATAATCGTGCCTATCTGAGTACTACTTTGTATGTTGGGTGTTAGTGGGTATATGAGAAATTTCGTGAATGTTTCAGGAATAGGTAGGTGTGAGACTAGCTAAGTGGGGAGGTTCTAACCTGGCAGGTTGGGATTCTAAGCTACGGAATGTCCTTCCTTTAAAACTGCCGAGGATCCATGTATGCGCAAAAGCCTGCGATACGTTTGCGCACAGTGTGCGGGTATTCATCTTTTGTCAACAAAGAAAAAAAGTAAAGATAAAATAAGGCAGCTACAGGCGGTGGTATGGATGACACAACCATTTCTCCTGCAGTCAGCAGAGGAAGGCGCTGCCAGTGTCCCCCTGTGTCAAACACGATACAGAAAAGTCAGTGCAGAGCCATGACCACTTCTTGGGGAGTAGAGATAATACTCCTGTCCTGATGACTGGTGAAGTTTTTAATAATTCCCCCGATTACCTTATGTGCTGACCTTCTATGCGCCTTACAACAATTTTTCTCCAATATTTTAAAATTTTTTTGTAGTCAAGACGTAGGTGGAGTAAGTCATTCTTCATATCAAAAAAACCTGTGATCGGATCTGGCATGCTGGGACAAAGTCACATCTTGCAGATTAATCTTTTTCCCGCGTGCGGCAGCCAGGTGGTTAATTAATGTGAAGTCATTTTCTTACAAGTAGCCTGGAAAACGGTCTTAGATTTTACCAGAATCCGAGTTGAAAAATGAAAAGAACAGAAAATTATCTGAGTGATACCTGGTGGATGAATGGTGAGGTTTTCAATCATTTCCCCATTACCTTATATACTGACCTTTTAAGCGACATACAACATTTTTTTTTTTCCCAATATATTCTTTTTTTTGTTGTTGTATTTCTTTACTCCCATATTGAATGAAAAATAGCCCAAAAAGGAAAAGTATTATGAGCCGTAATACGTCAGTTATTTTCCATTTAATATGTTGAAATCACACAAGATTAGGTACGCAGTTGGTCATGACATGCGAAAAGTTGGTTTCTTGAAGGAACTGAAGTGGGTTTCTTGGCAGAAAAAAAAAATTGGCACACATGACTCAAGTGTACATTATGCGATGTTCCAGTCATAGTGATACTTATGTGGAAAACAACAAAAACAGAAACTACTCATTAATTCCCCATTTTTGTACTTCATTTCAAATCATGATAAAAAAGAAACACAGAAGTGTATAGGGGGACAAGGCGAAATCGCACATCTCTCTTTAAAAGGGACATACCCAAGAGCGAGAAAGTTCCGAACGTTATTCCCAAGCATTTCTGCATTCATAGTCCTACTTTTCCGATAAAATGCCTTTCAGTGTGGTATACATCATGGACAGATTCAGAATGGTCGGGGTGATACTCCAGCAGTTTCTACACACTGGGTATTTGCCTTTTCAGTCCCTGTAGACTGTGGCGTCTGAATAAAGGGGCATACAGACTGTGTCAGCACAGACCATGTTTGCCTAGAGATAACTGTACAGAGAGGCTGAGGATAGAAACGGGGGTGAATGTAGAAGAGGGGGGAGATGGGGACAGAGAGGGGGGTTAGAGATTTGGGTTTTTTTTCTGTGTCTCTGTCCATCATTTTCTGTCTGTGCGCGATTGCACATGTGTGTTCAGATTAATGAAAAAATGTTCTCAAAAGTTATTGTATCTGGCATAAGAAGAATATGGGTAGGGGTAGATAGTAAATGGGGAAAGGAAGCTCATATCACTAATAAACGCTGAAGCATAAAAAAATGGTTTGAGAAACTACATGAAAGACAGTGTGGAAAACAGTGTTCGTAACTATACCTTTCATATTTAATGGTAACAACGGAGAACATATACACAGTTCAATTAATGATAAGAATCAATGAAGAAAAAAATGATCATAAAGATCACGAATTTCGAAGTCATGTAGAAAATGCAAAAGCCGAAGGAGCTTGTATACTATCCATTCACTCAAAGATCTAAAAGAAAATTGAAAACAGCCTTGAGCTGAACTGAAACCACAGCACGAACGCTAATATAGGAACACAAAACTGCCCCCCTCCCCTCCCCCCCTTGCCATCCCCCGCTCCCCCCCCACTTCACAAGCCGACCACTCTCTTCCCTTTAAGTCACAGTCCCCCCCATACAAGCAAGGACAGTCAAGTGGGTTTTTAAAAATATTTTTATTTTACCCCGCTTTAAACTGTATATAGTTGCACTTTTAATACGAGTTTTAAAATATGACGAGGTGACAGCCCGATATGGCCTATGCTGTCGGCGGGCTCTAAGCAACATCATTGGATTGGATTGGACCCCCCCACCAATCTCTAATCACCGTACAGGACAGTGGGGATTGGGTTTCAAACACGAACTCTGGAACTTTTCAGAAATCCACTGCAACCAAAATTATCAGCAAGAAGACATGATAGGCGCTGTAGTGGGGTGCCTTTTAAAACCAAAAGTGATCATAACCAACATGTGCATGCGTGTGTGTTTGTATGTGTGTGTGTGTGCGTGCATGTGTGTGTGCATGTGTGTGTATGTGTCGGGGGGCGGGGAGCTTGCGTGCATGCGCGTGCGTATATGTGTGTGTGTGTGTTGTGTTTGTGTGCATGCGCACGCGCACGCGCACGCGCACGTGTGTGTGTTGTGTGTGTGTTGTGTGTGTGTGTGTGGTGTGTGTGTGTGGTAGCTTGCGTGCATGCACGCGCGTGTATGTGTGTGAGTGCGTGTGAATATGTGTGTGTGTGTTGTGTGTGTGTGTGTGTGTGTGTGTGTGTGTGAGAGAGAGAGAGAGAGAGAGAGAGAGAGAGAGAGAGAGAGAGAGAGAGAGAGAGAGAGAGAAACATGAACACTGAGAAGTTTTATTGTACATCGGCCTTAGGCCACTATACAAAACATGTTTGAGGCAGGGAGAAGGTAAACATCATAGCGGAAAACATTTCCATCTATTCTACAATTCCAATTTTGCAAGTATATAAAGTCACACTCAATGCCCTCTAGTTCTCATCAACCCTATCATCATTTTCATCATGTACATAATCCCTACCATCAGCATCTTCATTATCTATATCTGCAGCTGCAGCAAATATATCAATATCACCATCATTACTTTCATCCTCTACGTCATCATCATCAGAATCATTCTCTTCATCATCTGCACTATCTTCCTCCTCTTCAACCTATATAATTATCATCGTCACGATCATCATCTTCAGTGTCTACATAATAGTCACGATCATCATCCTCGTCTTCTTCATCACTGTTTCCATCGTCATCTTTAACTTCTTCATCATAGTCACCGTTACCACTATCACTTTCAACACCTACACTATCGTTACCATCATCACCTTTAGTAACCACATCATCATAACCATCATCACCATTAGAGATCACATCATCATTCCATCATCATTATTAGTATTCACATCATCATAACCATCAGCACTTCCTTCATTGGTTCTACCATCTACATCATCATTCATAATCATCACCATCCACAATTACATCACTATCACCATGATCTTCAGCATTTACATCACCGTCAACATCATCTTCAGCATTTACATCACCATCATCTTCAGCATTTACATCAACATCATCTTCACTATTTACATCACCGTCATCTTCAGCATTTAAATCACCATCATTTTCAGCATTTACATCACCCTCATCTTCGACATTTACGTCACCATCATCTTCAGAATTTACATCACCATCATCTTCAGCATTTACATCACCATCATCTTTAGCATTTACATCACCATCATCTTAGCATTTAAATCACCATTATCTTCAGCATTTACATCACCATCATCTTCAGCATTTAAATCACCATCATCTTCAACATTTACATCACCTTCATCTTCAGCATTTATATCACGATAATTATCATCTTCAACATTTACATCACCATCATCTTCAACATTTACATCACCATCATCTTCACATTTACATCACCATCTTCAACATTTACATCACCATCATCTTCAGCATTTACATCACCATCATCTTCAACATCTACATCACTATCATCTTCACCATTGACATCATATCATCTTCACCATTGACATCACCATGATCTTCAGCATTTATATCACCATGATCTTCAGCATTTATATCACAGCATCACCATCTTCGGCATTTACATCATATCATCTTCAACATTTCCATCACCATCACCATAATCCTCAACATTTACATCACCATCATCTTCAGCATTTATATCACCATCATCTTCAACATTTACATCACTATCATCATCAACATTTATATCACAGCACCATCATCCTCAGCATTTAATCACCATCATCTTCACATTTACATCACCATCATCTTCAGCATTTACATCATCATCACCATCATTTTATCATTTACATCACCATCTTCAGCATTTACATCACCATCATATTCAGCATTTACATCACCATCATCTTAAGCATTTACATCACATCATCTTCAGCATTTGCATCACCATCACCATAATCTTCAGCATTTACATCTCCATCACCATCATCTTCAACATTTACATCACCATCTTCAACATCTCCATCGCCATCATCTTCAGAATTTCATCACCATCACCATCATCTTCAGCATTTCCATCACCATCATCCTCAACATTTACATCACCATCATCTTCAGCATTTACATCACCATCATCTTCAGCATTTACATCACTATCATCTTCAACATTTATATCACCAGCACCATCATCTTCAGCATTTACATCATCATCTTCAGCATTTACATCATCATCTCCATCATCTTTATCATTTACATCAACATCATCTTCAGCATTTACATCACCATCATATTCAGCATTTACGTCACCATCATCTTCAGCATTTACATCATCATCTTCAGCATTTGCATCACCATCATCTTCAACATTTATATCACCATCCCCATCATCTTCAGCATTTCCATCACCATCATCCTTAACATTTACATCACCATCATCTTCAGCATTTACATCACCATCATCTTCAACATTTACATCACTGTCATCTTCAACATTTATATCACCAGCACCATCATCTTCAGCATTTAAATCACCATCATCTTCAACATCTACAACACCATCATCTTCAGCATTTAAATCACCATCATCTTCAGCATTTACATCACCATCATCTTCAGCATTTACATCACCATCATATTCAGCATTTACATCACCATCATCTTCAACATTTACATCACCATAATCTTCAGCATTTACATCACCATCATATTCAACATTTACATCACCATCGTCTTCAACATCTCCATCTTCATCATCGTCAACATTGACATCACCATCACCACCATCTTCAACATTTACATTACCGTCACCTTGATCCTCATCATTTACATCACCATCATCTTCAACATTGACATCACCATCACCATCATTTTCCGCATTTACATCACCATCGTCTTCAAGATTTACATCACCATCATCTTCAGCATTTACATCACCATCATCTTCAGCATTTACATCACCATCATCTTCAACATTTATATCACCAGCACCATCATCTTCAGCATTTACATCACCATCATCTTCAGCATTTACATCACCATCATCTTCAGCATTTACATCACTATCATCTTTAGCATTTACATCACCATCATCTTCAGCATTTATATCACGATAATTATCATCTTCAACATCTACATCACCATCATCTTCAACATTTACATCACCATCATCTTCAACATTTACATCACCATCATCTTCAACAATTAAATCACCATCATCTTCAACATTTATATCACCAGCGCCATCATCTTCAGCATTTACATCACCATCCTCTTCAGCATTTACATCACCAGCACCATCATCTTCAGGAGGAAGGGAGGGAGAGAGAGAGAACACTGAAACTGAACACTGAAAAGATCTAATTGCACATTGGCCTTGGGCCACAATACAATGCATAGTAGACTTGACACACACACACACACACACACACACACACACACACACACACACACAGAGAGAGAGAGAGAGAGAGAGAGAGAGAGAGAGAGAGAGAGAGAGAGAGAGAAACTCTGGACGTGTTTAATATGTACATTGGCCTTGGGCCACAATACACAGTGTTTGGGGGAGGGAGGAGAATCAACATACTGAGATGTAACATGTCATTGAACAGAAAACAAATGAAACCAATCAAACAAGCAAACCACCTACCGATTCTCGCAAACCATGACCGCAGTGATCATGTCTTGAACTCAGAGCTTTATAAACATCTGTTTTGGACTGCATGGATAATGTTGAAATATTTTTCAAGTCCAAATGTAATATTTCAATGCAGGTTGACAGTTCAAACAAAATTTTAAAGACATACGTCTCATTTAGTACACGCTTCAATCAAGTGACATTATAACTCAACAATTCCTTCCTTCCATTATTGAAATGGAATATGTATTTGGATAAAAAAAAGTGACTGTGTTCTCCATTTGATGCCTTCAGTAGCTGCAATATTGGTACATTAATACATTGAGTTAAAACATCCCTTAAATCGGAGTACATTGAGTATTCAAACAAAAAATGAGCTTCATTTTCTACTTTTGTTTCACAAAACGGACAAAGGTTTTAGTACGAACTTTATTTGAGCCCTTTCGTATTCGGAAGAAGAGGGAAACATGGAAATCTTCAGTTTGGTTGTTGGGACTGAATTCGCCGTTTTCTTTAACATGACTGACAAACTCTAGCTCAGTTTACACGTATCTTTTCTTGAATATTGTTTACTGTTATTCAATACGCTCAGTTGTATGTGTTATAAAATTACTTTGTCGAAAAAGAAGCATGGTATTTCTTACAAAAAAAACACACAAACAAATGTCCTGTTTTTCTTCCGAGAAAAATACAGGTTATAGGAGGAGATTTTTTGTGAGTTTTTTTTACACAAAAAAACCTCGTTTACCTCTGTCGGTGTGCAGACATTTTTAGATTCACCAGAATTCAGTTGTGTGTGCTGAGTTTCTAGAAGTCTTTCCCACAGTCTGTTATTTGACCATCCGAATTTTAGCAGCCAGTTTTTCATTGTTATTTCCTAAAAGAAACGCCAATAAATGCGTTCCCTTTTTTTAAAAAATGGATTTTAGAAGTTCCTTGAACTTTTATTCTACTCATCTTGAAATCAAAGACTGCAAATCAAAGACCGCAAATACGTAGTAGTAGGCCTCTGTCAGTTGGTGTCGACTATGGAATTCGCGCCAGAAGAAGGTCATAAAATTTTGTTCAGCGCCGGCTGTGGCTGGTCAGTCCAATGCGGGAGTGGCAGTCTCTGTCGCATCTGATGCAGATGTGGCTTGCTGAGGTGGCTGGAGTACATGCTTTCTGCTTGACACGTACAGTTTCCTTTTATCCGATGACTTAATATCGTAAATTTTTTATCATCAGGACTTCAGCGTATGCAGTATTGTTTTACAGCAAATGCAGGACTTCTTTTTGAATTGTTTGAAATGTAAAGACAATGCATAACGAAGGAACGTCTCGCAGTTTTATTGTGGACTTACCGGTTATTTTCGTGAATTTGTAACTGCATAATTCATGTTTATACTATTGTGACCGTATACATTGTTTCATGACTGTGAAATCTGCAAGGTCTGGTGTTTAAAACTATTACAAATTACCACAATGTTTTAATTTTTCTTAATTTCTTTTTCGTAGGGACTATCATCAAATTCTGTTGGATACTTCTGATTGAGAAAAACATGCGAACAAAGAAATAATTTAACAGAGTCTTCAATTTAAAACGCTTTTTTTCAAGTCAACTACAATGGAAGTCCATATTTTAACATTGCTCTGAAGCCTACGATCAAAAACTCTCATACCTAAGGTTATGGTGCTTCTAGGAACCAGAACCTAGCAGCACTTTTCGCAAAAAAAAGAATCGGTGTAAAAAAAACAACAATGGCACAATTCAAATGTAATCAGATTTTGATTCACTCATTCACATTTTGATGGCAGAACAATATCTATTTCCGAACACATGGTTCTTTCCCAAAGAATTATTTCCCACATGCTTCTCTCCTGCGAGTTTATTTCCCAAACACATGGTTCTTTCCATAGAGATTATTTCCCAAACACATGGTTCTTTCCATAGAGTTATTTCCCAAACACATGGTTCTTTCCCATAGAGATTATTTCCAACATGTTCTCTCATGCGGAGCTTATTTCCCAAACACATGGTTCTTTTCTGTAGAATTTTTATTTCCTCAATTTCAACAATGGTTCTTTCCCATAGAGATTATTTCCCAAACACATGGTTCTTTCCCATAGAGATTATTTCCCAAACACATGGTTCTTTCCTGTAGAGTTATTTCCCAAACACATGGTTCTTTCCTGTAGAGATTATTTCCCAAACACATGGTTCTTTCCTGTAGAGATTATTTCCCAAACACATGGTTCTTTCCTGTAGAGATTATTTCCCAAACACATGGTTCTTTCCTGTAGAGATTATTCCCCCAATAACATGGTTCTTTCCTACGGAATCATTCCTCAAACACATGTTCTTTCCTACGGATATCATTCCTCAAACACATGGTTCTTTCCTACGGATATCACTCATCAAACACATAGTTCTTTCTTACGGATATCATTCCCCAAACACATAGTTCTTTCCTACGGATATAATTCCCCAAACACATGGTTTTTCCTACGGATATCATTCCCCAACACATGGTTCTTTCCTGCAGGTATAATTCCCCAATCACATGGTTCTTTCCTACGGATATCATTCCCCAAACACATGGTTCTTTCCTCTTTGAGAGACTCGGATTGCACCGATCTCTTGAGATGGTTAAGATCTCACCGCAAAATAGTGGAGATGGCTAGTTACGGTGCCAAATGATGCAGACATAAAAATCCATAACCTAACGTTTAACGTCTGCACGGCTCTTTGGTTCACCTCTGTAGACAAAACAGTATGACCGTCGTGTGTCATCATCTATTAGATATATACATGGGCAATTGGCGTGTTAATGCCATGTTCTTTGATAAGAAAGCCATATTCTCCATATTCCTAATCATACTAAGCCAGAATCTGTTCTTGTGGCAGAATTTATTTTGGTTGGCAAAATAGACATGTTCAGTTTATACTGATTGAGTCTTGTGTAATATTGTTCAGGTGGCTTGCTTTTGGTGTAGGAAAGTAACCCTTTCTTCATAAAATTTTCTGGCGTTAAATATTGAATATGGTTGTTTTCTCTTACATCTTTCTGTTTTTTCTTGGCTAGGGTCTTTATGACCAGGACTGTGTAGGGTTTGCAGCTGCGGCTGTCCCTGACATTGATTTTTAAAATTGTTTTTAAAATCAAGGATAATGGAATAAGCACTCATGTGCTTTTTTGCATCCAGTCCCCCGTGTGTATGCAGTTTTGTAAATGTCTCTGTTCCCACCGGCACACAATGGCCTACTCTTACGTAAAGCGGAACAGGATTTAACGTGATTCACCACATGACATTGTGCTTCCATTTACTGGTTGACCTCTGCGTTCTGTAGGCCTACTACCGACCTGAAAATCCTTGTTACCTTTGACGCATCTTTGTTACATTTGAAACATTCTTTTACCTTTGAACATGATTTTTACCTTTGAACATAATTTTTACCTTGAACATAATTTTTTAATTTTTTACCTTTGAAATTAATTTTTACCTTGGAAACATCCTTGTTACTCTTTAAAACATCGTGTTGCCTCTTAAAACGTGAGTGTTACTTTTAAAAATCCTTGTTTGAAACATCATTGTCACTTTTAAAACATCCTTGTTACTTTTAAAACATCCGTATCACTTTCGAAACATCCTTGTTACATTTAAAACATCCTGGCTTCATTTGAAATATCCTTGCTTCATTCAAAACATCCTTGCTCTATTTGAAACATCTTTGGTACATTTAAAACATCCTATTTACCTTTGAAATATCCTTGTTACATTTTAAAACATCCTTGTTTTCCGTTTGAAACAACTTTGCACGGTCTCTTCAACTCTTAAGCTTAAAAGTTTATTTCAAGCACGTGTAGCAGTCATTTTCAACTCTAGGAACACAGTGTTTATATTATATATATATATATATATATTATATATTATTATTTATAATATAATATATATATATATATATATATATATTATATATATATAACTAGAGATTACCTCCTTCTTCAGTGTCAGAGCTATTTTCCAAGTCTGTCAGTCTGGATTTAAAAGTTTATGAGGTGGCAGCCCCGATATGGCCTATGTGGTCGGCAGGGCTATAAACAGAAGATTGGATTGCAATATAAAAAGCCCAGAGGTCACAGGAGTTCACCGAACTGAAAGTGTTCTTCGATTTTCCAACTGTCTAAAAATCATCCCTTACTTCTTACAAATCATATGTTGTGGTATCAATGCACATAAAAAAAGTAATCGGTTCTCAATCCTGAACAGTAGTTCTGACCGCTACAAATGTCTACTTCTACCAAAACAAAAACGATTTATTTTCTTCTCTTTTCACCATTTACACAAAGTAGTTGATATTTTAGTGCGTTACTTGCACAAGGCGTCATCAGAGATCATTTCCGTTCTTCAGAGTGTCAAGGCTATTCTTCCAAGTCTGTCAGTCTAAGATGTAAAAGCTTATGAGGTGACAGCCCCGATATGACCTATTCGGTCGGCAGGGCTATAAACAAGAAGATTGGATTGCATTGGAGTCTGTCAGGTCTGCTCTCTGGCTTTCTACTTGTCAACATGTTCCCAGAACAACTTTATGGTGGAGGCATTTCAGAATCAGACAACACATTTATAATGGTAAAACACAATATAAAAAAGCCCAGCCGTCACAAACATTACTGTAGATAATGGTATGACAGGCAGTGAAAAGAAGTGCGCCAACCTTGTTAAAAGGTGGAGGAAACCTGGACAAGATGCTACATGGACATCAGTGCCAAGATGACTGCAACTGAAGACCAGCCACAACCTTACCCTCACTGCTGATGGCGATGTCCATGGAGAGATGCTAGAGTCTGTTTTTATAGTTGACTTACCTGGGTTCTGTCATCAGAGACAGAAGCTAGAATCTGTTTTTACAGTTGACTTACCTGGGTTCTGTCATCAGAGACAGAAGCTAGAATCTGTTTTTACAGTTGACTTACCTGGGTTCTGTCATCAGAGACAGAAGCTAGAATCTGTTTTTACAGTTGACTTACCTGGGTTCTGTCATCAGAGATAGAAGCTAGAATCTGTTTTTACAGTTGACTTACCTGGGTTCTGTCATCAGAGACAGAAGCTAGAATCTGTTTTTACAGTTGACTTACCTGGGTTCTGTCATCAGAGACAGAAGCTAGAATCTGTTTTTACAGTTGACTTACCTGGGTTCTGTCATCAGAGACAGAAGCTAGAATCTGTTTTTACAGTTGACTTACCTGGGTTCTGTCATCAGAGACAGAAGCTAGAATCTGTTTTTACAGTTGACTTACCTGGGTTCTGTCATCAGAGACAGATGCTAGAATCTGTTTTTACAGGTGACTTACCTGAGATCTATCATCAGAGAGAAATCTTGTTCAGGGCAGGGTAGATAACACCAGCATTACTTGGCCTGAATTCTGTCTAAAAAGTAGTTGGGTGGAGATATTTTTTTAAAAAGAGATATTTATGTGGTTTTCAAGTCGCTTAGGTCAGCTCTGCATTCAGGTCTTAAAAACTGGAAGAACAAGTGTATTGCTGGTGTACAGAGTTACGTTACGTACATTCAGCTGCCGCTAGGCCTGTGAAACATGGACTTTGCTAACAGAGGTCAACAAAACGAGAGTATCAACCTCGAAGTGATGTTTAGCCAAACGATAGGGAACATCAGACGCTGGGCCATTCACCTGTCACCTTCACCTGCCTCGTAGTCCCGTGGACCGTGGGGGCACAACTGAAGATTCTGCAACCAGCCTCCTCCACTCCCCACGGTCCTCCGCCCTCCGTAGCAGGTCGTTCCATCCAAGGCCAGTCCACACTCTGATGTTGTCTTCCCATCGTTTCCTCTGTCTGCCTCTTCGTCTGCCTCCCCTTACTGTTCCCTGTAAGACTGTCTTGGCCAGTCCAGATGATCGGCCATTACCAATGAGCAAATGAGCCAGATCATCCAACAGGGCACTGCTTCACATAAAGGCCAGTTGACAACGACAAAGAAAAGAAAACTACGTCGATATGAGCACACAACAATATCCAGCGACTGTGCCGGAACAGTCTCAAGCGAATGGACATGCCTAGAACTCAACCAAATTTTGAGAAAGAGAGAGAGGAATGGAGGGAACTGGTTGTCAAGTCTTCAGGGGTTCCCCCTTGGTCGCCAGACTAAGGGATAGATAGATAGATATATAGACACAGGTAGGGCTTATAGGCAGAGAGGGAAGAAACAACAGAGAAGACTTAACAACTTCAAAGAATGAACAGAGAAACCATAAACAGGAGACCCGGACTTTAGAGAAGCAAAAGGAATGCAGGTGTCTGGTGATTGTTTGACCTCTTCCCTACCGTTTCCTTTGCCTACCCAGGTACATGAAAAAAGGAGGAAGGGGGAAGGAAGAGAGGAAAGAGGATGGAAGACGGAAGGGTCCACGAACCATAGAGATGCGTTAAAAAGTGATAGTCATCAAGATTTCTACTTGCTGTTTTAAAGAACAAACATACCTCAGGTCACTGGAGGCATAGCATATTAACAAAGTATTCAAAAAAGTAAATAATACTCTTTACAATATTTTTGGTCTGATTCGGACCCCCCACCCCCATCGTCCCAGAATCCGCTTTTTGGTAGTTTCTCCCAGATTGTAACTTGTATTCTGGCATCAACAGTTTTTCAGTTTTCATTAAAAAAAAAGGAGATGGTCTCTACCTAACTAGATAAAAATCTTTCGTTTAAAATTTGTTTTCCAGCCTAGTCACTCCAGATGTGACCCGGACTTTAGGGGGGAGTGTAGTCAGCACTGATGTTAACTCCAGAGGAAAAATCCCCTTGAACGAGATTCGAACCCAGGTCAGCAGATCAACGTGCTGGCCCCTAGAGAAGCTGAGGTCTCTGACGCGTTGCTCCCCTACGACCACACAGGTTTTGGGACACCTTTACCTTTACCTTGTAATACTCCAAAATATTTATTTCTCTTAATGCACGTGACTACTGCTCCATTAGAGATGTTGTCGTGGCAAAGCCCATTGTGTAAATCCTACTCCCCCTCCCCAAATTCTTCACCTTAGGGCAGGACTAGCGCCCTGCATACTAGATAGAGAACACGGTTTTCAGGAACCGACATTTAATTATCTATATTTTTTGTCCGGGGGCGGGGGAAGGGGGATTTCTCTCCCCCCCCCCTGCACACAGGGTCGGAGGGCCAGCTGTCCAGGACACCTCACACATCGCCAAGGAAAATGGGAACATAACTGGACACAGTGGTCGGCTGGACTGGACTGGACACTGTCAGCCCTGGGCCGAGTGGACAAGGGCCGGACTGAGGGCAGCCCTCTCCTGTCAGGTGTGTTCCCCCCCCTCCCCCCCCCACACCACACCCCCACACCACTCCGGACTGTTTTGGAAAGCCAGAGTGTTTATTCAATGATCCTCGAAGTAAAAGAATGAACAAATAGAATAAACGCACGCACGCACGCACGCACGCACACATGCACGCACGCACGCACGCACGCACGCACGCACGCACGCACGCACGCACGCACACACACACACACACACACACACAAACAAACATTCGGGAACACACATTCCTTCTCTAGGGGCCAGCATAGGGGCGGGATAGCCTGGTGGTCAGAACATTGCGCTCGCAATTTGACGACCCAGGTTCGATTCTCGTTCGAGAGGATTTTTCCTCTGGAGTTAACATCAGTGCTGACTCCACTCTCCCCAAAAGTCCTTCGGATATCCCTTGAATGGAATTGGAACCCGGGTCAACAGATCACGAGAAAAAAAATCGGTGAATCGGTGGTCTAGAAGGTAACGCACCTTGCCTAGAAAGTGAAAAGTCGGAGTCGGAGTGTGCGGTGGTTCGAATTCCGTTTGGCCCAAAACTTTTCCCCCATCCATGAGACCAAGAGTGGTTGTCTGGGTGCTAGTCTTTCGGATGAGATGATAAACCGAGGTCCCGTGTGTTAGACATCATTACGTAGCGCACGTAAAAGAGCCCACACAAACAAGGGGGTTGTCCCTGGCAAAATTCTGTACAAAAAAGGCACTCTGATAGGGAAACAAATACAGTTGCAAACAGGAAAAAAAAGTGTAATAATGGGTAGGCGCTGCACTTGTGGCGACGCGCTCTCCCCGGGTAGAGCAGCCCGAATTTCACGAAGAGAAATCTGCTGTGACGTAAAGTGGTATAAGATAAAATAAAATAAAAATTAAAAAAGATGATTTGTCTCAATTTATTTATTTTATTTTATTGTTTTATATCGAGGATAATGGGATAAGCACTCATGTGCTTTTTTCACCCAGTCTCCGTGTGTATACAGTTGTGTAAATATCATCTGTTCCCACCGGCCAACAATGGCCTACTCTTACGAAAAGCGGAACAGGATTTAACGTGTGCGTAAGATGTTCTGCGTGCGTTCGCACACGACGATAGTTTGGTTTGACAGCAGTGTTGTGTAATGATAGTTCAGTGTGACAGCAGTGTTGTGTAATGATAGTTCGGTTTGACAGCAGTGTTGTGTAATGATAGTTCAGTGTGACAGAAGTGTGTACAGTGTGACTGACGTGTGTCTCTAATGATGCTGTGTGCAGATGGTGTCGGTGATGGAAGCGGCAGCACAAGACTGTACGCCAACATACAGCAAGCAATACATCAGCAACAGTACTCCCTGGACATCGATGGTGGTCATGTTGTGATGGTTCAGTGTGACACTGACAGCAGTATTGTGACAGCATTGTTGTACTGGTGCGGTGTGACAGCAGTGTTGTGATGGAGGGTTCAGTGTTACAGCAGTGTTGTGATGGATGGTTCAGTGTTACAGCAGTGTTGTGATGGTTCAGTGTTTCAGCAGTGTAGTGATCGTTGTTCATCTGGACGGCACAAGAGGATTCATAAAGACTTCAGAAATGTTGGAAGACAATTCGGAAGACATTTTGTGGTCATCAGATAAATATTGACACTAAGACATTTTAGCTTAAAGTAAAATTTTGCATGGCTTTAGTTTTGCAATTGTGTGGGTAGGGTTGATAAAGAGTATTTTGGATGGCTTTAGTTTTGGCATATGTAGGTAGGGGTGAAGAGGAAGACAGAGGAAACAATGGGAAGACAAAATTAGAGAGTGGACAGGCCTTGGGTGGAACGATCTACGATGGAGGGCGGAGGACTGTGGGGAGTGGAGGAAGCTGGTTGCAAAATCTTCAGTTGTGCCCCCACGGTCCACGGGACTACGGGACAGGTGAAGGTGAAGGAAGAAGAATCCATCTTTACTCTCAGTTCTACTTTGCACTCTGCTCTGATGTAGATGCCTGGGATTTGAGAGCCCATCTGATTGAACTTGCTGATTTTAAAGCCATTCAAAATATCACTCTTTATCACACCCTTCGCCCCGCTAGTGTAACCTCAAAGCTATTCTAATGAAGGGTATCGCTCATATGACATAATCTATTCTATTCTTTTTTTTATACCACTTAATGTCACAGCAGATTTCTCTGCGTGAAATTCGGGCTGCTCTCCCCGGGAGAGCGCGTCGCCACAAGTGCAACGCCTACCCATTTTTTTTTCTTTTTCCTGTCTGCAATTGTATTTATTTCCCTATCAGAGTGGCTTTTTTTCTACAGAATTTTGCCAGGGTCACCCCCTTGTTGCCGTGGGTTCTTTTATGTGCGCTAAATAATGATGTGCAACACACGGGACCTCGGTTTATCGTCTCATCCGAAAGACTAGCGCCTAGACCTCCACTCAGGGTCTAGTAGATGGGGAATAAGTTTTGGGCCCAAACGGGATCATCCCATTAATCCCATTATCCACTATTGAAATAAAGACCTCTAATACAGTGTTCCGTTACAACTTCCCCCTCCCCCCATCAACCTCTACCAATTCACTTTAAGTTAAAAAGAAAATTTCTGACACCCTATAGCCCACCCTTCCAGTTTTACAAAAAAAGCTTTACAAAATTTCCTAGTCCACTCTTCCACTTAAAATAATGGGTAGACGCTGCACTTATGGCGACGTGCTTTCCCCGGAGAGAGCACCCCGAATTTCACGCAGAGAAATCTGCCGTGACATAAAGTGGTATAAAACAAAATAGAATAAAATATAAAATACAAAAAGTAATGTTTTTGAAACTACTGCTTGATCACCACCCCCCCCTCCCTCCCTCGTCCCTCCTTTTCCGCCACCCCATCTCTCCCCAAATTCCTGAAAGCCATTTCGTTTTTTTTTTGTTTGTGTGTGCACATGAGGTTGCCTGTTTATTTGTGAGGTAGGTGTGTGTGTGCACCTTTGTGCGGCACATGTGTGTGTTGGTTTATTCATGAGGTGTGTGTGTGTGGTGCAGTGTGCATGGTGTTGTGCAGTGCTGCGTTTGACATGGTGTTGCCTTTTTATTTGTGAGGTTCTGTGTGTGTGTGTGTACGTGCGTGCGTGCGTGCGTGTGCAGGAGTGTGCTATGTCAACCATTCATGCACGCATTCTCTTCCTACTGTCTGTAACACACTATCACCACCACTGAAAAATCAATCTCTGATACTTTAGCCACCAACCCAGGTTGAAAGAGATATAGAACACAATAGCCATCAATGGTAACAAATCATATAGAACTCTTAAATCGCAGCGCCGAAACAGAACGTAACGGTAGCACTCGACTGCCGTGCCGAAACGGAAAACGCCATGCCAAAACAGTTATCCTCGAAAACCGCCATGCCAAAAGTTATCCTCGAAAACCGCCATGCCAAAACGGTTATCCTCGAAAACCGCCATGCCAAAACAGTTATCCTCGAAAACTGCCATGCCAAAACAGAATGTATCGTAATCCTCGAAAACCGCCATGCTCGAAAACTGCCATGCCAAAACAGAATGTATCGTAATCCTCGAAAACCGCCATGCCAAAATAGAACGTGTCCTTAACACTCGAAAACCGTCGAAAACCAATTTCAAAACGGAACGTATATCGGTAACGGTAACATTCGAAAAGAAAATGCCGAAGCCGTGCGTGTCTCTAACTCACTGGAACAACTACAATATCAAAACGGAACGTATCGCTAACATTCGAAAACACAATGACGAAACGGAGCGTGTTTGTAAAACACTAAAACAACCATTTCAAAACGGAACGTATCGGCAACATTCGAAAACAAAATGCCGAAGTCGTGTGTGTCTATAAAACGCTAAAACAAGCATATTAAAACGGAACGTATAGGTAACATTCGAAAACAAAATGCCGGAATGGAGCGTGTCCGTAAAACACTAAACCATATAGCAAATCGGAACGTATAAATATTTGAAAACCAAAATGCTTAAACAGAATGCTTAAACAGAAACCACGACTCTGAAACGAACGCGAATGTAACACTCAAAAACCTCCATGCCGAAACAGAAACAATGCCAAAACCAAAACCGCCATGCCAAAGCCAAAACTACCACACCGAAACAAAGTGTAAAACTAAAACAAAAACGCAAAAGAAACCAATGCTATAACAGAAACTACCACACTGAAAACAAAGCGTCTGTAAAACTGAAAAAAACCCAGTGCCGAAACAGAAACCACCATGTCAAAACAAGTGTCTATAAGACTGGACAAAAAAACATGCAAAAATAGGAACCACCATGCGGAAACAAAGCGTAAGACTAAAAAAAAATAACCTCATGCCAAAACAGAAACCACCACCCCGAAACAAAATGGCTGTAAGACTTAAAAAGAAAAAGGCAAAAGAGAAACTACCAAAACCTACATGCCTAATAGAACATTTCTGTATTGCATTAAAATTGCTATGCCGGAACGGCGTATCCGTAATGTTCTGAATTTGCCATGCCGAAACGGAACGTATCTGTAACACTCCAGCAGACATATCGAAAGAAAAGGTATCTGTCACACTCGTAATTTGCCATGCCGAATCGGAACATATCTCTGACAAACTGAGAACGCCATACTAAAAGTGAACGTGTTTTTATTTCTTTATACCACTTTATGTCACAGCAGATTTCTCTGCGTGAAATTCGGGCTGCTCTCTCCGGGGAGAGCGCGTCGCCACAAGTGCAGCGCCTACCCATTATTTTTTTCTGTCTGCTACTGTATTTCTTTTTTCTACAGAGTTTTGCAGGGAGAAATCTCTTATTGGTGCTGGTTCTTATACGTGCGCTTAATGATTATGTGTAACACACGGGACATTGGTTTATCGTCTCATCCGAAAGACTAGCGCCCAGGCAACCACTCATTGTCTGATGGGGGTAAAGTTTTGGGCCTAAACCGGATTCGAACCACAGCACACTCCGACCCGGACCTTTTGCTTTCTAGACAGGCGCGTTACCTCTAGACCACCGATCTGTAACAGGTTTAAGCCGATATGCAACGCATGCTATAGCCGGGTGGTTAAAACAGTTTGACCTCAATCCCATGGGTCTATGAAATCGTGGGTTTGAATCTGGGCGGGGTCTACTGATCTAAGGGTGAGAATTTTACAAACTCCCAGCTCACCTCCAAGTGCACGCCTGCCAGTGCCTTAAATCTGTGTAAGATTATGCATGTTCAGAGGATCAAATATGCACAGCAAGGATCCCCTAGTTCAAGTCAGCAATTGGTGAGTTATGGAAACCCGAACACAGCCTGCATTTCTTCCCGGCGTCGGAATGCAGCTACCCTTAGGGTGTGAAAAAACGGTCGCGTACGCAAAATCCAACCATTAGTGAACCTAAGAACACTGGCTAAGAAACTGAAAGGAAAAAAACCCACCATGCCGAAACAGAACGTATCTGTAACACTCTAAACTGCCATGCCTAAACAGAACGTATCTGTAACACTTTAAACCGCCATGCATAAACAGAACGTATCTGTAACACTTTAAACCGCCATGCCTAAACAGAAACGTATCTGTAACACTTTAAACCGCCATGCCGAAACAGAACGTATCTGTAACACTTTAAACCGCCATACCCAAACAGAACACATCTGTAAGGCAATATAAAGGTTAACCCCCATGACAAAACGAACGTGCAACAGTTTAAAGCCGACATGCCGAAACAAAGCGTGTCTGTAACATATTAGATAATCGTGCCAAAAGAAAACGTATCTGTAACGCACAAGATCCGCTATGCCGAAACGGAATGAATTTGTAACTGTGTAAAACCACCTTGTTGAAACAGAGCGTATTTGTAACGCTCTGAAACAGCTATGCGAAAACAGAACGTATCTGTAACACTCTGAAACAGCTATGCGAAAACAGAGCGTATCTGTAACACTCTGAAACAGCTATGCGAAAACAGAACGTATTTATAACACTCTGAAACTTACATGCCAATGCAGAACATATCTGTAACAATCTTGGATGGCCATGCTGAAAAAGAACAATTTTAAACACTAACACCGCCATGGCGAAAGAAAAAGCGCCTGTAACACACTGTAACTGCCATGAAAAAACAAAGCGTGCCTGTAACATTTTAAACAATCATACCAATACAGAAGTATCTGTATCGCACTGTAAACTGACTCCAAGGGAAAAATATTCCCTCGAGCGGGGGGGTCGAACCCGGGTCGTAGACGCCATGACGAAAAAACGTATCTGAAACACTCTAAAATCACTGTGCCGAAACGGAACGCATCTGTAATACACTATAACCACCATTCCGAAACAGATCACTTGTGTAACACTCTTAAACCGACATCGACGGACGCTGTGGCCGAGTGGTTAAGACAGTTTGACTTCAATCCCCTGGGTCCATGAAGTCGTGGGTTCGAATTATGGCGGACGTCTGGTGATAAAGGGTGGGGAGTTCACGATCTCCCAGCTCAACTTCAAATGCAGACGTGCCACTGCCTTAATTTCCTTCGTGTATATAGATCATGCAGAAAATCAAATATGCATGTTTAAGATCTCGTAATTCATGTAAGTGGGTTGCGGAAACTTGAACGTACACCGCCTACATCCTCTTTCGTCAAATCCTCAGTAAGCCAATATGTTGTACATTATTATAGTCCTAGCGAAAATGAGTTGCACTGCATATACATGCCTGGCAAGTCGGCCCAGCACAACGGACTTCGGTGTGGAGGGAATTGTTATTGCATACCTCCAAGAAGTCGGAATGCAGCTACCTTCATGGTAGCTGCATTGGGGGACGGACAGCCTAGTGGTCAGAACATTGCGCCTGCAATTTGACGACCCGAGTTCGATTCCCGTTCGAAGTGATTTTTCCCTGGAGTTAACACCAGTGCTGACTCCACTCTCCCCAAAAGTCTTTCGGATGAGACTATAAACCGAGGCCCGAGTGCGAACGCGCGCAGAACATCTTGAGCACACGTTAAATCCTGTTCCGCTTTTCGTGAGAGCACTAGTAGGCCATTGTCTGCCGATGGAACAGATGACAGTATTTACACAGCTGCACACACACGGGACAGGATGAAAAAAAAAAGCACACGAGTGCTTATTCCATTATCCTCGATATAAAATAATAATAATATAAAAAAAAAGTAAGTAGGCAAAAACTGTCACAATCGCAAAATCTCACAATTAATGAATCTCCGAGCTTTATAGTAGAAGCGAAATGCACAAAAGAAAATTAAGATCCACAATGCGGAAACGGACTTGTCTGTAACACACTATAACCGCCGTTCGGAAACAGAACATATATGTAACGCACTTTAACCGCCATGGCGAAAGAGAACGTTTTTGTAGCACACTGTAACTGCCATGGCAAAATAGAACGTATCTGTAACACTATAACCGGAACTTCTACGTAACACACTTAAACCGCGATGCCGAAAAAACAAACAAACGTAATCTCGAAACGCTATACTGAAACAGAACGTGTATGAAAGAAACACTATGATCGCTGTGCCGAAACGGAACGTATCTGTAACACTCAACTCGCCATGCCAAAACAAAATGTATCTGCACCACTTAAAAATCGCCATACCGAAATAGAAAGTACCTGTAACACTAAAACCCCGATAAACAACGCACGCTATAGTCAGGTGGATAAGACGTTTGACTTCAATTCCATGGGTCTATGAAGTCGTGGATTAAAATCGGTGGTATCTGGTGATCTAGGGGTGTGGGTTTTACGATCTCCCAGCTCAACTTGATGCACAGACCTGCCAGTGCCTTAAAGTTTTGTGTATACACTTGCAGATCAAATGTGCGTAGCAAAGATCCCGTAATTCAAGTCAGCTTTCGGTGAGTTATGGAAATACAAACATGCCCAGCATAATACCCGAGATCGGAATGCAGCTACCCCCATAGTGTGCAGAAAACAGCAGTATACACAACATTTTGCCATTGGTAAACCTCGGAGTTCTGGTTCAAAAACAAAAACTATAATACCGAAACATAACGTATCTGCAATGCACTAAACTGCCAATTACATGATACTTTAGCGTAATATAAGTCGGAATCAAACAACATTTCTGTAAAGAAGAAGAGAAAAAAAATCAGCATTTGATGAACCAGAAAAACATAAATCAGCAACAAACGTAAACATTTATCCGCTGTCTGTCATATACACTACTTTATCACCAATATTGTATCTAAATATTGTGTGTGTGTGTGTGTGTATGCGTGTGTGCGAGCGCGCGCGCGTAGAGTGTGAGTGTTTGTGACATTTTTATTTGAAGTTATCATATAAGGTCTGAACAAATATGAAATGTAGTTATTTCGTATGTTTGATTATGATTTGTATCAATATGCCTGTCAGTATTGTAATTGCACTTCAGGGATGATTAAAGTGTTTTTGACTTGACTTGACTTGACTTGAACATTAAAGATGGAACATTGGACCAGGTGAGGTGGTGGCTACAAGACAGGAAAAATACGGTTTTGACAGCAACAGTTTCAAACTCATATCAAATCTCTCCTAGAATCTGGTATTTTTCCTTTTAAACCGACCCTGTGGTCGGTCATTTTTAAAAGAATGTTTGGTATGTTTTAAGTCATAGCTGCTATCATTACTACAAGATCATACTTTTTGAAGCCCATTTTTTTGGGAGGGGGAAGTTTGGAGTTTTATTATGAAAAGTTGTTTGACAGAATTTATTGCATTTGACTGGATTCTAATTTTGGTTAATTTAAACAGAATGTATACAACTTCTCTTTTTCAATATCTTCTTCCTCTATAAACTCTATTTCCATAGTTTTTTTCGTTTCTCCTCCCTCACATTAAAATGCAAACTGATGACAAAATTTACAATGTCACATACATACTGGAGCTAGATGTAAACAAGCACATGAGTGCTTATTTCTTATCCTTGAAATAAAAGTACAGAAAAACAAATAAATATTTGATTTTTATACATGTATGCAAGATACAGGGTGCTCGTTTTCCCCCAGTCAAGTTGAGCAGCGTCGAGCGTGGTTACCATTTGGATGGGTGACCGTTTGCGCGCCTTGGCTTCGTACAGTTTCCCCAGCTGTAAATGAGTACATGCCCTCTTTAGGGTCAGGGAAGGTAAAGCAGCGAGGGAGAGGAGATGGGCGCCGCCTTCAACATGCGGGCCCCTAGAGAAGCTGAGGTCTCTGACGCCTTGCTCCATTACGACCACACAGGTTATGGGACACCTTTTACCTTACATGCAAGATTCTCTTTCTTTCCTCCTCACTGTATCAAATCTGTTTCAGCATGACAAGGTAAAAAAAACGCGTTCTCAATATATATATATATATATATATATTATAATATATATATATATATATATAATATAATAATTAAAATATATATATAAAAATTTGTTTTTTTACCTAATATTGAAACTGCTGATCAAAGAGAAGGAAACTCCCTAAAGTCTACGTAAAAGAAAAGCGCTGGTTGTTGACAGAGATTACAGGCATCAGAAAAGTTAAGTCTCTCTCTCTCTCCTCTCTCTCTCTCTCTCTCTCTCTCTCTCTCTCTCTCTCTCTCTCTCTCTCTCTCTCTCTCTCTCTCTCTCTCTCTCCTGTTCTGGACATTATCATGGTGACTAGCTCTGACCGGTATGTCTACATACTTTTCACATTCAATAGCAAAATGAGAAATAAGAGGAAAGCCACGGGTTGGAAGCTGTACTTGTATCGAATCACAGAAAATCTGCTTGGACAGGCAAACTCAAAGTAGTCGTGATGCTTTGGACCAACAGTTATGAGGCGCAAGATGTCTTAGAACTAGAAAACGTCAGATGTTTGTTTGCCCGATTTTTTTTACCTGTGAGCAAAGAAAACTAGAGCTATAGAATTGTTTATCTGTAAACAAGGGCGAAAGGAGAGAGTCACCTTTTCAAAAGACGCAAACAGAAAAGTAAAAAAACAACAACAGAAAAACCTAATGATCATTATTGAAAACACGAGTCGCATCTCTTGCAAAACAGCAAACCAGGCAGTATGGAACTAATTTGGATATAAGCGGATTTGTAAGAGTTCATAGTCGGGCTTCAAACCTACACGAGTCATTGAGGTTGTCCTTGGAAAACACACAGGGCGATGGTCACCATTCTATTGTGGTTTATTACTATGTGGACAGCTCACTCAATCAGGCTCTGCCACTAAGCTACGAATGTTGTCAGCACATGCCACAGTGGGCAGGCTTCTGTGTGTTATGGCTCAGAGCAGGAAATATTGAATTGGTTTTAAATCCAGTCTGAATTTGTTAAAAACAACAACAAAAACAAAACAAATGAAAGCTTTCTTGATGAACCCTCTGGCAAAGACAAATGATGGCTGAAAATGAAAAGTGCAGACTGAGGTAGATTTGTCATGCCAACAGACAGACACATACTCGAGTCTGATGACGACAGTTCTCCAAGGTAAGGTTGAGGGCAGAAGGAAAAGAGGCAGACCACCAACATCCTACATTGCCAACATCCCTGAGATCAGTGGTCTGGGAGGGCTACAGGAGATGGTAGAACTCAGCAGAGACAGAAAGATGGCGAACCCTGGTGGCATTGCGCGGAGCTCCTACCGACCACAAAGTCAGAGTCAAACATTTATTTCCAGATGGTACATTGAGTAAGCAATAAATTTGCTTTTTTCATCAAGCCATCTATCTAGTAAAAAACCCAAACCAAACCAAAAAATCTCCCCAAATAACTATTTATAAAAAAGCAACAACAAAAAAACCCAGACATACTAACAAAAATGAAGCAGCAAGCAAACAAGCAGAGTACAACCAAGAAAACCCCACCCAAAAGATATTTAGCTACAACATTATTACAACTCATAACAACAAAATAAGCTAAAAAGGAACTAAAGGAAATATAGTGATAATAATAACAACAATAGTAATAACGGTAATGATAATGCACTGTAAGACTCTCTCTCTCTCTCTCACCACCACACCACACACCACACACACACACACACACACACACACACACAACACACACACACTTCCATACACACACACATTCTTACACACATCCCCCGCTCCCCCCACACACTTACACAAACAAATATACGACAATGGCGATGGAGACAGCTGAGTTGCGAGTAAATCTATATATACACTTGCACAGTTTTCCCTTAAGATTTAAGAATATTACAAGGTAACGGGCCTGATATAGCTGTTGTGGTCAGCGGGGCTCTAAACAACACGATTGGACGAGAGTGGCAGGAGCAGTGATAATCATCAACATTGATCCAGCAGCAGTACAGGACCACAGTGTAGCTTTTCCTTTATGGACCATAGACAAAGACAGCTTTTTGTGAACTTTGAGCTGTGAGGAAGTGAGAAGCAAAAAAGCCTGAAAATGGCTGCATGTGGTGTGACCTAAATGAGTGTCATGGGAGTAGCAGCAGTGAGACTGGCGAAAATTTAGTAAGAAAAACAACCGAAAAAACCCAACATGCAACACTTAAAAAATGCTTAATTGTAAATGCACGCTCAAGTTTAACACACTCAATTTAAAATTTACTTTCTTTACAACTTTCCCTTTGTCTGAAACATGCAGAAAGAATTCAGATCTCGTGCAAAACATTGGTAAGGGTTATTATTATTATTTTTTTATTCCTCGCTATAAATAACCCAAAACACAAGCCCGTTTCTCTTTCTGTTTTTTGTTTCTTTCTCAGAGACTGTCTTGTTTCCTGCGCGGAATAAATGTTGGCAGTAGCGACGACCTGTATAATTTTGTTGTCAGACCAAACACTGCAAACAGATCACAGATGTTGTTAAGAACTTCCCACTTTTGTCCCGTTTTTTCCCCAGAAATTCTGCAAGTCGTAGGAGGTGTAGTGCTTCAGGAGTTCTGTGGATGGGTGGAGAGTTTTCCCCCATTGCTGTCTCCTTCAGTCCTTTATAACGCCTACAAAAGCACTTCAAACATATCATGTTTCTTTCCCTGCAACCCTTTTTTCATGCAAAACGAAATATCATCGACATATAAAAAAATAATGGGTGGCGCTGCACTTGTAGCGACGCGCTCTCCCTAGGGAGAGCAGCCGGAATTTCACGCAGAGAAATCTGCTGTGACATAAAGTGGTATATAAAAAATATTGTATTGAAAAAGGAAGGAGCAAGGCAGTTTAGACATTCACCTGGCTATCAAGTGAACTTGTGAGATTGTGGGTTCGATTCCCTGCCTTGCTGTTTCTTTCCCAGTTTGACAGGAAAATCAAACTGAATGTTATGTCTCCTGGAGCAGACTCTAAACCAGTGGAAACTGTGTGCTTAGGGACTTGTGCGTTCCAAAAGAACCCACGACAGTTGAAAATTGGAAAATCGGGGTACACGCGGCTGTCCCGGAAAAATGGCTGTTTAATTCCGATCTGGAATGACAGAATGGAAGGACGGTGGCAGAATGGTTAAGACGTTCGCCTGCCAATATGTAAATCGTGAGTTTCTGGGTTCGAACCCAGCCTCGCCCTTTCTTCCCAGTTTGACGAAAAAATCGAACTGAATGTCAAAGTCATTCGGATGAGACTCGAAACCGAGGCCCCGTGTGCGAATGCACGCAGAACATCTTGCGCACACGTTAAAACCCCGTTCCACCTTTCGGAAGAGTAGGCCATCGTGTGCCGGTAGGAGCGGATGACAAAATTATAACAAACCAGCATGCATACAGGTGTCGTGTTTAGACACCATCCTTGAGGAAAAATCGGGAGTTGGAGTCCCAGAGCGGCTCGGGCTGTAGGTATATGGCAACGGTACTGGAACCATTCGTATCGGTCAATGCCCTTCCAATGGATCATTCCAGTGCTGTGGAGAAGGGGGGTCTGCTGCATGGGTAACAGCTTGCCCTCCATACATACTTGCCCAGGCTTTGCGCTCTAAAGTGTACAGCAGCAACAAGACAACAACAGTTGATAATCGTTGTTCGTCGCAGATCTTTGCGCCTGGTGGCAGCATGATCTGTGGCTCTGTAGGTCAAATGCAAGCGCTTTGATTTGTCTTTACAAGAGAAAGCGCTATACAAATTCCATGTATTATTATTATTATTATTATCTGCATTCCCGAAGTCGGAATTCGGCGACCTTAATCGTGCAAAAAAAGAGAAGAAAAACAACAACAAGAATTCTGAAGAAGAATTCTGAAGAATTACGAAAAAGAAGAACGCAAAGAAGAATGTATAGAAAAAGAGGAATGCAAAGAAAAAAAAAAGAAGACTGCAAAGAAGAAGACTGCAAAGAAGAACAAAGCAAATAAGAAGAAGAATGCATAGAAGAAGATTGCGAAG
>CM060330.1:5335296-5337796 GCA_030674155.1 Stramonita haemastoma
CTCTATCTCGAAATTTTTCTCCTGGAGTTAACATCAGTGCTGACTCCACTCTCCCCAAAAGTCCTTCGGATGAGACTTTAAACCGAGGCCCCGTGTGCGAACGCACGCAGAACATCTTGCGCACACGTTAAATCCTGTTCCGCTTTTCGTAAGAGTAGGCCATCGTGTGCCGGTGGGAACAGATGACAATATTTACAAAAAACTGCATACACACGGGGACCGGATGAAAAAAAGCACATGATTGCTTATTCTGTTATCCTCGATATAAAAGAATAAATAAATAAATATCTCTCTCTTTCTCTTTGTCTCTGTCTCTCTCTGTCTCTCTGTCTCTGTCTGTCTGTCTGTCTCTGTCTCTCTCTGTCTCTCTGTCTCTCTGTCTCTGTCTCTCTGTCTCTCTCTCTGTGTCTCTGTCTCTGTCTCTGTCTCTGTCTCTGTCTCTGTCTCTGTCTCTCTCTCTCTCTCTCTTCCCCTTCCCCCTCCCCCCACCCTCACCCTCACCCTCACCACTACTGCCTACAGATGTTCCACTGACTAGCCCTCTGATATCTTTAAATTTCGCCTGACGTCACATCATTTTCGATGAAAGAAAAAAAAAGAAAAGAAAAGGAAAAAGGCAAAAGGGTACGCAGAGGATATTAATTTCAGTTGGGCTGACAACAAATGAATGTCTTTTGTCTTTTGTGTCTGAAAGAATGACCTCAAGGCTGACCAGTGTGGTATTCTGTGGCCATTTACAGCACTAACCAGTCAGTGGGTGACTCAATGTTTCACACCATCGCAATTTGATGACCCGAGTTCGATTCCCGGTAGAGGAGATTTTTCTCCTGGAGTTAACATTAGTGCCGACTCCACTCTCCCCCAAAGTCCTTCGGATGAGACTATAAACCGAGGCCCCGTGTGTGAACGCCGGCAGAACATCTTGCGCACACGTTGAATCCTGTTCCGCTTTTCGTAAGAGAAGGCCATTGTGTAGTGGTGTTAACTGATGACAAGATATACAAAACTGCATACACGCTGGACCTGGATGTAAAAAAAAGCACATGAGTGCTTATTCTATTATCCTCGATATAAAAGAATAAAATAAATAAATACAAAAGCACCACCTTCATTCTACGTAGAGAGACCTTAACAACGCACTTAAAACACCTGTTGAAGATTGAGGGTTAGGTGCCTATCCAACGTTTGCACTTGTTCTCTATCAAAACTTTCCAAGTTCAAGTTTAGAAGGTTGCTGTTTATTTGTGTCGGTGTTTTTGTAGTTTGCTTGTTAATGGAAATTGAAAGAGATGGAGAGGAAATTAAAAAAAAAAACCCAAACAATTCAGCTGCTGCTTACATATTTGCATTGCCAAGAATGAAGTTCATATTTTTGTCTCTTTTGTTTTATTCTCTGTCTCTCTGTCTCTGTCTGTCTGTCTGTCTGTCTCTGTCTCTCTTTCTCTCTCTCTCTCTGTTTGTGTGTATGTGTGTGTGTGTGTGAGTCTGTCTGTCTGTCAGTCAGTCAGTCAGTCTGTCTGTCTGTCTGTCTGTCTGTCTGTCTGTCTGTCTGTCTGTCTCTCTCTCTCTCTCTCTCTCTCTCTCTCTCTCTCTCTCTCTCTCTCTCTCTCTCTCTTTTTTTTCTCTCCCTATCTCGACGAAGCGACAGGGTGCAGTTTGCAACAGCAGCAGTCAATTCTCCCGTTTACTACAGCACCATGCCAGTTATTGGACTTCCAACAACTGTGGAAACAATGCTGAGTGCCCTGCTAACAAACAATGCACTAACGAGTTGGAAGGTGTGTGGTGGCGAAGACGACAGCACTGTTGTCGTTTTACGACTCAAGCCAGCAAGCCCCTCAGTGACATCAAATATGGCAGACCCAGTGCTCAACCGAAACAGCCAGACTCAGTACTATAGGCGTAAACCACCAAGCCAGATACGACGAGACCAACGACGACAACAGCAACAACAGCAACAGCAGCAAAATCAAGTGAGTGGCCAGACATCCAGTGACGCCCTACCAAATGTGTTGCCAGTGCTGGACACTTTATTCGAATCGCCATGCAGACAAGAAAGTTTCAGCCCTACACATCTGACAGCAACACAAACAGACCAGACGGACAGTGAAAGGGGTGTGTCAGATGTGTTGCATGTGCAGCACGTAGTAGACGCTCCGTGTGCAGCTGAATGTGACGTCACTGTCTCTCAGGATGAACTGGACACAAACGACAGGATAGAGAAAACAACAATAGATGGATTTAACGCGGGTATAGTGAAAGATTACGTCTCTACAATGACCAACAAAACAGTGCAGCGACGTTTAAAAGACAGAGACAGAAATAAATGTTTCAGAAAAGTTGCACTGTATACCACGGAGAATGACAATCTATTACTCTGTGAGTCAGATGACTTGGTGCTGGAATTCTCATGCAAGTCACTCACAGAAAATGAAAATGACTGTGTATTCTGGTATGTCAAACAAGAAAGAAAGAACATGCTGACAGAAGAGGTGACGAA
>CM060330.1:5340296-5360296 GCA_030674155.1 Stramonita haemastoma
CTTACTATCATCCCTCCCTCTTAATGTAGCCCTCCATCACTCCCTGCATCACTGCTACCACCATCCTCCTCCCCCCTCATCCCTTCCCCACCCACCACCCCCCCCACCCTCTATCCCATTCGGCCGGCAGATGTTTGCCTGAGACAAAAATTGATGTGTCAGGGCAGTGCCTGACACCACGACCAGTTGACAGTTACACGTGCGGTGGTTCGAATCCCGTTTAGGCCCCAAACTCCTCCCCCCCCCCCCAACCATTAGATCATGCATGAGTGGTGGTCTGGGTGCAAGTTTTTCGGATGAGACGATAAACCGAGGTCTCCGTGTGTTGTCACACATAATTATTTAGCGCACGTAAAAGAACCCACGGCAACAAGAGGTTTGGTTGTCCCTGGCAAAATTCTGTAGAAATAAAGCCACTCTGATAGGGAAACAAAATACAATTTCAGACAGGAAAAAGAAAAAAAAAGTGGGTAGGCGCTGCACTTGTGGTGACGCGGTCTTCTCCGGGAGAGCTGCCCGAATTTTACACAGAGAAATCTGCTGTGACATAGAGTGGTATAAATAAATATATAAATAAAATAAAACATGTAGGGCACGGAAGCTCTTTAGTGACAGTGAGAAATGTCTCCCCAGTCCTTCTGTCTGTCTGTATGGGAAATTTCCCCCTGGAGTTAACATCAGTGCTGACTCCACTCTCCCCAAAAGTCCTTCAGATGAGACTGTAAACCGAGGGCCCGTATGCAAACGCATGCAGAACATCTTGCGCACACGTTAAATCCTGTTCCGCTTTTCGTAAGAGTAGGCCATTGTGTGCCGGTGGGAACAGATGACAAGATTTACGAAAAAAATGCATACACACGGGGACTGGCTGTAAAAAAGCACATGCGTGCCTATTCCATTATCCTCGATGTAAAAGAATAAATAAATAAATAAATAAATAAATAAATAAATATGACCTCTTGCCTGCAAACTGGGATCCGCTTTTGGGCAGTTTATAGTAGTACAGTGAAGAAAGTGGGCGAAATAAAGACAACAAAAAATCTGAGCTAAAAAAAACAAAAAAGTATTAGCGGGTTTTCTTCATTCATCATCACACAGAGAAAGTCTTTGATAAAAGTATTTACAAACCAAACCCTGGTATTGCCTGTTGGGATCAGCTGTCCTCAGGACTGATTGATGGATTGATGGATTGATCAGTCAAGCGATCTATCTATTGATTGGTCAGAAAGTCGGTCAGTCGGTCTGTAGGTTTGTTTAATGGGTAGATAAATACAATGCATGCCTGCATGGATGGATAGATGAATGAATGGATGCACCACACTACACTACACTACACTACACTACACTACACTACACTACACTACACTACACTACACTACACTACACTACACTACACTACACTACACTACACTACACTACACTACACTACACTACATCACATACATACACACACACACACTGCACACACACACACACACACAGACACACACACACACACACACACACACACACACACACACACACACACACACACACACACACACACACACACACACCTCGCGCACCCCATCCATACGTCCAAAACTGTATCAAATTAGTCTCAGAAAAAAGATGGATGGGTTTCTTGAAATAGAACTGACCCCACAACTGAATTTTACACCCTGGAACATGAATAATGTAATTGGTTGCTAATAATCGGTAATTGCATTTCCGAAAAATTCAGCTGGGACAGAAAATCATCGTTTGATCTCAAAATGATCAAATTCAATAGTTTTGGACGAGAGAGTAGAGAGGGAGAGAGAGAGAGAGAGAGAAGAGAGAGAGAGAGAGAGAGAGAGAGAGAGAGAGAGAGAGAGAGAGAGAGAGAGAGAGAGAGAGAGAGAGAGACAGACAGACAGACAGACAGACAGACAGACAGACAGACAGACAGAGACAGACAGAGAAGGGGAGAGAGAGAGGGGGGGGAGAGAGAGAGAGGGGAGGGGAGAGAGAGAGAGAGAGAGAGAGAGAGAGAGAGAGAGAGAGAGAGAGAGAGAGAGAGAGAGAGAGAGAGAGAGAGAGAGAGAGAGAGAGAGAGAGAGAGAGAGAGAGAGAGAGAGAGAGAGAGAGAAAGAATGTGTGCGTTTGTGTGTGTACGCGCGAGTGTCTGTGTGTGTGTGCGCGCGCGCACGTGCGTGTGTGCGTGCGTGCGTGCATGGGTGCGTGGGTGCGTGCATGCATGCGTGCGTGTGTGCATGTGTGTGTGGTGACATTTTGTGTAGCTGTGTGTGTGTGGGTAAGAAGCGCGCGCATGCGCACTTACCGACTGATGAGACTCCGTAAGGTAAACACTTCTGATAGTTATCTTTTGCCTTTTATCGATCACATGAAAAATCACATAATTATCAAAAAGCTGACAGCCCTCTTGCATATCAAAAGGGAGGGGGGGGGGGGGGGGGGGGGGGACGGGATAGCCTAGTGGTCAGAACATTGCGCTCGCAATTTGACGACCCGGGTTCGATTCCCGTTCGAGGGGATTTTTCTCCTGGAGTTAACGTCAGTGCTGACCCCACTCCCCTCTCCACTTCGGATGAGACTATAAACCGAGGCCCCGTGTGCCAATGCACGCAGAACATTTTGCGCACACGTTTAATCCTGTTCCGCTTTTCGTAAGAGTAGGCCATTGTGTGCCGGTGGGAACAGATGACACGATTTACAAAAAAACCCTGTATACACAAGGGGAATGGATGTAAAAAAGCACACGAGTGTTTATTCTATTATCATCATAAAATGCATCATAAAGTGCATAAAATACAAATATTCCAATTATGGGATTGTTTCTAGAAACTGCAATTAAGTAATCCAGACCCATTAACGATGAAACAGATCTGAGGTAATTTTTTTTTCTCCATTTTAAAGAAATTCTACAAAATGATGGATTATACACAACATTTGATGATGCTGAAATTATCATTACTGTTTTATTTTTTGTATATTCTTCAAAGAATCACTTTTAGATAATTGTTTTCAAAGTATCATTTTAGTTCTCTGATTAGTTTTGAATACATGACCAGGCTATTTTAATCAACAAGCTAAAAACTACAACAACAACAACAACGGCACGGACCATTGAGCAATGTTCTCGAGTTTATCAGCGATATATGAGCCAAACAGGTAAAAGATAAACAGAGATTTCAAATTATTCAAAGAAATCATATTACTGGTGAGGGGGGAGGGGGGATAGCCTAGTGGTTAGAACGTTTAGCTTGCGATTTGAAGGAACAGGTTCGAGCCCCCATCGCAATACCTGTTCAAGGGGATTCCCCCCCCTGGAGTTAACACCATTTCTGACTTCGGATGAGACTATAAACCGAGGCCCCGTGTGCGAACGCACGCAGAACATCTTGCGCACACGTTCACTCCTGTTCCGCTTTTCGTAAGAGTAGGCCACCGTGTGCCGGTGGGAACAAATGACATTTACAAAACTGTATACATACGGGGACTGGTTGTAAAAAAAAGCACAAGAGTGCCTATCCCATTATCCTCGATATAAAAGAATAAAATTGAAAAAAACAACAACAACTGTACTCCTTGAAAGTTATTTTAGTTATTTTTTTTATTTCGAAGATAATGGAATAAGCACCCATGTGCTTTTTAAAATTTTTTTTTTAACATGATTATAGTCTCCGTGTGTATACAATTTTGTTAATTCTGTCATCCGTTTTGTTGAGTTCTAGGCATGTCCGATGTTGTCCTCCTATCTCTTCTATGGTCTGCCTCTATTTCTTCTTTCTTTTCTTCCTCATTACAAAAAAAGGTCAGCATTTAATACACAAATAATGTGTTGACTTATCTGGATTAAAATGCCTATTCTAAGAGGTATTTTTTTTGTTTACTGGTACTCAATTTAATACTTCGCACCTTTAAAGTAATGTCAGGAATTTGAGAAAAAAATAATTGTGCTTTTTGGACTATTTTTTCGTATAAAGTGTTTTTTGTGAGGGGATGATGAAATTAACTATACCTGCCTGATCCTTCACCCTCAAAAACCATTAATTTGACTTGACTTCAGTTTCGTGCACTGAGACTGTTCTGTCCTCTCTCTGCCAAATAGCTGTGTTGCGTAACGTCGCGTTCTGTGACGATATTTGCGTAACGTTAGTTCCGATTTCTTTCCCAAAGGGGAGAATGTGTCTTCGATTCTCGCCAGACCCTGAAGGCTTGAAACAAAATCTGTTAGTGGTTCCTTGCACGCATGCACGCACGCACGCTAGCATGCACACACACAGATTCACACACACACACACACACACACACACACACCACTCACACACACACACACACACACACACACACACACACACACACACACACACACACACACACACACACACACCCCACTCTCTCTCTCACTCACACATGCACACACACCAACAGCCACACCCACACCCACGCGCACACACGCTCACACATTATCCTCGACATTAAAGAATAAAAAAAAACAAAAAACACACACACATACACATACACACTTTCACACACACTCACACATGCACACACACACGCACACGCACATGTGCGAACATGCGCATGCACAATAACTTGCACACACACAGACTGATGCATAAGATAACAAAAACACACACACACAAATACACACACACACACACACACACACACACACACACACACACGCACACACGCACACACACACACGCGCGCGCGCGCGCGCACGCGCACGCACACACACCACATACAGACAAGGGGACGGGATATCCTAGTGGTCAGAACATTGCGCTCGCAATTTGACGACCCGGGTTCGATTCCCGGTCGAGGAGATTTTTCCTCTGGAGTTAACATCAGTGCTGACTCCACTCTCCCCAAAAGTCCTTCAGATGAGACTATAAACCGAGGCCCCGTGTGCAAACGCACGTACAACATCTTGCGCACAGGTTAAATCCTGCTCCGCTTTTCGTAAGAGTAGTCCATCGTGTGCCGGTGGGAACAGATGACACAATTTACAAAAAAAACTGCATACACACGGGGACTGGATGTAAAAAAGCACATGAGTGCTTATTTCATTATCCTCGATATAAAAGAATATAAAAAAAAAACATACAGCCCGCGCGCACTTCTTCAACTGTTAGCATGATGTATCTTTATATCAAAGATCCTTTTTGCCTGAGCTAAAATGTTTCCCATTCAAACAATAAATCATCAGCTTAAACTCATCATTCCTGGCCCACTCTGCCAGACCCATCTAGCTTTGCTCTGGAACTAGTGCTGCTTTTGGCTAATTCACTTAGAGATGTCGTTTCTAAAACGGTTTATTTGCAATTTTGTGAGGATGCGTATGAACATACATCTCTGCTGTCTGTCTGTCTGTCTGTCTGTCTGTCTGTCTGTCTGTCTGTCTCTGTCTGTCTGTCTCTCTCTTTGTGTGTGTGTATGTGTGTGTGTATGCATGTCTGTGTGTCTGTGTGTCAGTGTGTGTATGTGTGTCTGTCAGTGTGTGTGTGTGTGTCTCTGTGTGTCTGTGTGTGCCTGTCAGTGTGTGTGCATGAAAAAGAACACATCCCTTTCGACTACCCTAAAACCACTGCAGTTCACACACACAAACAGACACACACACAAAGCCCTATAAAAAAAACTCGGCCTGTAAAACAAGGAAGGCCCTTGAGCACCAAAATGACAAAACCAGGCGTCAGTGCCAGAGTGAGACGTGACAGGCATCACATCACCGCAGACAACTAGTTGCACGTGCTCACTCTCTGCAGTGAAACCAATAGTAGGAAAACCTAATGGCTTTGTTCCTCTCTCCCCCCCCCATCTTTGCCCCCTGATCAAACACACATGGCCTAGACCTTCAGCTGTCTTGTTAAAAGTGATGGTTGCTAAATTTGCTGGGGAAAAAAATCACTGCACATGGGGGCTTTGTGTTACATTCGTTGCCATTATCTCTTTTGGAGCCAGCAGCTGGCAAGGAAGGAAGTCTTCTTCTGTTTCTTCACAAGTGGGTCAGTGTCACGTGAAAGCAATTAGAAGGGTGTGTGAGGTGACTGTCAACCGAGCCCTCGTGTGCAGAATATCTTTCTTGCGCACGCGCTAAAAGAAACCCGTTCCACTTTTGTGTAGATCAGGCCATTATGTGTCGGTAGGAGTGGATGACAAAAAAAAAAACGAAGAAAAAACCCAGCATGCACACAGGTGTCGTCTTTAGACACCATCCCTGAGGAAAAATCGGGGAGTTGAAGTCCCCAGGGTGGTTCGGGGCTGTATATGGCAACGTTCTGGCGGCTCCTGTGATGGCACTGGAAGCATTTTTTTTGGTGATTGCCTTTCCGATGGACTTTTTCAGCGACCTGAGAGAGAGAGAGAGAGAGAGAGAGAGAGAGAGAGAGAGAGAGAGAGAGAGAGAGAGAGAGAGAGAGAGAGAGAGAGAGAGACAGACAGACAGACAGACAGACAGACAGACAGACAGACAGACAGACAGACAGACAGACAGACAGACAAACAGAGACAGAGACAGAGAGGGGGGTTGGAGGAATGATGGAGTGATAGTTGTACGTGAGGATGTGTAGTCTGCTTTTTTTGCTGCTTCATCCTCTGTGATATTTCTGTGCTGCTGTTCCCACTCTGCTCATTTCAATTTTTTTCTCGCCTCAGCTATAATTATCCAGATTTACTCTGTTTGTAGCATTCTCTGGGTCAGAAACCCACAGGAAGCCCATCAATGTCGGGCTGCTATGGGGCCACTAGCATGAGGGGCCCTGCACTAATGTTGGGTCACTTTTGGTGGTGTTCAGCGGGGCTTGCTCTCAGTTAACACACGCAGGACACCACCTACTTTGCAAGAACCCCTTTGAAGGACAAAATAGCTCCATCGCGGAGCCAGACTGAGTGAGATACCCATCCGGGAGGATGACAACCTAACCACAACGTCCCTCTAGCGACCTTTTCCCATCAGCATTCAACCCCGATGGCTTTGAAACAAAATACCATTTCTTTTTATTTATTTATTTATCTATTCTTTTATCTACTTATTCATTATTTTATATCGAAAATAATGGTGACTGGTTGAATTGACGGGTACTGTTGGTTCGGTGTGTGTGCATGTGTGTATGTGTATGTGCATGCGTACACATACATGCATACATGCATGCCCTATTTGTGTGTGCACACCTTCATGCGCGCATATCATGCATGAGTACTTGGTATGTTTTTATTTATTCTTTTATATCAAGGATAATGGAATAAGTATTCATATGCTTTTTTACATCCAGTCCAAGTATGTATTCAGTTTTGTAAATTTTGTCATCTGATCTCACCAGCACACGATGGCCTACTCCGAAAAGCGTGTGTGTGTGTGTGTGTGTGTGTGTGTGTGTGTGTGTGTGTGTGTGTGTGTGTGTGTGTGTGTGTGTGTGTGTGTGTGTGTGTGTGTGGTGTGTGTGTGTGTGTGTGTGTGTGTGTGGTGAGTGAGTGAGTGAGTGAGTGAGTGAGTGAGAGACAGACAGACAGACAGACAGACAGACAGACAGAGACAGACAGACAGACAGACAGAAAATGTCTTCGTATGAGTTTGAAAAAAAACACCCAGATCCATTCTATCCATAAACTCATGCAGTCATGTTTACGAAACAACCAAGCCTAAACATCGACCTTGAGGGCAAATTAATTAATGAAGCCATGTGTTGTTGTCAAGGATAAGATGAGACATAGATAGCATCACAACAAAGGCACACGCTAACCAATAGAAAAAAACCCCAATAGCCTTGCTTGCTTCGTCCTTGCATTGATGACACAAACATGACCAGATCATTTTCTTTCTTGCTATAATTATATGGTGTCAGCTAATTGTCCAAAAACATGCCTAGACTTGCGCTTTGTCTCACAGACATTGCATTTATCTGAAGCAAAATTGATGCTGACGATAATACTTGACAACTTTTGAAGAGTTTCCTTTTGAAATGACACATAATCCAATTTTATGAAAGTGTGTTTTATTTATTCATTTATTTATTCATTCTTTTAGATCGAGGATAATGGAATAAGCACTCATGTGCTTTTTTGTTTTTTTTACATCCAGTCCCTGTGCGTGTGTACGCACTTTTGTAAATCTGTGTATGTGTGCGTGCGCGCGAATATATAATGCAGAGACATTACAAGCATGGTGGATTTCTTTTCTATAGGTTTCACTGTTTGTTCATGCTTGTTTGCATGGTGCAAAGATGATGAGGATCGGTGGTCTAGAGGTAACGCGCCTGTCTAGAAAGCAAAAAGTCCGGGTCGGAGTGTGCGGTGATTCGAATCCCGTTAGGGCCCAAAAATTGCAGACAGGAAAAGGAAAAAAAAATAATGGGTGGCGCTGCACTTATGGCCACGCACTCTCCCCGGGGAGAGCAGTCCGAATTTCACGCAGAGAAATCTGCTGTGACATAAAGTGGTATAAATAAATAAATAAATGAATAAATAAATAAATAAATAAAGATGTAATAAGGCTGTTAGCTTTTTCTATGGGTTTCACTGTTTGTTCATGATCAGTGCAGAGACGTAACCAAGTTGTTAGTTGGTTTTTGTTTTTGTTTTTTTAATTGATTTTTCTGTTTGTTTATGTGTGTTTGATCAGTGCAAAGATGTAACATGACTTTTAGTTTATTGTTTATTTTTCTCTGTCTGTTGCACATGTTTGTTCATGTGTGTGTGATAAGTGCAGAGACAAACGATGCTTTTAGGTTGGTTGTTTTTTTCTATGGGTTTGACGATCACTGTTTGTTCATGTTAGTTTCATCCGTGCACAAATGTCCCAAGGCTGATAGTTTTCCTTTTTCTATCGGTTTTACTGTTTGTTCATGTGTGCTTGACCATTGCAAAGAAGCAACAAGCATGCTGGGTTTTCTTTCTGTCACTTTAATTTTAATTACATTTTTAAAAAAAAAATTTCATATCGAGGATAATGGAATAGGCACTCATGTGCTTTTTTCACATCCAGTCCCTGTGTGTATGCAGTTCTGTAAATCTTGTCATCTGTTCCCACCGGCACACTATAGCCTTCTCGTACGAAAAGCAGAACAGGATTTAAAGTGTGCGCAAGATGTTCGCACACGGAGCCTCGGTTTACAGTCTCATCCGAAGGATGTCTGGGGAGAGTGGAGTCAGCACTGATGTTAACTCCAGAGGAAAAAATCCCCTCGAACAGGAATCGACCCCGGGTCGTCAAATTGCGAGCGCAATGTTCTAACCACTAGGCTATCTTATAGAAAAGAAATCCATCGTGCTTATTATGCCTCTGCACGTATCAAACAAACATGAACCAACAGAGAAACAGACAGAAAGAAACCCCGTCACGCTCGTTTCGTCTTTGCCCGCGTCACACAAACAAAGCTTGAAGGCTTTGTTACTCTCTGAGGTTGAAGGGAATGTATACCCAGGGCTTCAACAACAACAACAACAGACTTTTCTACGAGAGGCTTTGTGGGCTTAAAGTTCAAGACAACACAAGTTTTTCACTATTTGCTCGGTAGACTTTAAAGCATGGGCAGGAATAAGTAGTAGCATTCTTGAAGCTTGAGGGGGATAGGGGGATGGGGGAGGGGGGGGGGCAGGGGGAGGGGATTCGATTTCTGAGGTAGGGTGTTTGGAGTTTTAAGGTAGAGTTTGAGCACACACACACACACACACACACACACACACTGACCACTAGGCCAGAGGATAGTGTGTGGTAGTGGTCACGAATCCATCCACTGCTCTCTATACTGCGCCTGCTTTCCCCGCTTAGGTATCATCCAGTACATACACGCTATGTATTATACAGGTCATCTCTTGCACTCACTCTTTGATGGGGGGCGGGATAGCCTAGTGGTCAGAACATTGCGCTCGCAATTTGACGACCCGAGTTCGATTCCCGTTTGAGGGGATTTTTCTCCTGGAGTTAACATCAGTGCTGACACCACTCTCCCTAAAAAAGTCTTTCGGATGAGACTGTAAACCGAGGCCCCATGTGCGAACGCTTGCAGAACATCTTGCGCACACGTTATTTCCTGCTCCGCTTTTCGTAAGAGTAGGCCATTGTGTGCCGGTTGGAACAGATGACAGGATTTACAAAACTGCACACACACACGGGGACTGGATGTAAAAAAAGCACATGTGTGCTTATTCCAGTATCTTCGATATAAAAGAAGAAAATAAAAAATGAATACATAAAATGAATAATTCAACAAACACGAACACAAGGCAGGGAGGGCCTGTGTCTAGTGTTGTTGTCTTCATATCTGTGGCTCCTCACTTCTGAAGAAGACTACAATCTTACAATCACAGTCATACAATCATAGAATTTTTTTCAAATGCCCCTAACTTTTTTTTGTACCTTATCTTCCCTACGAAAACCTTCTATCAGTCGTAAAGAAGCGTAAACTTAAACGGTACGGGAATGTCACAAGATCAAAAGGACTTGCAAAAACAATATTGAAAGGCGCTTTGGCTCTAGTACAGTCCCCCAGTTCGCCCAGCTGTAAATGAGTACCTGCCCTGTTTAGGGTCAGGGAAGGTAAAGCAGCGAGGGAGAGGAGATGGGCACCGCCCTCAATATGCTGGCCTCTAGAGAAGCTGAGTGGAGGAGGCTGGTTGCAAAATCTTCAGTTGTGCCCCCACGGTCCGCGGGGCTATGGGACAGGTGAGGGTGAAGGTGAAGAAGAGAAGCTGAGGTCTCTGATACCCCCACCCCCACCGTTCGACCAGATAGGTTAGGGGAACCCTTTACTGTTTACCTTTACCTGTCTTATTACAGGATTAGGCTCACTTCTTCGTCTTGCAAAAGACAAATCCTGGTACATAATGGGCCGTGATAGCCGAGCGGTTAGAACTCTTTGTTCGCGATTTGATGGCCCAGGATCAAGCCCAGGTTCGAACCACCTCCGAGATGCTGCTCCCGTTCAAGAGGAACTTTTCCCCATGGAGTTAACATCAGCTCTGGCTCCACTACACACAAAGTCCTTCGGGATGAGACTATAAGCCGAGGCCCTGTGTGCAAACGCACGCAGAACATCTTGCGCACACGTTAAATCCTGTTTCGCTTTTCGTAAGAGTAGGTCATTGAGTGCCGGTGGGAAGAGATGACATTTACAAAACTGCATACACACGGGGACTGGATGTAAAAATGTACATGCGTTCTTATTCTATTATCCTCGATTTGACGGAATAAATAAAAAAATAAATAAAAAAATGCGCACACTTTAAAACCTGTTTTGCCTTTTAGAAGATTACACCATTTGTACGTACGTACCTGTGAAAAAAGATGACAAAACAGTAACAACAACTATAAAACCAAACCACATCCCTCATGTACAGTAGTGTCGTGTTTAGACATCATCCCCAAAGTCGGAATGCAGCTACCTTAATGGTCTGCAAAATGGTTGCATACGCAGAAATCTCTCCATTGGTTAACCTCGGAGCTCTAGCCGAGGAGCGAAAAAACAAAGAGAGAGAGAGAGAGAGAGAGAGAGAGGAGAGAGAGAGAGAGAGAGAGAGAGAGAGAGAGAGGAGAGAGAGAGAGAGAGAGAGAGATACAGACAGACAGACAGACAGACAGACGGAGAGACCGAGAGAGACAGGGAGACAAACAGAGTAACAGAGAAAGAGACACAGAGACAGACAGAGACACAGAGAGAAAGAGATATATATATATATATATATAATATATATATATATATATATATATATAGAGAGAGAGAGAGAGAGAGAGAGAGAGAGAGAGAGAGAGAGAGACAGACAGACAGACAGACAGACAGACAGAGACAGAGACAGAGAGACAGACAGAGACAGACAGAGACAGACAGACAGACAGAGAGATAGACAGAGAGACAGACAGAGAGACAGAGACAGAGACAGAGAGAGAAACAAATACAGAGAGAGACAGATACAGAGACAGAGAGAGACAGACAGAGAAAGAGAGAGACAGAGAGAGAGAGAGAGACAGAGAGACACACAGACAGACAGACAGAGAGAGATATAGAGACAGAGACAGAGAGACAGAGACAGAGAAACAGAGAGAGACAGACAGAGACAGAGAGACAGACAGATAGACAGATAGACAGACAGACAGACACTCTGACAGAGAGTTTTGATTGAAAGTACCATATCTATGCATTAGTGTAAACGAAGACTAGCAGCAAAATGGTCACTCCCGCTAAAAAAAACAACAACGAAGCAGATGAGATAGACGGAAGTTGTCCTCATCTATATTGATTGGAAATAGGGATGAGCTGGATAATCATTTGGTCGGCTGTTTGTCTATTTGCCTGCTGGATTATTTGCTTGCTTGCTTGCTTGCTTGCTTGCCTGTAATTATGTGACCTAGGCCTAGGCTTGCGCCTAGAACTCAACAAATTTTTTGGAGAGGCAGAACAGAGAGAGGAATGGAGGGAACTGGTTGTCAAGTCTTCAGGGGTGCCCCCACGGTCACCAGACTAAGGGATAGATAGATAGATAGATAGATAGATAGATAATGGATGGATGGATGGATGGATAGATAGTAGATAGATAGATAGATAGATAGATAGATAGGTAGATGATAGGATAGATAGATAGGTAGATAGAGAGATAGGTAGATAGAGAGATAGATAGACGGATAGATAGATAGGTAGATAGATAGATAGATGGATATAGATAGATAGATATATAGATAGAATTATGTGACCTGTAATAACATAAAGGAGTCTTAAGGTGTAAATGAGTCAAATGGAGTTGTTAGTAACATTTTCTGAAATCTAAAGATCATTGTATTTCTTTTAATGTAGGATTCGTTGTTCTACCTCTAACATTGACAAAATATGAGTGTTTGAAACGAGTAACACAGCGATTTCCCATTTTGAGAAAATCGGGTTGAAAGTTTCTTTTACAACTGTAGCTAACTGGCACCTAAACAGGTCGATGAAATGCTTCCAAACACATTTTTTTCAATCGAATCTAACTTTTTCAAGTACATAGTTAGGAAATTTAAAGGCTAAAGGTTCGATTTTTTAATGAAAAGTCAAAATTAACAACGTGGACCCTACCTTCCTTTTTGGGCTTCTCTTCTTTTAACTGACTTCGAGTGAATACTCATTCTGTAAAAACGGGTCACATGTTTGTGACGATCCACCACGAAATGAGTCGCTTAGCACCCGACCCACTTTTCCGCTAGGAGCCATTTTAGGCAGGTTGGGTCAAGTTGTCGATTTAGATATTTTGATTGATAATAAAATTACAGTCATTGTTCTACCTTGTAATGAAATATAAAGGTAATATTTTTTTCTTTTTTGCTTTTAAACGTGTTTTAAAAATACCCAAGCCCTCATTCTGACTTACCTTTTATAAGGCTGAACTTGTCCATTTCTCATTTTGTCATTTTTCTGCAGTCTATCATTTCAACTTGTAATAATTTTCTAGAATAATCAGATTTTCAAACTGTTTTTTGTATTGTATAGCCATTGTATTGCAGATTGATAACATATCAACAACAAAAATTGACCTCTGGTGCAATGCGACTCATTATGTTGTGGTAGAGCGTACACAGTTGGTTTGTCTGAAGAGAACAAAGGATAACCCTATGGGCTGAGGAGAGAAAAACAAACAACTCTAATCAGAGAGAGAAGAGACAGACAGACAGACAGACAGACAGACAGACAGAGACAAACAGAGACAGAGACAGGAGGCAAGGCAAAGGAGAAAACTTTATTCGAGGATAATGAAAAAACACACAAGTCTTTTAAAAATGTTATTACAACAAGTAGCACAGATATCATCTACGTACAACAGAATCTATAATCTATCTATCTGATCTATTACTAGTATATCTATCAAATCTACTATCTATCTATCATCAAAATCTATTAATCTTCTTCTATCTATCTAGCTATTATATCTATATATCTATCTCGATCTTCTACTATATCTATCTTCTATCTATCATCTATCTGATCTATCATAGTAATAGTATATATGAGAATAGAGAGAGAGAGAGAGAGAGAGAGAGAAGGAGAGAGAGAGAGAGAGAGAGAGAGAGAGAGAGAGAGAGAGAGAGAGAGGAGAGAGAAGAGAGACAGAGAGAGAGAAGGACAGAGAGACAGAAGGAAGACAGAGACAGAGACAGAAGACAGACAGACAGACAGACAGACAGACAGAGGAGACAGAGAGACAGACAGACAGAGACAGAGAAGAGACAGAGAGAGAGAGAGACAGAGAGAGAGAGAAGAGGGGACAGGAGAGAGAGAGGAGACGAGAGAGAGAGAGAGAGGAGAGAGAGAGAGAGAGAGAGAGAGAGAGAGAGAGAGAGAGAGAGAGAGAGAGAGAGAGAGAGAGAGGAGAAGAGGAGAGAGAGAGAGGAGAGGATCAGCAGCAGATCAGCACATATGATTAAGCAGAATGACCGCAGCCAGTCCAGCGTGCGTCTGCATGTACGAGGATTGTCCTCCTAAGCCGATTGCTATGTACAGCACTGATGAAGACCCCACTGTATGGAGACAATAACACTCATTACAGAAATGATTCAGAGTAAAGCCCCTCCCCCAAAAAAAACAACAACAACACCCAAAACAAAAACAACAACAACCAACAACAAAATAAAACAAAACGAAACAAAACAAAAACTCACCAGTCTGTCTTCTCTGTCTTTCTTTTCTTATGATGTAAAAGAAAATATAAAAAAAAGATGTAATTACTGTGACTTTGGAATGCTAGATGAAAAATTAATTCGCCCATGAATTCTTTTATCTATTCATAAAGTCATTCAATCGGTCGTTTATTCCTTGATCTATTCATTCATTTATTTATGAAATCAAAAAAAAGGATTGCACGAACAATGACCGGACGAAAGTCTACTGTTTCTCTGTTTTTGGTTTTAGGATTTTTTTATCATGAAAATAAAAAATTTCTGTGCGGACACGGGAGAGGGGGGGGGGGGGGGGGCTGTCAGTATAAATAGCACCCCTAACTTCTGAAAATTATGTTGGGGGACTTCCCTCTTTTCTATCCCTCTTTTTATTTCTGTCTTGTTCTTTTCTCTTCGTGTCATCTCCTTCTTGTCTATTTTCTGCCTTCTTGGTCCACTCTCCTAGTCTGTCCCGAGCCATAAGTATCAACAACCATACGCGATAGCTTGATCGACCCTGCCCTTTATTACGGTACAACGCCTCTTCATTTCGCCTACGGGGCCCATCTGCTGCCTCCCCCCACATAAAAAAAGCTTTAAAAGAGATAATTCACTCCAACGCTGAACTCGGATGGCTGGGCCTGACTTGTCAGGGCTTAACGGCAGCGGACGTCATTTTCGCTCAATGACAGACAACAAAGTTCTAGTCTGAGCATCCGATAAGAAAGAAAAAAATATAAACGCACCAACAAAAACAGCGGTAGAGCAGCAGCAGCAGCAGCAGCAGCAGAAACAGCAGCTACAGTAGCCGCAGCAGTAATAACATCGACAACAACAGCAATAAGAACCACAGCACAGGGTCTGTTTTGTGCACCACTATTCCTGATTAGCTAACGGCTTATTCATTGGCTTGATTGCTTGGTGGGGTTTTTTTTGGTTAGTCTGTCTGTCTTTTTTTCCTTCTTTGTTTGTTTGTTTGTTTGTTTTTTTTTGTTCGTTCTGCTTTGGATGGTGGGTCTTTTGGTTAGTTTCTTTCTTTCTTTCTTTCTTTCTTTCTTTCTTTCTTTCTTTCTTTCTTTCTTTTCTTTCTTTCTTTCTTTCTTTCTTTCTTTCTTTCTTTCTTTCTTTCTTTCTTTTCTTTTGTTTCTTTCTTCTTTTGTTTGTTCTTATTTCTTTGTTTTGCTTTTGTTCGTTTGTGTTTGTTCTTCTGTATTTATTGTGATTGTATTTCGTTTTTTTTTTTCTTCCTTTCTATTGCATGTCTTTCTTTCGTTCTTTTCTTTGTCTATGGATCTTTCTTTGTTGATTTCTGTTTCTTTCTTCTTCTTCTTCTTCTTTTTATCTCCTCCTCCTCCTCCTCCTCCTCCTCTCTCCTCCTCCTCCTCCTCCTCCTCCTCCTCCTCCTCCTCCTCCTCCTCCTCCTCCTCCTCCTCATCATCATCAATCAGATCTTATTCCGACTATCACTGAATATAGTACAATTTGAACCTATGGTATTGCGGCAGGAGTTACATTTCGGACTTCGACTGGAATTGGTAATTTAAATATAAATAACTGATATAACAATAAAATCTAAAAAAAACCCACCCCTTTTGTGACAAAATGAAACTGAAATCTATTTTTTATTTGAATGTGCAAGGTTTATAGACTTGAGAGAGAAATACCCGTCAAAATACTTCCTATGCAAATGAACAATGTCTTCAAACTATTTTGAACAGTTAAAATGTTTGCAAATTGAGACATTAGGCTATGTATACATTTTATGCTCTTAATCGCAAGAACATTTTTTTAAAACTATGATAGGTGTACAAAAAGTTGAAGTAGTTCATGTTTCCTCGGAAAATAACTCTTGACAATGCCAACATTAATTATGTTTGTTGTACTCTTTTGTTTGCAGTTTCTTTTCTGTTTTGTTTGCAGACTGGATGTAAAATGCACATGAGTGCTTATTCCATTATCCTCAATATAAATAATAAGCAAATAATAATAAATAATAATAATAAACACCCCCCCACTCACAGCAGTTATCTTCAGTTGGTGTGGTTGTGTGCCAGTTCCTGAGTCTCTGTAACTTAGGTACGTCCATTTACTGATGTCTCTCGGCCCACACGCTTTCTTTCATGCTGTCTTGTCTTGTCTTCTGCCTCCCTACACTATGTCCTGCAGCATTTCTGTGGACACAAATCAAATCTGGTGTCTTCTCGCTCAAGCATGTTACAACAATTGACAAAACCGCATGCACACAAAGACTGGAAATGTAAAAGAAAACTCAAGCGTGTATGTCATCATCCTCAACATAAAAGAATAGACGAATAAGTAAGTAAGTAAGTAAGTAAGTAAGTAAGTAAGTAAGTAAGTAAGTGAATAAGTAAGTAAGTAAGTAAGTAAGTAAGTAAGTAAGTAAGTAAGTAAGTAAGTAAGTAAGTAAGTAAGTAAATAGATAAGTATATAAACAAGTCAATAATGAATCGATAAATAATATTGACGTGAATCCATTATTTTTCAAAATGGCCGATAAAGGGTATGGAACATTTAATCTTGGTAAACAGAGGAGGCTGCTCTAACAATCGTAAAGGAAGAAAAGGTAACTCCGAAGAACAAGTAACCCCCCCCCCCAAAAAAAAAAAAGGGAAAAGATAACTGAAGAGCACATTAAATTTTGAGCAATATAGGACAAAAGCATCCTGATTTCAATTTATCTGTATTTACACAGATTTCTGTTTTTTTTTTTGGCATTCAGCTCCTCATTTTCTGAGTGGAAGAGAGAAATGCCAGGGATTCTTGAAGATAGATTACGTGCTCTGCAGCAACACAAAAATACCAAACAGTAAAATGGAGACTATGGATTTACATGCATTGGTTTTTGGTTGAATCCTATATTGCACGTCTTGTGGGGACATGATCTTGTTTGAGGACGGAAAGCACTTGCAGAACATGGAAGAGGGTGGGTGAGGAGAGCACAGCACTTGAGGAATTGTAGTGGAGGAAGCAAAGAGACTAAAAAACCACAAAGCGTGACCCTCCACCACAGAATGAATCACGGTGCACAGAAGTTCAAATAATAGTTGTTAAAAGGTAAGGTAAAGGTGTTCCAGAACCTGTGTGGTCGTAGGGGAGCAAGGCGTCAGATACCTCAGCTTCTCTAGGGGCTAGATATTTTGAGTGCGGCTGGCCCATCTCCTCTCCCTCGCTGCTCTACCGTCCCTGACCCTAAAGAGGGCAGGTAACCATTTACGGGCTGGGGGAACTGTACTGTAGCCAAGGCGCGCAAACGGTCACCCATCCAACTGGTAACCATGCTCGACGCTGCTCAACTTTGGGTTGGGGTAAAGCGAGTGCTCTGACCACTGAGCTATTCAATGTTATTAATCTTCAAATAAGGCTATTCACAAAAAAACGATTGAAAATCGGACAGTTTTAAGGAAAAGTTATCACAAAAAATGCTTCTGGAGAAGACAAAATGAAATATTGACAATTCTGCATTGTTGAAGGTGGTCAAGGTAAAGGGATGGATCTTTTAAAATCAGTTTTTAAAGCGAATGAAAACAGAATTAGCCTTGATATTTCAACACAAGGCAGAAGAAAACCCTTTAACTTATAGCTTTCTAATCAATTAAAAATCTCAAAATTGACAACCTGACCCCCACCTGCCTAAAATGGATCCTCGTGGAAAAGAAAGTCAGGTGTAACGCAACTCATTTCCTGGTGGAGCGTCACCGTTAAAAGACAGAGGAAGCTGCAGGGGGACGGGATAGCCAGGTGGTCAGAACATTAAGCACGCAATTTGACGACACAGGTTCGATTCCCGTTCGAGGGGATTTTTTCCCCTGGAGTTAACATCAGTGCTGACTCCACTCTTTCCACAAGTCGTACGGATGAGACTATAAACCGAGGTCCCGTGTGTGAACGCACGCAGAACATCTTGCGCACACGTTAAATCCTGTCCGCTTTTCGAAAGAGTAGACCGTTGTGTGCCGTTGGGAACAGATGGCAAGATTTACAAAAAATCTGCATACACACGGGAACAGGATGTAAAAAAAAGTACGTAAGTGCTTATTCCATTATCCTCGATATAAAAATAAATAAATAAATAAATAAATGAATAAATAAATAAAATAAATAAAACCTCCAAATCGACAACCTGACTCCCACCTGCCATAAATGGGTCCTCATGAAAAAGAAAGTCAGGTGTAAAGCGACTCATTTCCTGGTGGAGTGTCACTGTTAAAAGACAGAAGAAACTGCAGGAAGGAGAGAGGGAAAAACCAGGCCATCAACCCCACGTTCAATCTTGCCTGCACCAACTGTGACACAGACTGCCATGCACGTACAGCTTGGTCTGCTGAGTCACTTCAGACGTTACTCCAAACAAGATGAAGTGACCAGAGAAAGTGCAACTATTGTTCTCCCAGACAGAAAGATTCTTACTATAGTGCGAGTTAATGTTTAAACAGCAGTTTTTTTCTTTTTACTTTCCATGTGGTGTAAATAGACTTTTTTATTTTTTTATTTTTTTTTTTTACTCAGGGTCAGAGATGTTTCTTTTATATTGATGAATAAACAATTGTATTGCCTAAACACATTAGACATTGTATACAATTAATCATGAAGCTGCTAGAATGACCGTGTTGTTTTTAGGAGTTCTGTTCATTTTCTCTCTGATATTAGCCTGGGTTTACCTAGCTAGCTGAATGTACTGAAACATAAAGATTGTAACCTGAGGTGGACTAGAGTTTTTTTGTGTTTTTTTTTTTAGCTTGAACTGCATGTTTTGTTTTCTGCTTGTGCTATGAGGCCAATAGCACAATTTCAGTCACTGAATGAGTTGCAAAATCAATCAAACATTTCGCCCCGTTGAGGTGTCGAAGGCCTGTCAGTATGAATGAGCATCATCGTTGTCTGGAAATTCTGTGCAAGGAATTCCTTTTTGCTATCCATTTCTTTGTTTATGCCTTGTTCTTTTTCTTCCTGTGAGCTCCTGCTCTGTATGTTCTGCCTTCTTGGTCCATTCTCCTGCCTTTAATCAGAAAGACTTTAAAGATAATAACAATTCTCTCTGATACCAAAGTGGAATGCGCTGGGTCTGACTTGTCAGGTGCTTAACGGCAGCGCAACGTATTTTCGCAACGACAATGGTTGCTTTTGAAGAAGAAGTACAAGAAAAGAAAATGGGTTAAAAAAAATCTGAAGGGTCAACAGTGAGGTCATGATTCTTTGATCATTGAATGGTGTTACGTGCCTTGATGTTCTGAAGTCTTTTGATGTCCATGGTAACAGCTGTCCTGATGCTTAATACAGACTGGGACTTTGCAGTATAGACATAGCAGCAGAATGTAGAAAACATAAGACACAATACATCCCTGTAATAAAGCATACGCCTCTGTAGGGAATGATC